>CM075856.1:27488770-28088770 GCA_037975125.1 Latrodectus hesperus | reverse complement strand
GTGTGTGTGTGTGATCATATGTTCAAAATAATCAAGATCTTATCGAGTTTTCGATTTTTCAGACCACTTTGATGTCTAGAGGTGTATATTTTAAACTCAAGTTTTTAACAAAAATTCTATTTGATGACATATATAGCCATCTTGATTAAGTAAGAACATACCAAAATAATCTGAAATATATCACGATTTGTTTCAATTTTATATTTTCCTGTTTAGTGAGATAAGTACTAAAACGATGGATGTATTTTAATCAAATATGCGACAGTTATTGGCAATAAATATATTTCAAATTCCTACTACTGGAATTATTTTCTAAATCAAGGAATTTTTAGGATTAAACAATGCAAATAACGCATTCCTGGTAAAATACATTCTGCAGAAAACTTATAAAGTTTTCTTGAATTTGAATAGCTTTCGAATGTCCATGATTTGTTATACAGAATTTAAGATATCAAGCTATATTTAATGCAACTGTGAACATTCTTTAAAAAAATATTTTACGAAAGAGCATTTAGTATCTTGAAATACAATGAAAACCAGAATAATTTTAAATTAAATTGTTGTATAGCTATAAAATTGCTATAATTTCTTAATAATATAGAGAAATTTATTGATAACATATTTCCATAAAAGAGAATAATTTCTTAAAATAAAATTATCTTACTAAAATACAAAATGTGCCATTTAATTTGATGGAAATAACTTATAACCATTAGAAGTGTTGCATATTATTAAGAAACGCTGTACCTTTAGGACTGTAAAAGACTTTATTCATGAATCTTTATTTTTATTAGACTTCATAAACATTATTTTAGTTTTCTTGAGTTTAAACTTCAATTTTCGAAATGTCTTTGTCTTTTCTGTCTCATGTCAAAATCATGCATTTTATATTGCAAATTCTTATATATTCTTTTGATTATTAATGGTAAGCATTATTTAACATTTTCTTTTAAATTTATCATGACTGAATGTTAGAATTTACTTCTTAACAACATTTGCATTGATTACTATTTGTACTTTCTTTTTTTAAGAATTATGTATAAGAATATGTGAGATCAAGTATAGAAAGTTGGATGTATGGAAAGCTTACCTTTATAAAGAAAATATGAGAAGTTTAAAATATAGCTTTGGTTCTATTTGAATTGAAAATAAGGAGATGTTGCTTCACCATATGTTATTGCCAACTAAAAAGAAGTTATCATCAGTTCTTTCATAAAGAACAGTAACTGTATTAATAATCTCTATGGCTAGAATACTCAGTAAATACTTTCACAATTGAAATTTAAAGAAATCTCCAGTATTTACAAGTTCTTTTATAAAATATATCAGACTCGAAAGATTTCCAACATTAAATCATTGTCAATAATTTGGTAAAATACTCTCAAACAAGAATGAAACATTGTTTTTGGAGTTGTTCGTATTAAACACTGTCTATTATAATTTTTGCACAAATGATAGTTAATAAATATTAGGCCTTTCTGTGTGTTTATCAATATTCAATTTTTGTTTGATGACACATATTGTTGAAAAAGTACCTCAAATTCCTTCCTCTGTAGATAAAAATGTTGAGAGACAATTCATTTGTTACAAAAATTAATTTAAACATATTACATTTTACAGTATATCATGTTTTTCTAACTTCTTTGATATGATATTATATTTTAGTTTAATTGATTTCATGAAAATTTAGTATTTTCAAATTTAAAAAGTATTTTTAATCTTCTGCGTCTTATTTGATGAAACCCTCGCACTATCAACTTACAAAATAGCATTTACACACTTTGAATACTATAGAATGAAAAGTAAAATGGTGAATACATAATATTTACAAGAGAAACCTAATTTCATGATAAAGAATCGACGATAGAAAATGCAAAGTTATGTTAAAATACTTATTAGACCAAATTTTTTAATTTTAATCTAAAACGGAATTTAAAAATTTATGTTGTTTTTAAAAAAAACAGTTATTTGAAAGCATCAACTGAAAAGACTTATATATCTTATTTGATCCAGTGTATTATGGTTTTGAAATAATTGAAAATAAATTGATTTTCCATTACAATAATTTTAAAGGCTATGCAACATTGCCAAATATCTTTAGTCTTATATACACTATATATACTATATATATATATATATATATATATATGCAGTATATACATATATATATATATCTATATATATACATATATATCTATAGTCATATATATACTGTACATGGATATATATGTATATATATCATATGTATAGATATATATTCGTATTTATAGAGTAGCATATATATATATATATATATTATTATTATTATTATTATTATTATTATTATTAAATTTATTTTGAAAATATGAATTCTAAAACCATGTATGCAACATTTGAAATTAAAAGAATTTGTACTCTATGAGTATATTCATAAGCAATTTTTAATATAATAAGAGTACTGCATTTATTTAATTAAGGAAGTTTTACCAGTAATAAATTTAATTATTTTTTTCAAATCATTCTTGCATCACTCTTCTTACATGCTAAATTTTTGCATCTCGCATGAAAAGGTGCACACTTATTATAAAATAAATAAAAATGTTGTATTTTATGCCGAAAATATTTACTCACAAACAAAAATTTTCTATATATTTATACTAATAATTTTTTTATTATTTTTAAGGATAAATATTAAATTTATGATATGTGTTTTATCATTTCTTCCTAAGCGTTTAAATTAGTTTTATTATCAGGATTGAAATAATTTAATAAAAATATATACTTAAAACACTTATTTTATTCCGAAATATCTTTCTACAGCAAATATTTTAATTTTCTCAAAATGATTTATTCCATTTTATGTATTTCAGATTTATATTAAACAAGTAATATATTCATAAATCAAAATTTAGTAATATTGGATTCTCCATCACATTTGCGCTTTTCTCAGAATGTATTAAATAATCTTTTTGGATGAATAATTCTTCCCAAACACAGAATTCATTTTACGTAGGAATTTACAGAATAGTTAGATGGAATCGCTTCAAGTAATTAACGTAATTGATTTGCAAGAAATTTCCTTCTCTTTATTAACGCTAACATTTAGTTGCTCTTTCAATCAAAATGTAAATTAATTTACACATTATGAACTTAATCTTTATAAGCATTTTTTTATTTAGCGAACATTGTTTCATTTCACTTGCAAACAGAAACACTATCCAAAACAGTTATTAGAATTTGATATTAACAATTAGAAGCAGATGTAAAGAAGAAAACTAAAAGTTTCCCATTTAACAACAATAGTAATACCTTTTTGTTATCTACTAATTATTTTAATTTATTATATTTTATTGCCATTGCTAAATGTTATTGAAAAATACTTCTTACAGACAATATGAAATCGATACGCTCAAAGCGGGCCGAAAAATAATGCTGAAACAAAGTGACTTGTTTACAAATAGTCAAACAACCACGCAAAAGCTCTATGTATCATGCACGAGTGGCATGATACAATATAGTTTCCAAAATAAGTGTTATCTTCACTTGCATTAGCATGCAAAATTTTAACAGTTTGCTTTTTACAGATGGTATGAGGTGCCTTTGAAAGTTCGTCTTGCTTAAATGCTTTTGTGGTGTTAAGGCCCTTGGCTCAATCTTTCATTCGAGTGCTGAGATACGTAAATTTTCGGCAAGATGATGCAGTCTCATATCATTATTGACAGAAGAATTACTTTGATATATAAAAATGTTCACCTCCACATTATTCAGCTCTCTCACCAGTAGAAAATATGTAATCAATAATTATCGAAAATCTGCTTCTCAAAATAAGCCAAAATTTCCAAAGTCAAAGAAATGTAGCATAGTACTGAAGCTGCATCAGTAAACTATATCTGTACGTGCCATTTAATTTTTGATTGATTCAATACCCAATAAAAGTTCTAAGTACTGATTTCTGACCCTTTTTTATACCAAATTTCTTGAAATCACTCATTACTTTCAGTACATTCTAAATCACTGCTACTTTGCTAGATGTATTTCTTCCTTGTAAATTAAATTTAATGACCAGTAGTGTAGAGAGATACATTACTATATAAGTTGTATTAGTATTTATATTCCATTTGTGATTTAATTATGTTCTGATAAATACAGTATCACTCATGACCAAAATTGAATGTTTATTCAATGTATAATGAATTCAAATACATTTTATCTTTCTCTATTCTATGGTTACTCTCTGTTTGTGATGATTGCTTAAGTTGATCCTCTAGTCTAAAATAGATTCTGAACCATTACAAATACCCTCGCTTGATGCGATTATTGGTCCCATAAAATACTGAACAGGACTCTGAAACTGATTCCTTACTTTCCCTTCAATTTAAAAAGGTTCTTGTTCAATTTAATTTAATTTTGTATAAAATTTAAAAATAAGAAACATCATTTATGGAATTAGTAAAGCATTTTGTTAATTAAAGCATTGTTTCACTCAATTTAGCATTTTAAAATATAATATTACAAAAATATATTATAGTTAATGCTGTCTTACTTGCGTATAAGTGACAGACACACTCTCCAAAAGGACAAATTCAGATTTAAATATTGAAAAATAACTGTAAATGTTTACTGATGTATTAGTTTTAAATTAAATTATACAAATTAAAATAAAGAAATTGTTACCTGGCTAAACTATAAGAATTAATGTGAAAACATACTAATAATTTATTAAAACATATTCTGAATACTTCAAAATGATATAATTTATTAAATTTTATTTTTAAATAATTAGTATTTAAATGATTTGTTACCTTATGATTTTTTAATAAATTTTTACCTTATGATAAATAAATAAATTTTTACCTTATGATTAAGACATTAGAATAATCAGTTTAACTATACATTTATGTGAATTTATGCAAATGAATAATGACGTAAATTTTCTTTGTCAATCATTAAATGTCAAATATTTATTTTTGATGCCTTTTTGTTTAAAAAATATCATTTAAATAAAGCAAAGATTTTTCTTTATAATTAATTCCTTACTTAGTACTAAATTCATATCTAATAATACATTCACATACTACATTAATAAAGGGAAAAAGACAAAATATGTGCTTCGTGCTACAGTTTCTAGTTTCTGACACGAACAATTAAAATACAAATTTAATTACTTGGGTAACTCAAAATAATTTGAGAGGCAATTGCTTATGGCACTAAGTTATTTGTGTTCACTCTTACATAATGTATTTATTAGCAATAAGAAAAAGGTATTCCTGCTGTGGCGATACAATTCTTGACAAGGAAACTCACGACTCTTTTTAATTAGTGAGGAAAAGGAGAAATTTTATGAGTGAGTTTTTGCACGAAGAGTGACCTTCCTTTCTGAGCACGCAAACTAATTTTCAAGGTTGACTAGTAAAATGAAAACTTGTCAGTGTGTATATTAGCAGATTTTTAACAAAATTCTAATTCCTGCAGTTTTAAAACAAATTCAAAGTTCATAAAGAACAAATAATCATTTTAAAAGAAAATTCAGGAATACATTTTCAATGAGTGTATATTCAATTTAATTAAAGTCACATAGTTCAAAATTTAATTACTTTTTTAAACGACTGTGTTGATCAATTATTTTCAAGAATTCAAAATCTTACGTATTTAAGCTTTGAAGTCAACCTCTAAAAAACTGATTTTCATATTCAATATCACTAAAACGAATAAAACACATTTGCTTTTCATTCACAAATCTATTATTTTTCCTGTCCTTGCTATGCCTTTTGTTCTTGTTCAACTTCTCCACTCATCTTGTTACAGAATCTATTTTTAAGTATTAAACTCCATATTTGTGTCATTATGTACTGTTTTTAAAATATACTTTAAGTATTATTATGATAAATTAATTAAAAATAACTTCAGTTTTAAAATAAACGAACTATACAATTTAATTTAAAAGATTTATTGCTACAACAAACAAGGAATTTAAAAATGAATTTTGTGGCTTTATAAACGCAGAACTAAAATATTGTTTTTGCGATACATAAATACTTAACTGGAATACAAAAACTCAAATAATTACTTGAATGACATATGTAGTCACTAACTGATTAATATTTCGATATAATTATTTTGATAATTATTTCATAATTTAGATATTATGTTTTTTTTATTCAAAAATTCTAATGTAACCTTTTGTATAATCGATATTCAAAATCAAGCAATTTTAAAGAATATTTACAAAGTATTGTTTGCTTAGAAATAGTTTTAACTGAGAAAATCTTAATATAAGTGATGATCTATAGTGTCTAGATTTAAACATTGATAATTACTGCCTTTATATCTCTAAGACAGATTTCTGTGTAACTATTATTGCGGAAACAAGATTTTGATGTAAATTATTAGAAATGTACTTTTTATGAAAATGAAATTTTAAATAAAAGATTATTAAAAATGTATTAAAATGATAGCATATAGATTTTTAAATATACGTTTTATGTAGCACAAAGTTATGAAGTATTTATTGTGATGATGGTGTTTAGTTCTATTTCTGATAAATCAGCATTCTTCTATTTCAATCTAACATCGTTACTTTGAAGAACACAAAGTTGTAGTACTAATTCTAAAATGGATATTGATTGATAGATTAGAGTTATAGTATATTCTATTAGTTTAACAACATGTTTATTTTTATTTAAAATATTATTTTCAAGCAATACATTGTTTTTCATATTAATGATAAATGAACCATCAAAAAATATTTAGCTAATTTACATCCAAATTTATGTTAACTAAATTTCAAAAAATAATATATTATTTCGCATTTTGAGAAATATTGAATGAATAGTTCTTAATTAGAAAGAAAACTTCCTCAATGATTCAATTTTCTCTACATATTTTAAATCTCATAACAATGTTCTTAACTCATTTAGTAACAATCAGAATATCTCTTTCTTTGTTTAGTATATTCCAAACCTATAACATTACCATTAAAATAAATTGAAACTGTGCTTTTATTTCAGTAAATGGAAAATAAATTCAAAAAATATAATCTTTGTTTCTCTGCATATAATTGATGGAAACAATTTCACTAACACTTGAGTTCATAAGATGCTAAGTATATTTTTTATCTTTTCTGAAAATTACAAATTTTTTTCGTAATTCAATAGTAATTTTATATAAGCTTGTTACAGAGTTAAATCTTATTTAAATGCATGTCTACTCTAATTAAATTTCTTTTCATAAGGAAAACTCAATTTGACTTTAGAATGAGTACAATCATTTTTCCTTTTTAAAACACTGAATTTCGAAAAATATTTTTGAACTTATTACTACTCACTAAGTCTTGTTTAAAACTTGATGAAATTTGTGTATCTGCTTTATCATGTTCAACTAATTGAGCCTCTTAATATTCTCATTGATTAATAAACTAAAGATGCATTTTTACTTCACTGATGATTGAGACATAGACGTGCAGTTTACTTTCATTTTATATGTACTAGTTTTTCCTACTTGATATATATATATATATATATATATATATATATATATATATATATATATATATATATATATATATTTTAAAGGCTGTTATCAAATATTTAGATATAAAAATTTTATTTCTACATTGTATGCGAGATAACTTTTCTTCAATTATTTACAAAGCATTTTTCATAAATATTTTTTAATGAGTCTCATTTTCTATGTATTAAATTCTTTGGTTCCTTGGTAGTTAATAAATTCTTTTAAAACATTTTTGGAATTAATATTAAAATTCTTCCCCAATGTGAATTTCATTTTAAAATAACATTACTTCCACTTGTTAAAAAATAAATTAAACTTTTGTACATTATTATATATTTAATACGTGTTCTATTTTTAATTTTTTTAAATTGGCACTGCAATTTTATGATGCTTATTGATTTTATTTATACTTATTGATGACTTATAGACAACCCTTAATGTCAAAACTATATATAGTTACACTTAATAGTTAATAGTCACACACACACACACACACACACACATATATATATATATATATATATATATATATATATATATATATATATATATATATATATATATATATATATATATATATATGTATTATATATATATATATATATATATATATATATATATATATATATATATATGTATATACAACTGGCCATTAAAATTGTTACACCAAGAAGGAATGCAAATAACAGAACGATATTTATTGGACACATACATTATAATGGAAAGAACAAGTGATTAGATTTACAGGAAATCAGGATGTATAGATCTTGAGAAATCAGTACCCAGAGCAGTCACCTCTGGCTGCAATGACAGCATTTATCCGCCTAGGCATGGAGTCAAACAGAGATTGTATGGCATGTACGGGGATCTCAGTTCATGCAGTTTCAACACTATGCCACAGTTCATCGACAGTAGCGGATGGTGAATGATGGGGTGCCAATCACTCGGCAACCATTGACCACACGTTCTCAATAGGTGACAGATCAGGAGAACGTGCTGGCCAGGGTAACAGTCGAACCTGTTCTGTATCAAGGAAGTTCAGAACAGTACGGGCAACATGCGGTCGTGAATTATCCTGTTGAAACAAAGCATTAGGGAGGCCTCGAAGATAGAGCAGAGCCACGGGCCTTAACACATCAGAAATGTAACGGTTGCTGTTCAAAGTGCGAACAAGAGGTGATTGAGATGTGTATCCAATGGCACCCCATACCATCATTCCAGCAGATGGGCCAGTATGGCGATGTCCAATGCAAGCTGGCAATGCGCGTTCTCCACGATGCCTCCAAACACGGATGCGGCCATCATGGTCCTGTATACAGAACCGATATTCATCTGTAAAGATGACGTGATGCCATTCCGCGTCCAGGTTCGTCGCTGATCACACTATTGAAGGCGCTCCTGTCTGTGACGCAGCGTCAATGGTAGCCGAAGCCATGGTCACCGTGCAGACAATCCATGCTTGCAAACGTCGTCGAACTGTTCGAGGAGAATTTTGTTGCCTTGCAAATGACTCCATTTCTCGACTCAGGGTTTGTGACGTGGCTGTACGAACCCTTGTGACCATGAGGATAAGATGTCTGTCTTCTCTGCTGTTAGTGATGGGGGGTCGCTGAGATCCTGCATGACGTTCCGTACGATTGTCCTGAACCCATCGATTCCATATTCTGCTAACAGTCATGGGGTCTCGACCGACGCGAGCAGCAATATTGCGGTACGATAAACCGCAATCCCCGTTAGGCTATAATCCTTCCTCGATCAAAGTCAGACACGTGCTGATAGGCATTTCTTCTTCTTACACGATGCATTACAACAACTTCTTTTGCCGAAAACAACGTTGAAACGGAAATGGAGTATGAGAAAACCGCTGTCAAATCTCTGGTTTTATACACATTGTAGATGTCGCTACTGTCGCCTACTTTGTATGAATGCGCTGAAAATCTAATCATTTGCATATCATAGCAAGTTCTACCTGTCATGTAAATTTCATGTGTGTGGTGTGCCGCTTTCCTGGTTTAGCAATTTTAATGGCCAGCAGTACATATATAGATACATTACAAGGTATTCATTCTTTTTAATATATTCAAAAGTTATCTTAAAAGAATTGGAAATTTATTTTTTTGTATTTATTATAATATATTTAATATAATAAGTATTTAATATAATATGAATGAAATTCAAATCCACTTCTAAGCACTTAGAAGAAAAAGACATGATTGCTTATAACTGATATACACAAATCAAATTGCTGCCTATTCATTTGAATGCTGTTATTCTATATAAAAGATATCTTGATCAAAAACCCAAATTGCTGTTTAATAGATGTTTGATTTTTGTATACATAAAATATAGTTGGTTAGTATTGGTGAATACTTCCTTACTCCATGAAAACTGCGTGCGTTAAACAGCTTCGAAATTTTGTTCTTTATAAAAAAAACTTTATATATTGTATAAATCTGTAGTAGAAAAAAAACGTAAAATATATTCTTCTACTATATTCATATATATACATGGTGATTATAAAAAAAACTTTGCCAACATCTGCACTTCTAGCGTCCATTCTATTTAACCGATCAAGATGATATTTCAAATATAGTTCTTTTGAGATATGCGCTCGAGATTCTGTGAATGGCAACACAGTGGCCCTCGCGGTTACAGTTATAGTGACAGAAATTTTCGAATAGCAACGTCTACTTTTTACCATCGCAAAATGTTCAGCACATGCGAAAACCCTAAATAGCGTTGAAACGGTACCGATATGTCTAAAAACGGACGTGTTCTGCAAACACAAAAAAGAGTTCTGAAAACCGGCCAATAAAACACGATCTGGGCGCACGCAAAAAATTTGCATGTGACAGAGTCAAGAAACCAATCACAGAACGCCGGTCGCCAAATATTCAGCGTAGGAAACCTATAAAATACCAAGCGGGTATGCGAAGTCGTCATTCGGGAACTCGCACATGCCGACGATATGAGTCTTCCTATGAAAGTTCGCGGTGAATTGATCAAACTCTATTACCAAAATGGGATGAACGCTGCGGAAGCCTTGCGTGTCTATCGCCGCAATCATCGACAACGACGCGGCCCATGTACTCTGCAAGCTCTGCGTGATTTAGTGCGGAAATTCGAAGATACAGGCTGCACCTGTGACAAACAGCGCTCCGGACGGCCAACTGTTTCTGAGGACGTTGTCATGGAAGTGCACCATACAGTGACTGCAGGACACACAGAAACCGCAAGAGGCATAGCGCGCGTGTTGGATATTCCGAACTCAACGGTCCGCAAGCTCTTGCGCTCGGTACTTCACATGTTTCCCTATCGGTTCCAGCGCGTCCAGATGTTGGAGCCGGGTGACCAACAACAACGTCTGGACTTCGCAAATGCATTTTTGTTACGATATGATGCGGATAACGACTGGCCACTTCGCATACTATGGACGGACGAGGCGCATTTCACCTTAAATGGCAGCATTAACACAAAGAATTGTGTGCACTGGGGAGAGACGAATCCTCATGCTGTGGCGCCAGTACCATTATTTGACGCCAAAGTGACTGCGTGGTGCGGCATTACAGCTACATTTGTTCTGGGCCCGTTCTTCTTTGAGGAAACGACCCCGACTGGCCCTGCAACATGTTCTGTAACGGGCCCTCGGTATGCAGCCATGCTGAAAAATTATGTCTTACCGGAGTTGCGTCGGCTGAATGCACTCAATGACATTGTTTGGATGCAAGATGGTGCACCTCCACATATAGCGAGGTCAGTTAAAAGGCTCCTGGATCAGCATTTTGGTGATCGCATCATCTCACGCTATTATCCTTTTCCGTGGCCTGCGCGATCCCCAGATCTGATGCCTATGGATTTCTGGTTTTGGGGCCATCTCAAATCCAGAGTTTATCTGTGCAATCCTCAAACATTGTCGGACTTAAAGGATTCTATACGGCGTGAGATTGGAAACATCCCTCGTGCCATGTTGCGTGCAGCGACATTGTCCACCGTCTCCCGCATGCAATGCGTAATTGCCTGTAATGGTACTCATGTGGAAAATATTTGAAATTAATAAAGATTTTTTTCTCTATGTGTTCTCATCATTGAGCAGTGTCTTGTCTCTGTCGTATGCATTATTCCTCCGTGCGCCTTGAAGAACTGTTTGTATGTGTATAACACGTCGGTTTTCGGACATATCGGTACCGTTTCAACGCTATTTAGGGTTTTCGCATGTGCTGAACATTTTGCGATGGTAAAAAGTAGGCGTTGCCATTCGAAAATTTTGTGTTTCTGTCACTATAACTGTAACCGAGGGCCACTGTGTTGCCATTCACAGAATCTCGAGCGCATATCTCAAAAGAACTATATTTGAAGTATCATCTTGATCGGTTAAATAGAATTTACGCTAGAAGTGCAGATGTTGGCAAAGTTTTTTTATAATCACCCTGTATAAATGTATGTTTTATTCACGTATATTCTTCTAAATATTTATGTACTTGGCACGTATAACTTTGTAGAATTTGTTATAAATTCTATAGAAAACTCTTTGTAAACTAAACTTCCAGAGCAATATCAAACTGCATTTGTAAGATGAATGCACTTTAGACTAATATGCGCATAAAATTCAATGAATGTTTTGTCTCTTGATATCTAAATTATAGAACAATTCATAACAAAAGGAATATGCAAATTCATTGTAAAAAAATAACGCATAAAAACTCAAGTGTCCAAATATTTATTAATTTGGTTTTGCAATACAAAAAGACAACATTCAACTCTTTTATCAAAATTAATATTAATGCTGGTTCTATTGAAAGAAGCATTGGTGTAAGTATGATATCCCCTCCAAGTGATTTCTCGCCAAATCTAGCATCCTTTGTTTTGATTATCCTGTTGCCAATTTAAGTTTTGTTATTTTTCAGATTTTTTGTTGACAGATTTCGTGATTTACATCATTTTACGTCATATATATGGTTCTTTTCAGTGGCGACAGCATTTGAAGTTTTCGTTTTACTTTCTATTCGAACTTTTTGTTCTATGTTTGTTGTGTTTCGTTGTCGCCAGCATCCAAACATCGTAACTGATCTTTTTTTCCAATTTCTTTTTGTTTATTTATTATTATCCTTTTCATATATATTTTTGTCAATTTATTATTACATTTTTCTTATATATTTTTCCTTAATATCATCGAGTATATTAGGCATGTGAGCTTAACGTCATATCAAGTAAGTCATTGTTATTTACTTATTACTCTTTTACCGGTTCTTTTCATAAGAAGGGAAACCCAACAAAAAAAATTTTTTCATTTTATAGTAATACTTTTTTAGATTTTGTATACTATTATGTGATTTAAAAATATTTAAAATGCATATTTTTGGAACTTAAAGAAAATTCCCGTGTTAACAAAACATGCGTTTAACTTGGCGACGAAAAAAAAGTAGCAATGGTTGCCAATGAGGAAGATATCCTACTAGTTCCAGAGCATTATTTATACCAAAAATATGTATTATTCCTCTCAATTTTAGTTCAATAAATATTACTTCAAATGACTTTTCCGCATCATTAGATATATAATTTTTAATGGCACAGTTAATTACAAGCAATATAATGGAAATAAATACACAGTGTAAGAGTAAAATGCAATAACTCACTAATTTTGAGTAAATTCAAAACTCACTAATTTCTTAAAATATTTTTCAGAACATCAAGAAGTGTACAAAACAATTATAACACATAAAATAATTTTTCTATAGTTCTTATAAGCATTATTTGTGTTACATTTTATATAAATATGAAACAATATTGGATCAGAACTATTTTAAGACAAAATTTATTTTGTAAAATAATATATAAAATAAAATGAGCTCTTAAATTTAATTGTAACACTGTTTGAAATTTAATTTGCAAAAGAAAACCTTTTAAAATATTTAACTCATTTTTTCTCAGAATTTTTACTTTTATTTCAATAATCAAGATTTATTTCTCTACCTTTCTTTTAAATTTATGGTTTATTGCAAACTATACGAGTACAACTAAATGTATTTTATCATTTTCAGCAAATAATAAATTACATTTATTCTGCAAACAAGTATACTCATTTCAATTAGTTACAGAATATTTTTTATCCGCATAAAATGCTGTGTATCTGATTTTTTCTGTAATAGATTTTATTTAAGTAATCAAAATTTGTTTTTTTTTGTATCTTTCTTTAAAAGCTATCTTCAAATGTAAGTTAAAGCAAAATATACCTTAAATTATTCGATTACTGTTTCAGCAAATAATAAATTATTTATTCTGCAAACAAATATATGCATTTCAATTAGGTATAAAGCATTTTTTCAGCACTAATTATAATTTTATTTTATTTCTTTAAAAAGTTTGTGTATTTTGAATTTTCCAAAATAAATAAAAAAATATATGAATATAAGATAATTTTAATTTCGTTTAAGAAATTTAATAAATGATAAAGTGAAAACAAAATCACGAATTTAAGACTTTTCAAAAAAATTTTAATTATAATTGTTTACTTTAATATATATGAGTAAATTAAAATATTTGTAAATAAAAATAGCATAATTAATTATTAACTTTACTCAGAAAAATAACTTCTTGCTACAAAGAGTAACATTAATAACATTCTATTAATAGATGCATTACAACCCCTCTAATTACTATTTTATAAGATTTAATATATCTTTAGTATTTATGTAACCAAAACTTACTTCAATTAACTTGCTTTAAAATCTTATGGATTTTTATATAAAACCCATACAAAATGATCACTGAATTTCAAAAGAGTTTCAAGTGCAACAAGTAAATATTTTTAGCACATTATATTATGACGTATAGTCCACAAATTTTTTAAAGAACGTAATTACAATAAAAAATATTAATTTCAGCTCTAATCAATTAATAAATTCATTGGAAATCACATACATTTAAACTATTCTTTTTTACCTAAAATGCTAATAATAATTATACTATGCATAATATATAGTATGATTCTGTATATTCTAAGCATCATATCCAAAACATTTTCATTTCACAATTTTCAAAACGATAATTCAAAGCAAAAACGTAAGAGAATTTTAATTAGATTAATTCATTTGATTTCAAACATTTAGAACTCGGTATTTAAAGTAAATATTAGTAATAAATGTAACTCTCTTAATCAGACACATATAAATTATAAGGATTTTTGATATTAATAATATATTAGGCAAGATGTCATTAAGAAAAATCTTTAACCCCAACCATATGATAATGTTAATATTTATCAAACACATTTGAGAATCTCTTCGATTTCCATGAAATGAGATATTTTAAACTCATTTAGAGGAAAATAAGCTCACACACGCTCTTTAATTCTACTGATTATAATTGACAATGTTGTAAGAATCACGGGCTCTCTCAACATTTTCAATTAGATTGTTTATTTACTGTACAAATACTAGATTTCATAATTGAAGTTAACTTCACAAATATTTTGGAGGAAATTCGAATTCTGATAATGTAAACATATCTTCTCTTTCCACTGAAATTCAATTAGGGAAAAGTTTTTAAAAGGAGTTTCAGAAAATAGACAAATTGAAATTAAAATTTTAAACTTTTAAATGAAATTTCCAGAAAGTGAGATAAATCATTTTGTCAATTTCAAAGTGAGAGAGTAAATTTTAATGGATTATTATGTAATACTAGTAAGTTAATTAGTATTTTGTAATTGAAACTAAAGGATTTCATTTCACAAAATAATGTAATTCATAATGATATTTCATTCTGTTGTGAATCTAAAGTTATATTGAAACCTTTAGCAAATATAATTTTTTTTCTCATATCTAACAATTTGCAGGGTAAAATATGTAAATAATTTTTTGTAAATTATTACATTACTAATATTATATATGAATTATTAACTTGATTTATTG
This sequence comes from Latrodectus hesperus, assembly GCA_037975125.1. Classification (NCBI taxonomy): domain Eukaryota; kingdom Metazoa; phylum Arthropoda; class Arachnida; order Araneae; family Theridiidae; genus Latrodectus; species Latrodectus hesperus. Next base: position 28,073,375 of record CM075856.1, on the reverse strand, counting down.
CTTCAAGCATGATGGACAGCCAATTATTAAGTGTGAATTTCTTAAAAAGAAATTTAATTTTAATATAATTGAAATTATGTTTATTTTTTACAAAATTATTTTATTACCTACATCATAAAGAAAGAAATGATTGATTTTTTTTGCTACAAATTTTATTGTAACTATTCGATAATAGATTTCTTCATTTATTTTGCTATATCCACAAAATTTTGAGACGATGAAAGTTTTGAGAACAATTGTTGAATTAATAATAATGTGAACAGCATAAATGTACCAGAATATATTATTATTTTTGAATAATAGACGCTACTCAAATTTCTTGTCAAATAACTTACAATTGTTTATTTAAAAACAGCTGTACACAACTTTATATAATTATTTTATGTAAATGTATTATAAACAATTATTTTTTAGTGAAAATATACCTGCATGATGCTTCACACTAATAAGCAATCGTCTATACCAAGCGCTTTACAAATTATTTAGTAACTTACATATATTCTTGGTGGTAGTAAAATATTTCATTTATATTTTGCTTGATACTCTCTCTCTAATCGTCATATGTAAATAATTCTTCCTAAGGCATACTTAGTTTGATTGTTAAATTTTTATAACTCATATTTTCTTTCAGTAATTTTAAGTTTTTTTTGTTTTGTTTTCTAAGTATGTTCAATTTAGTATATTTCTTATATCATTTCTCTATTATTTTAATCATATCACATCTTAAACACGATTTGAGAGTTAATTTCAATAATTATTTTACTATTTCAGTATTTTTAAAGTGGTTTTTCATGAAATTTTGCATTTCTTTTAATAGTCAAGATTTGCTTAAATTACAAAAACATGGTAATATTTTGAATTTTGCAGGTTTTTTTTATTTAATTGGAAAGTTCAAAGAAAAATTTAAATACTTTTTAATGATTTTTAAAAATTACAGTCAATAATTTCCTGCAAAAGTCATAATTAACGCTGAAATGTATTGAACGCTATAAAAAACACTAAATTTGTATCTAAAAATGCCCTTATGAAGTATTAAAGTCAAATTTTATACAAAAAAGTTTATCCTTAAATAACCTGCCTTTCATCAAATTTTGTTAATATGTTTACTTCACACTTTTCTGAAGTCACTTTCTAAAGGATTTCATAGCATTTTTCTGTAAGCACAAATAATTAATATAAATTTAGTAATAAAGTTAAATAATTAAATATGGTTAAAGAAATTTGCTTAAAAATTATTGCCTTGATCAGTTTAGAGTAGAAATTTAAGATTCCAATATATGCATTAAATTTTTATAAGTTAAATATTATTATTAAAAATTATTAAAAATCTTGATTATTATTATGACAAACACTAGTTAGAAACAAAATATAATAACTAAAAAAATGAAGTAATTTTCATATTTTAACTAACTTTTTAATTAATTCTGAAAATAATTTTTATTTATTTTTGGTCCGAATGTAGTTAAAAATAATTTCTTAGCATTAATAAAATGAAGAAATAATTATAGAAGTGTAATTCTAGAATTTTATTTTTTACTAAAAAATTAGTTCATGCATTAATAATATCAGTAAAACTAATAATTGCTAAGTCAATAGATAATTATATTCTAATTAATCTTGATTATTTAAATGCAATCAGTGGCTTGCAACTTCATCAGTTTCCTGAGTATTTTTTCAGTGAAATGCTAGAATAATCGTTATAAATTTAAATAATTACATTATTTTTAGAATAAGAACTGATATATTTCATAAATTATTCTAAATGTAACATTTATATTTTTAAATAATAGGAATAGTTTAACTTATTGTATAATGAACTAAAGAAACTTTATTTCTTACAGTAATCATTTTACTTTATAAATTCTGAAAGTGAATTTAACGTTTATATAATAATAATTAATCAGGAAACACAAACAGTATAATTATTCAGGAAACATCAGATATTATACATTTAAATTTTTAAAACTATATTATTAAAAGTTAATTACTCACACATAGAATTATTCTTAAAACAAGTTTTCAATTAAATATGTTCTGTATATTTTTCTAATATTATAATCACCAAAAGATTTTCAGTTTCATCTTTTTTTCTTAGATATTCGAATTCTAATTTTGAATGAAAAATATGAATCTGATTATAGTTAACTCCTTAGTTAGGTGCGTGTAACCTTTTTCTTAATTTACGTATTAGTTATGCATTTTAAGAAATATATAAATTATTTACATAATTTATACATTATTTATATAATTCATAATTATTTATATAATTCATAATTTACATTAAGGTATTTATTCGATATAATGGATAGTAAGGTATGTTTGTTTATAGATATATACAATATAAATATTGTCATTCCACAGATTCAGTGTTAATTTAACATTAATGTCAAAAATAACTCTGAAATGCCAATATATATTTAGGAACTATGATTCAATTAAAACAAAAAAACCTTTAGCTTGTTGTGTTGGGGCTCATCCTCTTTAAAGCTATGACATTTGTCAGATCAACTCCAATAAATTGTTGACAACCAGAATGTCAATGACTAGCTGGGGATTTGAGGATAAATCCTCTCGAAAAAGTCCGACGCAATCCAGAATATGTTTCGGTGAGGCTGGATGATCACAGCATTATTTACAAGTTGGTTAATTTTTTACACCACATTCAAACAATAAACATTTAAATATCCACTTGAGAATCTGGCCTAGGCAGTCTGAGATTTTCGGTCACATTTTATTTCCAGAAGAGTGCCAGGTTATGTTCCAGAATACCATTGGTGTGTGGGTGGAATTCGGCAGATCGAATTTGTTCTAGAGTTCTCATTAGATTAAAGTTTCTGGTATGTAATTGATGAACCAGTGGGCGAATCTTCCTCACTGCCCTCTCGGGCCAATCTATCAGCCGTCTCAATGATATTAATATTTACATGGGATGGAATTCATTGGCGATGTATTTATGGTCTTGTGAAAATTATTTTCAATTTGATCAGAATAGATATACTTTTTTCATCTTTTATAAAGAAACAGTCACTGAGATGTTGTAGTGCACTGCGGCTTCCAAAATCACACACTGGAAATGATAGCAGCTAGCCCCTCCTTAATTGCTATTAACTCATATCTGAAAACTGAACAAGTGTCAGGGTTACGTTGCTTTAGCATAATTTCCGACTGAGGGGTTCTAATATAAACTTCACTCCCAGTACGATCTTTTGTACGTGTACCATCAGTATACATTTACACTGCATTTCAGGGGATGCAATTAATAATTTCTAGTGCTAACTCTCTAAAATGATCTTCGATGCGTGTTTGCTTGTTTGCAGTGGAATTTAGATCAAAGTGGAAGATGACTCTTGGCATTCCCTCAGAGGGATCAAAACAAGAACTTAAAGATTGAGGTTCAACCTCACGAGATATTAGTATTAAGATTCTGCCAGGCCAAAAGGGGTGGTAATTCTTCAAGTTTTGAATATTGTGCCAATTGTGTAAATACAAGGAGGTACAATGATTCGGGCTGTAGCTGTAGATTTTGTTAAAGTATTTAACTAAGTTACAGAGCTCTTCTTCTAATGTGCAACGATTATAAGTTTGTCTCAAATAAAACTATATCAGATGGACAATTATTTCTGAGTTCTAAAATGACTCAAGCGGCACTTAGTTGTACTCGTTCTGATTTTAGGAGATTCGTTTCAGATGCGCAAGAATAAATCGGATAACCATATTCAAGAATGGGTCTTATAAGTGAAATATATGTGGTTTTGAAGATGTTTGCATCAGCACCCTAATCTCTGCCACCCAGATATTTGAGAATGTTAAGGCGCTTACAAGCCTTCGAAACCAGATGGTCTAAATACTTGTAACAATTGAATTCAGGGTCGAGAATAAAACCTAGATACTTAGGATGTTTTTCATAAATGAGAAAATGGGAATCGAAAAACATCATTGGTTTATAGTGATATAGGTGTTTATTAGTAGTGAAAAAATTTGCTATTGATTTACCTGGATTGAAAGTTAACTTGTGTTCTGTTGCAAACTCATACAATGCAAAAGTGGAGTTGAGCTCCATTTCTATGTTATTCACATTAGAGCCTGACTTCCAGAGTACAATGTAGTCAGCGAAGATTGCAATGTCAATAAGTGTTGGGTTTTTTTTTCTCAGCTCCTGTCAAAAATAGGGAAAAGAGAGTAGGGCTTAAGGCTGATCCCTGAGGAACACCCTGTTCCAGTCTAGAAGGATATGATCTTGATATTTATCTTCTTGAATTTGACTCTGATAGATCTGTGGTGCTGGAAGTCGGCAATCAAAACCAAGGTAGAACCTCTAATATTAAAGGAGTTGTGTAATTTAGTGATCATCTTGTCATTCCACGCTGTATCAAAGGCCTTGGATAAGTCAAGCAGGGCCACCACGGTATGTCTAGTTAGTTTAAATTTTTGGGCGTTTCTTTTCTTTTGACAGAAGAAAAGGACTTGGTCCATGGTGCTGTTTTTTCCAAATCCGTATTGTTTAGATGGTGTTAAATGACTGGTAAGTACAATGTAAAGAAGTTTTGTAAAAAGCATTTTTCAATTAATTTACGAGTCATACTGGTAATTGCTATTTGTCTTTAACTTTCTGGGGAGAATTTCCGGGTTACATTATACGACTTTTTTCTTTTACTGGTTTTCTGATGTGGATAACAGTGACACTTTTCGAGTTAATAGCTACTTTTCCACAGGATCTGGAAAGGTTGATAATATCCAATAATTTTTGTTTGCCAATGAGGCCTAGGTTTTCCAGAATTTGGCAGTATATTCCATATGAGCCAAGAGACTTAGTCAAATCCAAGAAATCCATAGCAAAAAGTAGTTCTTGAGAGAAGTACATCCATGAGAGTTGGGAGGCACCAACATCTATACCGCGATAACTATTGATTTTTCTTAATATGTCTGCTAAAAGGGAGAAACTTAATCCGCTGGCCTTCTGATAAAATGAGCACAGTGCATTGACTGTAGATTTATCATCGGGATTTGGCCAGAAAAGTCACTTATTGTGTTACAAAATTCAAATTGTGGTTTTTCTCTATTTATTACCTTGATGATTTTCCAGAGCTTACTATCAGACATTCTAGCATCAAGTTTATTACATAGATTAATCCATTTAATCTGCTTTAAGTTTACATAGGCAATCTTTATTTTAGAGTTAATTTTATTTTGCTTGGCCGGAGAGCTGCTATCAATAATGATGGCAGTTCTGTGCAGTAATTGCTTTCTCTCCATTAGAACTGGTTCTAGAAGTAAATCTTTATAAGTGGAGAAAGGCACATGATGTTTTATGTTTCACCTGGGAATAAATAGGTTTGCGCTATTTAGTATAGTTTCCTTGAATTCTATCCAGTTTGCATTAATATCATCAGTCAAGCAATTGGTAATGAGGTGATTGTTGATGAATTGATTTAATGAGTCCTAGTCAGATTTAACAAAGTTCCAGTACGATTCTCTGGTAGTGTAAATGCGCTGTTTTTTCTGTATATCTTTTAAAACAGGAAGTTGATCACTCCCAATTGTATCTATTACAATCCAATTACATAATTGATAGATGCTTGAACTAACAAGTGAAATGCCAAGCGCCTCTGTATTATTATAACTATAAGAAGCATGGGTGGGAGTACTGTAGTTGAGTATCATAAAATCAGTGTCATCTAATGGAGGAAGTAGTTGTTCTCCTCTGAAGTTCCTTGAAGAGCATCCCCAAGACGGATGTTTAGTATTGAGGTCACCAACGATAATTGTGCTATCATTCATAGCCAAGGAGATGCGGTCAGAAAATTGAGATAGATTCCTCTCCAGGTTACCATAATGCCCTGAATTTCAAGGTCAGGATTTGGGTTCACAAATTCAATGCATTTGCAGTTGATACCCTTAATCAAAAACGCCAAACCACCTCTTCTACCGGAGGGTCGATCAAGTTGATAGATATTATGTGTCTTAATTTTCAGGTTCGAAGTCTTTCTCAATCTTGTTTCTTGAATACCAATAATTTTAACATCACGGGAATTAGCTATATCTAAAGTCTGATCAAGTTTAATTCTAATAGGTGTGGTTGGGAATCCATTTATATTGCACTGTAGGATTTTCAAGGTTTTTAGATTTCCTGGAGACTGCAGTCCACTTTTCGGGTGGGACCCTCTGCCTAAACCCCGAACGCGTCCCTGTTTATTCTGCGCGTTGGACGATGCAGCATCATTTTCATTTGTCAACAAAGTCATATGGAAGAAGCAGTGCGCAGCTTCTGTTGGACTGAGGTCTGAAGCACCCATGGACAAGTCCAAAGGTAGAAGTCTGTCTATGATTCATTGCCTGAAAATCTTATCTGAGCATAATGGAACAGTCTTCACGTCTTGGGTGACCCTGCCAGGAGAATTCTCTCCAGACGTATTTCGAACGTTCCGCCTAGGTACACCCCCTCGTCGACTTTGAGGCGACATGAAGGACTTGTAAGGGAGATTTAGCTTTGATTTACAAGTGTAATTTGATGGTCATTTTCATGGTTTTATACTGATTTGCATATTGAAATAAATGTATGCAAAATGCCGCCAGATTTTTCATCATTATTCACTAAAGAAAACAAAGTAGAAAATGAAATCAAACATCTGTACTTCCTTTGTAAATTTTTTTAGTATTCGCATAGCATTTGTATTTTTAGTATTCGCATAGCATCGAATCAATTGAGAAAATATTATTTTTCTAATAAGGAGAATAATGTCTAATAAGGAGAATAATTTCAGTATTCTCATAAATATTTTTTAAATATTTATGAAAATAATGAAAACCTTAATTTCGTCCATTCTTCTAATGTGACTCTGCTACGATAAATCTCGGCGTTTATAATAGCAGACTCATATTGGGAGAGTGGACTAAAATAAGCATTTCAAAAAAATTACGAACTGTAAGCATTGGAGTCTAAAATTAAAAATAAATTCTGAAAAGAAATAATTAAATGCTATGAACAAAATTTTAATCTTTATAAAATTAAATATCAGGAAATCTGTGGTCGAGTGTGGACTCTGTGGTTTAGAGTAACATTATGTAAGAAACCGAATACCAACAATGGACACTGTGTTATACTATGAAAAAAAAACAATATTTAAGAAATCAAGCGGTAAATTCTAATTTCGCTGCTCTGTAAAAGAAAACCTGCATTGAAGCAAGTCTCAGAATTTTAGATAATAATCAAACAATTTTAAGAGCTGAAATTTTCTGTGACCCTCTGCACAGCTGTGAGTTGTAAAACTGTAACTTTAAAATTGTTAATTTCAAGTTTCGGTACTGACCGCTGTTAAACAGTTTTAAATAGAAGCAACGATTCTGATTGTATTCAAATGTATCTGAAACATTTTCTAGTTTTGATTTCTTGTCTATTTTTGAATGGTTATCGTGATATTATAATCAGTATCTTGCCTATCTTTGAAAGGTAATCTATATTGAAACCAGTATCTTTCCTATCTTTGAAAAGTTATCGATATTAAATTAGTGTCTAGCTTATCTTTGAAAAGATTATCGATATTGTAATGTATCTCTCTGAAGAAAATCTCCTCGGAAACCTACAGGCAAATTTTATTAAAGCTTGTTATATTGGATTGATTTTACTATTAATATTCCTCAATTATTTAAAAATCCAAACATTATATATAGGAAATTCTGTTAAATATGGTGCAAATAATTGTCTTTGAAATGGACAGAAAAACATTTCAATATTTAAAATTTTACCTTAATTAAATAATGAGATATATACTAAATATAAATATATATATATATATATATATATATATATATATATATATATATATATATATATATATATATATATATATATATATATATATATATATATATATATATATATATATATATATATATATATATATATATATATATATATATATATGCATATATATATTTCTATTACAGATTTAAATGTAACGTTGAAAAAGATTAACAAGTGCTTCTTATATGTAGAAAGTTTTACTCATTACTTCTAAGACATAAAAATTATTTGAAAAGGATATTCCTTATTAACGTATTAAATTAACGGAACCCATAACAACAATCCAATTAGCAAAATAATTTTGCACATAAAAATATAAGCAACTTTTTTCTATTTTATGTTAAAAATGTTAGCATATATTGCAAACTAGTGGAAAATATAGAGAATGCGTCTGAGATAGATTATATATACTCAAATTTGAAGCGTGATTTTTTAAATTTGACATCATATAGAATTGTTAATATTTACATTAAGGAAGAAGTTTATTTATCGATTAATATTTTAACTTTTGTCTGAATATGTGTTTTATTATCAATATACTTTAATATTATAATAGAAATATAATACATCTCATTCTTGAAACTACTTAGATTATATTTTTGAAGCAATGCTAAACTTTTTTTAACCAAGTGCTGCTGAATTATATTCACTCAATATGTTAATTTTAAAGACATTCCAAATATTAACAGGAAATTAGTTTATTTATCAAATAATATAGTAATTTTATAGAAAACGACAGCGAATATAATAATTTTCATATCTTTTTATATACACTGTCCGACATAAAAATGCAACACTTCATAAGAAGTCTGTTATTGGCCACACAGCATAGACGACAATGGTGCTGGATTACAGCGATGTGGACAACGGAGTGGCACAGAATCTTCTTCTCAGATGAGTCACGCTTTGCTTTCTTCAGTAATAGACTGGTGTGATGCCAACGTGGAGACTGTACAATCCTGCAGCAATTGTAAAACATACCACCGCGTGATAACGGGGTATACTGATTTGGGGCGCCATTGTGTACGATTTTAGGTCACCTCTAGCTCACATTCATGGCATTATGACAGCCCAATGTTACGTGGATCATCCAGAATGATGTGCTGTGGCTTATGACACTCCATTACCTTCAAGAGATGCCCAGTGCCCTTTATCAGCAGGATAACATCCAACTGACATTGCTCGCATCAGCTAACATGCCCTGCAAGATGTACCTGCTTCCCTAGCTACCAGTCTCACCAGATCTCTCATCAAACAAACACGTTTGGGATATGATTGGACGCCATTTGCAATCCCTGCCTTTAGATGGCCTACTTTGGTAAATGGTTGAGAGGGAATGTTCCGCAGGACGTCACTCGAACTCTCATTGACTCTGTGCATAGACGTGTTGCTACATGTATCGCAGATCCACGAAAGTCCTACAAACCTCCTGGTCTGACCCTGTTCTACGCTCTGTATAATGCATATCATTCAGAAATACAGATTACTTTCCGTTGATATATTCGTTGCTGTCTCTCTCTGTTTGCCGAGGTGCATCATTTTCTGCCAACTTCTTCTTTGTGTTGCATTTCCAGTGTATTATAATTATAGTGTTGTCTGTTATTTGCCTTATATTAACAACAAATTTCTTTATGTTAATTATAATATTAACTGAAAAAGTTGCTGCCTAATCTAATATGTATTTAAAAAATTATAATATGCATTTGAAAAATTTTGGGGTATATGTGTATTTAGTTTCGAAGTAAAAAGTTTAGTTTTTGAATATTTTTAGTAATTTTTCAATTAAACTCAATTTTCTATCTAAAAAGTCATAATTTATTTACATTATATTCTACCGAAGATTGTTTGAGTTTTTCTTTTACCATGAGTTCTAGATATTAATTTAAAAATTCCTTAACTAAATGTTTCTTTTCTTTTAATTTATGTATCTTTTATTTTAATGTAACAGAAACATTTTTGAAATTGAAATTAAGTTATCTAAAATGCTTATGTTTTATATTAATATTCATAACATAAATGATTTATGTAATGAAAATACTACTATGTATGATACTTAAAATGAAACATATAGGCACATATAAAAGATATTTATTTATAATACATATTAAGCAAAAATCTTCAGCCTTCTTAATAAAAGGTGAACTCAAACCTTACTAATAAAATTAAAACTTTGATAATAAGGAATAAGTTTCCATTTCGATAAATAATATCAAACGCTCACTTATTTATTTTTTATCTCAATATCAAACGCAAACTTATTTATTTTATAAAGACAAAATAAATTTTCCTTTTTTTGATTCAAGATATTGTTGTAGACTCATATTCGTGATATTAAATATATTAAACATATCAAGAGTCAAAAATCTAAAATTAATTTCTTCTTTTTACAAATAATACTGTTTTAGCTAATATTCAAAAGTTTATATTTCGTTGACTAAGATTCTTCCTTATTATCACTAATTTCCAAAGTTTCTTCGATTGAAGTTCTTTGAAAGTTAGACACAGTGCGGTTAAACCACAAAATGGCTAATGGTTAAATGACTAATGGTAATTCAGACAATCATTCTTTAGGATATAAATATCGAAACAAAAAATACTATGAAAATTTCTTTCCATGGAAAACTTTTTCATTATTTTAGATATTTCTGAAAAATAATTTACATAAATGTATAAAATTTTAAATATTTATAGCTATAAGGAACTTAGTTATGTACTGAATGAAAACACTTCAAACAAGTAAATTAATTAAGGGAAATAATAGGAACGTATGTAAATTATGAATAAGCATTATCCTTAAATCATTCTCTTAATTACCTCAAAATAAGAATGCATTCTTGAATTTATTAATCGACTGGAATATTTATTCCTTCATTTGTCAAGCATACCTCGAAAAGTTAAACGTACAAATCTCATTAACGTTCAATGTATTTAAGCATTTTCGAAGCAGAGTATTTAAACTTTCGTAAAATGAAATAAATTTGAATATATTTCTTACAAATTCCTATGATTTGAAAAGTAGATTATGGTTGAACTCATTAAAGTCAAATTTATTTCCTAAAGGAAGAAAATTTAATTAGTTAAAGACATGCATTAACATAAAAGTTAATTTTGCAAAAAAAAAGTTTAAACTGAATTAATATTGATATATGAGCATTTATAATTTTGGGAAAAAGATAAGTCGTTTTTAAAAAACGTATAAAACTTTATATTTTAAGAAACAGCATTTATATTTTATTGAGAATCCGAAAACATAAAAACGTAATTTAGAAATTTTAACATATTTCTGTATTAATAAATATATTTTCCTATTCAAGTTTAAGTGATTACAAATGGCAGGATTGTTAAAAAGATTAATAACTTATTTTCATTAAAATAAATACTTTTGAAAAGGAAGGAATCTTCCATTTAGTAATTTATAAGCAAAAATGAAAGACTATTTACTGGTTTTTTATTTTTGTTCAGCTAGTTAATCTATCTGAGAAAATCAAATATTATAATTTCAATATGTTAAAAGTAGTAAATCAGTTTATTGTTTCTCATACACGTTTTTAGAATAGAATATTTTTCCTTTCCTTTTGAAATATATTTTTATTTTTAAAAGTAAGAATTTCTTTTATTTTGATCTATACACTTAAAAAAACATCTATTCAATATTTAAAAACTTTTTATCGCGGAATGTCATTATTACTAAAAATTTCACATTATCATTAAAATCATTGATAAAACAACATAATATGAATGCGTTTTACTAACTAAATTCATATTATAATTACGTGATTTTAATAACCAAAAGTACTGCTTATTGCTACTCACAATTTTTTTTATCAAACTTAGTATTTTCATAATTATTCAATTATTTTCTATCAATTCTAAATCTTTAGAGAATAACACAAAAACACGAACAATTAAATTATACTTTTCTAAAAGCACACACACACTCATTTCATATAAAATAAATAGATGAACATATATGTGTGTGTGTGTGTGTGTGTGTGTGTGTGTGTGTGTGTGTGTGTGTGTGTGTGTGTGTGTGTGTGTGTGTGTGTGTGTGTGTGTGTGTGTGTGTGTGTGTGTGTGTGTGTGTGTGTGTGTGTGTGTGTGTGTGTGTGTGTGGGATGGGGAGTGGCACAGGCATGATTTAATTAATTAATCTTATCTTATCTAGACTAATATATAATTAACACATTTACAAATACAACTATGTACATATTTAGGATATTTACAATTAATCGTCTTAATGATAACAATATGAAATGCAGTTTAAAGTTATCAGGGAAAAGAACAGTCTTCTTGCAATCAAACGCAACGTCTTATAGCGTCTCAAGCTTTTGACTTACTGTCCCTCGCTGAAGAAGTTGTCGCACTTCCCAAGCCTTTTTCAGAATAGGCATGTGTAATTTTGGCGCATTAAATGTTGCTGTTCAAATAAATTTTTAAGATGCAATTTTGCTAAAATAATTAACACAATATTAAGATATTGTTTATTTTACTATCCAAATTCACATTTTGATGAGAAATAAATTGGAAACTTTTTACTTCACGAGATAACAAATACTAAAAAGAAATAATGTTTATTCATTTTGTGTTACAAATACTAACTTAATTTATAATAATGAGTATAATGTGACGCTTGTAACCATTACTAACTATTTTCGATTTATTCAAACAGTGATCATTGTATCTTAATGTTGTGAGAATGTTTGCCTTGATTTTTATATGAGTATGTAGGAGACTGTTGCTACCTGTTGTTATCTATAGTAATTGCATCTACCTATAGTATAATAATAGCAATAGTAATTGCTATCTATTGTTACCTACTATTATTAAACAAGATTAATTAGTTAAATTCTAGAATAAAATCCCAAGCAAAAACAGCTTTTTGTAGAAAAAAAAGTTTTTCTTATGCATTCACACGTGTGTTTATAGATGTTTATACACGTTATGTTGGAAGCTATAGTAAAGCCATTTAGAAGTCAACCATAAAAACCGAATTTGTAATTAAAATCGTAATAATATAACCAAAAATTAAGAGTTATAAAATTCTGCAACATATTTATTTTCTTTTATTTACGCGAATGGGATAAACTGTAAAATGAATACTCTAAAACCTCAAAACTCCATGCACTTTAGTTTGGAAAGAAAATACGGCGACATAAATTTGAAAAAATACGGTAACGTTGAATCGGAAATACGATGACATGAGACTAATAATCTTGTGAATGCTAGCGTAAACTTTTTTTTAATGTAGCCCCGAGAAAAATCCAAAGGCACACTGTAAATAAAAAACGGAAGAAATACAGTAAAAATCACCATAATTTAAATAGCTGTCATAGGAACACTAATGATTACAGTAAATTTTACTGTAAAATTCCGCCGCAGAAAATCGTTTGTTATTGCGCATGCCCATTGAATTGGCGGGATAAAAGTTTCTTTTGTTCCTGTGACTGTGTGGATACGACGCCATTTATTTGCACTTGTTTTCTTTTAGTGAAGTTAGTGATATTTTGAGAATAATTTTTAACTTTAGTTGAATTTCTATTGAAATGTAATCACCAAATATAAGGTAATTTATACTTTTCTTATTGTTTATTATACAAATTGTTAGCTAACTTTCATATATATAAATTCTTATAAACTTGACTGAACATGTCAAAAAATTCTAAGCTGAATTTACAAATGATCATATTTACTTGTATTAATTCAGTGTTATAATATTTTTTACTTTCTTTTTAAAACGTTTTTCTTATTAATATTTAAAATATTTTATTGTAGTTTGGTAGTTGATTAGCATTTTACTATCAAATTTTCAATGAAATTAGAGTTGTATTTAAGTGCTTCCATTTTTATAAAAATTGCTTAAATATATTTCTTTCGAAATTAAAATTGAATAATCAGTTTTTGTTATATTTTTAGATATATATTATTAAATATATTAACGGGATTTCTATTTTATTTCATTATTGAAAATTCTTGATTTTTCTTTCATTGTAAAATTATATAATTTATTGTATATTAACTAAATATAACATAAATTTTTTATAGTTTCTCAATAATTTTTTACATTAGAATTCTATTAAAAAATATTTATTTTTTAATACAGATCGTCAAATTGACTTCTAATTATGATCATTAATTCAATTCCATTTTGTAACATGTATTAAAATAATAATTTTTAGTCATAAATATTTGTAAATTCTTTCAATAAAATAATATTACAAATAATGATATTTATTAGAATAAATGGTCTTGTGTTTGGAATTGGCATGAAATGTAAAAATGCATTTCAATGAAAAATGTAAGGCTTTTTTCAAATATCTATTTTTTAAAATTATTATTTTATAACAAATATATAAGAAATATTCCTTTTTTAAATGCATATTAGGAAGTGCTATTGGAAATAAGGTAATTTATTTAGAAAATTTAGAGTTTATTCTTTGTAAAAATGATTAATTTCTTAAATTTATATTACTAATTAGAACATTAATTAAAAGTCTGTTTGGGAAATCGTGTTGGTTGTTTGATATTTATAAAACAAAATTTTAGGCAACACATTTTTTTGTAAAAAAATTACATTATTACTGCAAATTTTACTTAACTTTATTAAAAAATTGCAAAATTTATTTTGCTACTTATGATTTATTTACATGTTAGTGAAGGAATCTCAAATTCATAAAAAAGAAAAGCTAATTTAAAATTATAATTGAAAAACAAATACATGAGTGAAAACTTACTAATCTGTTCTTACTTAACTTATTTAAAACATATCGTGCTCAAGGTTTTTCTAATATCACCGTGCACATTAAATACTACCTTCCAATATAGTCACACTTTTTAAAAAATTTTTTAAATATATCAATGTTTGGGGAAAATAAGAATTTATGAAGAAAATGTGTCATTTGTAAAGGAAGTTTTAAAAATAGAATAATCACAAGCAACTTTTAGTAGTAAGACTATTCAAAGTCTCTTCATACCAGCTTCAGCCATATTTGAAACTGGAATAAGTATCAAGAGAGAGAGTTTTTGTAAGCACGAGTATTTTTAAAAAATTTTTTATTTTTCCTTCATTGTGATGTCTGACTAGTAGCCAAAATGCAGTGTATTTTTCGATGTTATACAATTTATTTTCTGCTGTTTAGCAGTTTTATTTAGCTTTCAATGACTTGTTGCTACTTGTCAACTGCTCTATTTATAAAATTTTAATTTTGTGTTAAAATTTAAAATTGTCCATAGAGAATATGTGAGTATCCAATCATAGATGGACATAATTATAATTTGTTTTATTAAATTAATCATTGCAAAACTTTTCCATTCATAGAAATGAAAACAACGTCAAATTTAAATGTGTTATTGCTGAATGCAATCGCCAATTCAAAAATTATAACACTTTTAAATCACACATTTTAAGAACACATACACCTGTTAATAAAACCATAAAACGAAAGATTTCTATAATTTGTAAACATTGCAATTAGAAAAATCAAAATTATCATTCTTTTTTGGTAGACTTGAAATCAAATATCATAAATAATATTTTGATTACCCATTTTAGAATTGCAACAGTTCTTTCAAAAATAAATCCAGTTTTGTCAGTCATTTGTGAAGAAAACATAAAAATAAGGATGAAACTTCCTCAGAAAAATCACATTCATTTGATATAAATGAAATTATTATATTGCTTCTCATTCCTTTTAGTAATATGATTAAAATAATTTAAGAAATTTAATTAATTATATAAAAAATAATAAAAAGTTCTAAATATTGAACTACTAAATAACTTTTTTCTGAGATATTCAGCACTTGAAATTTCAAATTATTTGTCTGATTTCTATTTTTTTATTTTTCAGATGCTTGTTCAATAATAATCCATCACGGGGAACTAAGTCAAAAAAATATATCAAAAACGGTATCCAATCACTTGTTTTGTCACTATTAAATAATTTATCCAACTTTGAATGGCTGTAATCATAAAAATGTAGAATAGATAAAAATAATATTTACTATTGATTGTGCGTTGTCGACTGTTGCTTTATTTACTCAGAATCTTCATTAGTTTTTATTATAATGAAAAAAATCAATTACTTTAAATAATATCAAAAAGAAAACTTTTATTGTCTTTAAATTATAATTAAAATAGTATATCATTAACTAATTATCCTTTGTTGTTTTTAGTAAAAAAGAATGTGTTGTAATGTTTCTATCCTAAATCTGTAGAATCACCAGTAAATCAAAAACTAACTTTATGTTTAGTTTTTCTTATTCAAAATGACTATTCTGTCTTAATTTTTCAAAAAAGAATTTAATAAAAAATTCAACCCACTGTTAAAGTTATGATTATGAGTTATAAAAGTTAGAGAGCAATCTCGTTAGGTATTGAAAATTAAATTATTGATCACAGAAAGTTCTGAAAAGTGACATCTTCTGCAATATAATATTAGTTATGTTTTTTGTGCTTTAAATATTGTGTATAAAAAATTGCTTAGTAATGATAGTTGACACATAATTAGGAAATCAGCTATTGTGTATTCAAAATTCATTTATACTCTCAGTTACAAGTAAAATACAACATTAATATTTTTTCAATACATTTCCTTTCTGCTTGAAAATTAATAAAATTTATCAAAAATAAAAACGGAAATTAAGGCCTTTTTTGTTCACTCATTAAATATTAAAAGAAGTATGTTCATAATGTAAATCATTTAACAGAATATAATACATTTCAAATGAAAATAATTAACAAAAAATATTTTAAAGTAATTCTTAAAACTAATTAACAAGCCTTTGAAAATAATTATGAGCTATAATGTAAATCATTATACATCATTAATATGTTTGGAATTTCAAGAGGTTATGAATCCACTTATTTAATGAAAAAAGGGGTGATCTGTAACATTTCCTTACAATGAAGAAAATAATCCACATTTATTTCAAAAATTACCTTTTTCCATAAAATAAGCTCCTACATTAAAGTTTCATAAGAACTGGAATAAAATGGAGAAAAAAGTACTTTGTAAAAATTGTACTAAGATTTATGAAAACATGGTGATAGCTGCAAATAGCTATTGCAATAATCTGTATAGTAATATGAAACAAAATGCATAGTAAAATGTGCTGTAAAAATTACAGCAAAAAGTGCTGTAAAAATTACAGTGAAAAGTGCTGTAAAAATTACAGTAAAAAGAACTGTAAAAGTTTTACGAATATGCTGTAAAATTTACAGCATATTGTACTGGCGCCCAAAACGCCAGCCTATTTTGCTGTAAAATTACAGTGCTTTTTTCAGAGTGCACAGTGATTTGGGAAGGGGCTATTCCATATTGCCATCATATTCGATTATGCGTTTCCTAAAATATTTTTGGTGAATACACTTTGCTACTCTTTATGAGGAGAAACCTCTTCATGCTCAAACCACAATCGAGGCAGTAAAGCAAGAGCAATATCTTCTGTAAGCTCTGGCACTATGTTTTCTAACAATTGGGCTTATTTTTGTCTCATCAATGTTTCTTCACATAAAGCAAATCTAATTAAACGGTTATTCCAAATGCCTCACTAAACGTTGATGAGCTACTGCAATTGGCATGTCATTAATTCCCCCATAGCAGATTTTCCAAAATAGAATAGTATATACAGCGGCAATTTTCTATGCCATGGCATAGATATACTGCATTATTAGCCAATAAAATATAAGACAAAACATTTTAAATATTATCATTCTCATTCAGTGTTTATTTGCATTAATCAAATCAGTTGTTTTTATTCAGGATAATAATTTTTTCTGACTACTGACATGACAGGGACGCGCTCTTTCAACATGCACTATATTTGACACATACTTATTTATGATAAACCTCAGATTCTTCTAATTTTAGTCGTACAGCTATATGGATTGGCTAAGGCATATGCAAAAGAATGATAAACCTCAGATTCTTCTAATTTTAGTCGTACAGCTATATGGATTGGCTAAGGCATATGCAAAAGAATTTCTGATTTTACTGTAAAACGTGATTCCCATGGCTTTTCTGTACGAGAACGCTAAATAGTACTTTTTGTATCTTTCACTACATTTTTGAAAGTCTGATCACATGGATGTGAAGAATATAAAAAAATGATTAGTGAACACCCTTGCACCTTCTTATGTATTCCGTTGGCTTTCGCAGCAAATGATAATCATCTCGCAACATTTGCTTGACCTTTACCCCATGACCCCTTTAACTAATCTTATCATTGATTGAATTAATCATGAATTTAGTTTTATTTTATTGGTTAAGAACAACGGCAAAAACCTCATTTGCTTACTGATCATATTTTACGATGATGCAGAACATGGTAAATCAATTTGAATATTGAATTTCATGATATTTCAATCTTTAGATAACTGTCGTTTCCGTGACACAGTGAAATCATTGGAGAAGAATATTGAGGGATGTGCCAGAATTCATGTTTTCAGGGCACTTCAGAGTATAAAGCTATCGAAATTTAGCAACCAATCCTTATACCAAAGTAAAAATAAGTGAGTTGTAATGGTGAAAACCAGAACTAACAGTTAAATACAGATCCTAAAAATATAGTAAATGCTAAAAATAACGAGTAGCAAATTCTAGCTAATTGAGAAGACTTCGAATAAATGGCAAGAAAATATAATCTAGCCATATCGAAGATAGTTAGAATACTTATTTTGCCCTCAAATCCTCATAATGTTTACACACAGAAGGTTGTTCGTATAATGATATTCAGACAGTAGTTTAAATAAAAGGAGCTCATTCAAAAACCTTTTTTATTGGATACTTTCCCGATATAGCATATTTGCATAGAATTTAATATTAAGTTGGAGATTCTTAATTTAACACCAGAAAGTTTTAGAAGGATTCTTTTGTATAAATAATTGGAATTAATTTAGAACTATAATGAAAATGAATTAGCATGAAAGCTCAACATATGCAGAAATTAGTAGAATATCCATGTTAAAATGTTGTAAGATTATTCCCAATGTTCCTCAGGAATTTTGAGCCTGTATGATAGTTTCATGGGATTGAAGATTGAGTGCATCCCCGAGACGTAAGACCCGCAAATTTAACCTTCATCAATGAACCTGTCGATTTTAATATAGGTACACTAACAAGTAAAACGTATGGAATCCCGAAAGAGGAGATATGATAGTTATACTTCCTCCAATGGAATCCAGAGTCTGATTAATGATCACTGTGACGAAATTTCCATGTTTTGTCCAAAAAAAAATCATTACTTTAAATTTCAACATAATTCATATGACCTTGTGACTATAGATATACATCATATAAGGATGAAACAAATTGTTTCTCTCCAAAGTTTTGTGTTTTGCAATGTTTTTTGCTAGAACTATATTAATTAATTTTGCAACTGACCTCTTAAAAAAGATAAAAGAAACCCCAAACTTTAAATTAAATATCTGGCTCATTTTTTGTAGCAGAAAAATTACAATTTTTCGTTAGATTTATTAAGGAAAGGGTAAATGTTTCTAAATACAATTATAAAGACTCAAAGACAAGCAAAATATTAAAATTTAAAAAAAAAGAATTTTGAAATCTAAAGATGATATAACTACTAAGGTCCCCTTATTTGAAATATTTTTGCTATAGAATTTGTGTCTGTCCAACAGTTTGAGAAATAAAGGCCCACAAATTACTTTACTATGCACCTTATATAAATATATATAGAGAGTGCTAACCATCCAATATACAAAGCTAAGAGAAACAGAAATATCACAGTAAAATTTATTTGACAGTTACAGCCTATTATGGAATACATATGATGATAAAACTAATAGCTATGTATAGGCCCTAATTGCAGCCACACATCTATGTATAGAATGAAAGAGGCTTTCGGGTATATTATATACTTTCGGGTATATATAGTGTATAGCAGTCCTTACTCTCAAAGTTTATTTGATGTAGCAACAAGTGGGGTATCAAGGGTAAACTCCTTTACAATCATGGGCCGTGTGTTTTCGGTTGACGATAGATCGGGGGAACACACCG
Organism: Latrodectus hesperus; assembly: GCA_037975125.1. NCBI lineage: Eukaryota > Metazoa > Arthropoda > Arachnida > Araneae > Theridiidae > Latrodectus > Latrodectus hesperus. The sequence goes on along the minus strand of CM075856.1, from coordinate 28,053,563 downwards.
ATAGAGGAATGTGTCCGCATTAAGTGTCACACGTGATCACATATTTTTCTTTTGAGATATAGCTTATTGCATGCACTGAGGTCTGAGAGGACTACGGTCTAAAACATCAAAGAAATGCAGCGGCAACTATTTGGCAACTACTATATACTACCAGTAGTGCATATTAGAGATATGCAAATATGAAATCCAATACCAACCCAAAATATGGTACTGGGTGCAGTAAATGGGCGGAGGTTCACAATAATGAAATCAGCAGTCTCTCACTACAGTATTTCTAGACTCGCATAGTCCATGTCCGTCGGAGATCGCATCTTTGTCGGTACAAATTCCTGTGATTTTGGGTCAAGGATAAACGTATCAGTTGATGCTCTTGAGAACACTCTACTCAGATGTAAACAACATCGAATGGTGGAGAAAGGCTTCGAATGATGTGTAACTTATAGAACGTGTGGTGCTATGGCTCTTGATGTGACTGAGTAATCCATTACTGCCATGCTCAAAATATGGCTGTCACCAAGTGCAGTGAGGCAACCAGAATTGTGATCCGCCTCTTCAGTTCATCGTTCCCTCCTGTTCACAGCGATCACAGATCAGCATCACAATTGCTTCATTTTGCTCAACACTATTATAGATTTGTTTGAAGGATTAACCGAAGTTCTAGCTATTATTCTTCCTCAGTCAAACTCAGAAACTTGCATGGATGTTACATCATTTGTTCTGCGAGACATAGTAAAAACTTTGAAGGAAAAAAAAGAAGAAAAAACAATGGATGACAAAACAAATTCGGTATTTAAAATAGGCAATCTCTTCTCCCTTTATGTAGCTCTTGCAAGAGGTATTAGTATAATCACCTGTGAAATGAATATACATTGAATTACTAATGCTTTATATTTCATAGCCATAGATGTAAAGTGTGTATGCATATTAAGAAGCAAAAAAAATTATTAATAAAATTATTGAAATTATATTTTATTCAGTTAGATTATTAATAAAAATTAATAATTAACTGAATAAAAGATTATTCAGTTAATTATTAATAAAAAACATTTAAGTAATTATTGCAAAATATTGTTAGTTTTTAATAATTTCTATAAGAAAATATTTTAAATAATATCATCAATAATAATCGAAATATTTTATTAATAGAATACTATAATAATAGAAAATATTTTAAGTATTATTTAAAACTAAAAATTTATTAATAAATTAATTTTTCATAACATTATTAAAATATGAAATTAACCAATAAATACAGCTGAATAGGATAAATAATGGCAAATCACAAATATAAGGGAGTGTATTTGAAAAATAAATCAAGAAATAATTGCTAAATTAAAATATTAAAAATATTTACATACATAAAAATATTGATATGAGTTACAACTGTAACTTATGCTACTGCCACAAATATAACTTTTACTACTCCCATGAAAAGTATACTATTATTTATACTTTTCATAGAAAACTTCAAAGAAACACATTTCATTTTTTCATATTTTTCGATACAAAAAATTTATATCATATACATGGGACAATTTTGATATTTTATTATATGATTCTCTTTTAAATTAAACTTATGAGCTTACTTTCTGTACACTCTTTGTTTCATAACGTTTCATAAATTTTCAAATCACACTCAAATTAGTAAGAACGAGACATTCGTTTCAAATAAATTCCCAAATGGTTTTGTCTTTTATGATTTATTCTTCAAAAATTGCATCGTTTGCTTAATAAAGGAAGTGTTCGTGCTGAAAATTACTCAGAAATATTCCTTTCTTTTCTCTAATTAAAAATAATTGTGAAATATCCCTTCAAGAATTAATTCCTTTCAGATGAAAAGACTTCTTGTTGTTTAGCTGCTAATGAGAACTTATGTGAATATATAAACTTTGTATAAAAATGAATTGATCTTCAATTATCTTGATATAAATGAAGTAATCATGTATATCATTCCAATACTCCTAACTTAAATAACAAAAATTATTCATGTAAATCTGATTATTTTCCGTCATTCAAATTATTCAAACATTTTTATTTAAATAATTATAAGCTTATTAAATTATAATAATTTCAATGAATGAATTTTTATTTTCTAATATTAAAAATTAATTTGGTAATTCAAGACCTATTTTTTTAAATATCTTGTAAATATATGTTACTGCATTATGAAATCTCAAAGTTATGTCAAAATTGAATATTATAGGTTTGATGCAAAACATGGATATATGTGAAGGATTTAATTGCATTTGAAATCAATCATATGATTAGTAGTTTTTGACTGTGAAACTTTTTGCTTTTTTTTTTTTGAAAATCAGTTACAGTTTTTTACTCTAAAATTATTGAAGAAAGATGATGCTGATATAACACGAGTTTAATATTTCCTCCAAGAACAAATTGAAAGCAAACTACCATTCTGCTGCTAGAACGTGTTTTAAATTGTCAATATTTTAAATTATTGCATATGATACATGTGATGTAAATCAGGACTTATTATATCTCACTAACTATAAATGATTTATATTATAAACAATGAGGAGGGGTGATAATAGGGTGCCTAAGCCATATAAAGTAAACAAGCAGAAAAAATGGATAATAACACTGCTAAGCTAAATAAGAAGAGATTGGCAGATTAGATGTTTCGTTCCACCAAACTCATTTGATTTTTTTTTTTGTAATGGAGTTCCAGTACAAAAAAACAGTTCAATTTCATTTATTATCTATCGCTTTTTCTCTTCAGAACAAATTGTTCCAAGTTTGATACAGCTATTGTTAAGCATCTTGCTTCTGTATTCATAGCTGTCAATGGGGATGCTTGAGAGTGCTCCAAATATTTCACTTGCGATAAGAGATTAGGCCATCCTATCCATGTCTTTCATACTAAAATGTTTTATGACAGCCTTAAGACCGAATGTTATCCAACAAACAGTGTCGAAATGTATCATTCTTGAATGGCTCTTGAAAACTCTATTTCAAGGGGTATTCCCATTCTTTAGTTATAAATACTTCAATAGGAAGAAATATCTGTTTTTTATAAAGATTTATAAATTTTGACATTCAAATTTAAAAATAATGAGATGCAAATCTTGATTGAATATAGTTTTATAACATATATATATGAGAAAAAAAATTTATGGATTGCCCCTTTTGCAAAAATTGGTGATTTCTAGTCTCCAAACGTGTTTACGTACGTGCTTAAAGAAAATAAATAGTGCCCAAAATACTGTGCAAAGATACAAACTTTTAAAAATGACACAAATTTTACAAAGTTTTAAATGTAAAAATAAGATTTTTGAAATGAAAAATTTTTTATCATCATATTTAGCACTACTCAACCCGGTGCCAAATTGGCGAGAAATAAAGGCTTTCTCTGAAGTATAGGCCACCCCATTACGAAAATAGTTCCCAAACATTTCAATTATTAGTAAAATATTCAATTATTTTGATGATAATGGTTACATTAAATATCTTAGAGAGTTACAAGGATATTCCATATATGATACTAATACTGCAAATATTAGTTACATATTCTTTTTAAATTAAAATATCTTGAATGAAAATTTGTTAATATTACGGCATTTAATTTAATATGAATACCCTTATAAACAGTATGGTTGCCACGAGATAACGAAATAGCTTATACTCATTATACAGAAAAAGTAAATGTTTTTATATCACTAAAATTTATTATTTTATAAAAGGAATTTACATTAAAAATTATTTTCTTTAAAATGCTTTAAGTCTAATAACATTTTTTGTTTCAAGGCTAAGTCATCAATATTTATGCTTGCTTCTGAACAAAGAACTTTTAGTTAATATATTTGTTCAATTTATATTGAACAAATATTTCAATGAAAGATTTAGTGCAAGAAAACCAAAAATGTGTATAATATTTATTTGTTTTTCGGAAATTCTGTCTGTACAAGATCTGCATATTATGATCTGCTTCTCTGATAAAAAATTACATTTGAAAATAAAAAACAGCAAAACATTTTTCCAAATGTAGTAAAAAGATATGAATGTTAGTTTTAAATTTATTGACACATATTAAGATTTGAAATCTTAGAGAAATGAACTTCTTAATTCATAGCCAAGCGGATGATTAACTGACAATACGAAATTCATTTTAAATTTCCCAAAGGTGATTGTGATAAAATTTCTTTAATCAAATATCTAAGTAACTTCAACAATTGCTATAAAGAAAATTTTGAATAAAATTATTCACATAATGTTGATTGCGATAGATTATTTTATGCAAATAATTTCTGTAATTTTCTATGTAAGTAAAATATTTTCATATAAAAATATATTTTATATGAAAAATATTTTACTATTTTACATTGTTGATTACTTTAAATATAATTTCATTTCGTGTAAAATTGATTATTTTGCTACTGTCAAAACTCATTTTTTAACTTATTAGACCATTACATATTTTAATTATTGGTAATGTTTAGAAAAGTTTGCCTTTTTTAACAACAGAAATTTCCATTATTGTTCTGCTAACCTCAATTTTCACTTTTGGCTTCCTTTTGGATTACAAAGAATTCTTCTCACAAGTTTACTAATGTAATTTGTTGCGAAGAAAGTTGACGTCTCTCCTAGAAGAGAACACATAGCAGTTAAAATACCTCAGATAATTTCGTCATCTAGAGAGGAGGAGAAAAGGAAAAAATTACGTCAATGCTCTCTCTCTCTCTTTTCATCCTTTTCTCTTCTCTCTAATATTGAAACGAAAAGACAGGAAAATACTGCAGTCGGATTTCAACGATTCAATTTCTCCTGGACGTTTTCTTTAAAATGCAGAATCTTCAGTTGAACAGTTGCTGCCCAAAACCAAGTCTGAACAAGAATTTATTGTTAAAACATTTACAATTTGACTTCTCAACACCTAAATCCTTCCAGGAAACGAAAAGTTGAGCAAATCCGAAGATGGTACAGATAGACAGGAGATAGAAAAAGAAAAGAGAGAAAGGAAGAACTGTTATTTAATTTAAACATATTCTCTTTGACATCTTCATATCCGCTATTTATGTTTTAAATATATTAACAATATTTTTATCCATATTAAAATAAAATAAAAATTTAGCTGTGGGCTGTTTTAATGAAAGTTGATTGCATTTTTAATAGTTGTTACTTTTAACTTTTTGCTAGAAAATAAACGATGAAATATTCCTCTAAATTTTTTTACCATAAATTTTACATGACATTTTGTTTTATAAGAACTTTCATAAGTCTCATTTACTTCTACTCATCGTTGCAAGTTGTGTATTTCAAAATTAAATACTTCTATTATATCTTGTAGTATCTTACTTTGAAAGCAATTATTTTTATACTGCCATCTTTTCTCAAATATTCAAATGGAAAAAATAAACCAGCTCGAATTATTTCTTAAAAATATAAGTTTAAAAATAGTCTATTTTATACAAAATGAGACTGGGGGTAAAACTCCAAAAATTGTGAACTTCTTGTGGAATAAATGTTTTTTTTTTTATTCATAACTGAATATATATTTCGAATAACAATTAATCGCAAAAAATGTTCGTCAAAATTATTATCGTGCTTAAATGTAAGAGAAAAAAGTTTAATAGAAAGTTCATTAATTCATCCAAACAAATAATAAAAATGTCTCAAAAGTAACAATAGTTCATAGTTATTTATTTTATCAATTTTTAAATAATTAATCTAAGCTCAAATTTATCGCTCATTATGCAATTATAAAGCATGCTTTTTATCATCGGGACAGAAAATAAGAAATTTTTGGTAGACATTTAACTTTAAATTCAAATCCACAGTCAGCAATATTGAAATTCACTGATAACAAAATTTGGCGCAGTTATTCATTTTCAAACCGTGTTGCCATGGAATCATTCAGACATTTCATGCTAGAAATATGTCTTTAGTAATTCTTGTGCGAGTTCAGTGCAATTTTGGTCATTTAAATGACCAGTTCAAATATTTTGCTAAATATACTCTTTTTCTAAATTCTTTTCACCATTTACTGCCTAAGGAGGTATTGTGTATACAGACAAGAATAAGTTCCAACTCATAGTCAATTCAGGCAAATATAGAAGAAATATAAAAGATATTTTAAATTATATATTAGACAAATTGTTTGTATTCTAAATTTTAAAAATTATTTAATAAAAGATTGACTAGAATAAAATATTATATAGTAATTTATTTGTTGATAAAGATAATTTCAATTACTGTATTTAATGTATTGATTAATAAATGAAAAAAGTAATATAAATATAGTTATAACAAAATTTATTTCAGAGAATACTCCACATAAAATGATGCATAAATTTATTAATTATTTTTGTCGGTTATGCAAAATAAATATGAGTTTAATGCTTAGAAATCTATGAATATGCAAATATCTTAACTTAGTTTGTAAAGTGTGTTGGGATTTTGCGTTCAAAAGCTTTAGCATTAGATAAATCATATTCACACGCACTGAAATATTAGTTACATTCAATTCGGGATATTATTTGTTACCAATTAGTAAAATTAAACTTATTTTCTGTATTAAATCATTAAGCAACTTAGTGATATATAATTATGAAAATGAACATACACAGCTCTCAGTTAAATGCCTTATCAATTTTTTAAATAATTAATCTAATTTCAAATATATTGTTAATTAAGCAACCAACTTAATATTGTCAATTCTAGCATAAATCAAACGTGGAAGAACCAAAACTCAATCAAAATAAAGCAGCAGATCTGTTCAAAGCGCCACCTATCAAACAGACATAAATCAGACAACGATCTTTCAGTAACGAGGCTAAAAGTAATCTTAACGACGCATCTAGATTCATTAAAGCTTCATAATGGCTATGTTTGGCTCGGTCCTTATCGAAGAAGCAGCACAATTTACCGCTTCTTTATGCATAGAATTGAACGAATGGATCGCTTATCTGAAGTGTTTTAATTGACTGCAGTTGTCGTTTGCTTCCGCTGCAGCTCTTACCTATGTGAAAGTGTAATGAAAAGGGAGAGTTGATGCCAAAAACTTTTATTAAATTACTAAAGAAGTTTTATCTGAAGCAAAATTCTTTTGTTTGAAGCACTAAATTTTATTTTATTCAACTGTCTTAACTATTCGCGCAATCAGTTCTCTAAGTAAATAATAAAAAAAATTGCCCTGGGGAAATTTCTTCGAAAACTCAAAAGTTTCGCTTTTGAATTAATGTTAATCAAGTCAACAATTACTTCAAACATTTGTTTAGTAAGAAAGGAGAAAAACTTTTTTCCTATCTCAGGAAGTGATAAAATGTTTACCTGTCATGTTAAAACAGCTCATTTGTAACTATCTTGAAGTTCAATGATATTAACTATTAAAAGATTGAATATCTAAACCATTTGAATTTGTAAAACATGACATCTCATTATTTATACAGGTAACTTTTAATAGTATTCATAGATTTATATTTTCACAAAAACAAAATACAATTTCACAGACACTTTTACGCAAAATTTACTTTTTAAGTTTCTATTAATTCATTTAAAATAATTTACAAATTTTATTGCCAAAACTGGTACATACATTATGTATCTACATATATAAAATCATAACTATGATAAAAAGAGCAAAATGTATAAATTTTTGAATTGATATGTATATTGCATAAATAATGAGCAAAATACTTAAGAACCATAAGACTCTGATTACAATAAAAATTTGTACCTCAGCTATGTTTTGTGATATATAGATTAGCTTGAAGAGATAGAAAACTTTTGAGCAACAGTTTTCATATGTTTTTCAGTAAATATTTATTTAAACAGTCAATATATATTATTATTTTACAAAACTTACTTTGAAGATTGTTTACTAGGTAGAGTATTGGCAGACACTTTTAGGCATTTCATGTTTCAAACAAAATTTAATAAAAAATCCTTTCACTGTAAAAGTGTAAATACATATCAGTTAAAAATTAAAATATATATAAGTAAGTTATGAAATTCTGTATTACAAATGGGTAAATCACAAAGCTCCTGTTGCGCTTAACTATGCGTTAAACTTCAATTAATTTTCAACGTTTCAAATCCGACTTTAATGTGTAAGATTGAAATGTAGAAATTTATAAAAAACGAATTCAGTTTCTGTATGTGTTTATAACTGTAAATTATATCACACTTATGAAAGCAGTGGGTTTTACATATTCACGCAATGGATAAATTGAAGATAATTGAAACATAATTGAAAATTATTAAGATGTATAATTTAAACAAGTGAGCAACATTTGATAATTACCAATCTATTTATTATCCTAACCGATGCTTTTCATCCAAAGATGGGTAATGCACTTCTGCATGCACAATTTTCGGTGTGGGTACTTGAAAGCTTCCCAGATTTTTTTATCACGAGACAAGTAAATGAGTGAATCTGTGAAAACTTCTTCTGAAAGGCAATTTTCTAGAAGTTTAATATCATTGAATATTAAAATATCTTATGAGTGAATTTGAACGTTAGTCTGTTTTCTCCTTGTTATCGAAGCAACTTATAATAATTTCATTACACGATTGTTCAAAAAACAAGAAAGTGTTAAGTAAAGTTTGAACTCTCACTCTTATATTATCTCAAAAACCAAAACAAAACTTTAGATAGAAGACGTATTTGAAAAATCTCTCAAATTAAATATGAGCTACTGGAGAATACGGGAAAATAGATGCTATATTTCTGTTTTCGGGATATAAAAGAGAGGATCGGATAAATTCCATTTTTCCTCCCCATTCATAATATTTATTATATAGGGAAAGTTCTCATTAGAGTTATGAGCCGCATATTATCAAAATAATCTAATAAAAGATTCCGTCAGCTTGACTATTGACGAAGTAGTGCCAAAACTCTATATACAAAAGCATAATTTTGTTACAGCAAATAGCATTACTTCAATAATGGTAAGATTTTAAATTTCTTTATTCCTAACAACACAATTATACCAAATAATTACTTTAAGAATCACATGTGTGGTATTTTTGAAACTTTTCAAATGTCTGTGATAAAAATATTAGAGCATAATTGATTCAAAAACTCGAAGATATTGTAGCTTATGATGAAACATTTTGTAACTTTAAAATAGATTCAAATCATTTGTTATGCATGCCTCTGTTGTAAATATGTATACATTTCAATTTGCTGTGTATACATTTCAGCCACTGAACTTTAAATTACATGATACTATCTACATGAAGATTCCCTTTAAAGTCCTAATTTTCCTAATATAACTATAGTTTCAGAAACATTTTTAGTAAACTTTTTATAATTTCACTTTTTATATATTTTGTATTTACCAAAAAAACTCTAATTCAAAACCCATGTGTGTACACTTAATTAAGAACTCCAAACTTGTTATTTCTCTTTATAGATTCAAAATTATTTTGAATCTAGATCAAATCTTCATCTCAAATATAAAGAGTGTATATATATATATATATATATATATATATATATATATATATATATATATATATATATATATATATATATATATATATATATATAAATCCCATGAAAAATATTCTCAGATTGGTCCATTTTATTCGGTATCATTAACGTTATGGATTTAATTATGTCTCCTGTGCATAATTGATGATTCATAACTGAGGAAATATTCATTTGAGTTGTTTAAATATCAAAGAAAATATATAAATTTAGGTTTATCCGACTATTTAATAAAATTTTTTCATGATGTTTGAGTTGGTAAATATAAATATTTTTAAAACAAATGATATTGTCAAAACAAATTAAATTTAAAACATTTAAGGTCTTAAGAGAAAAATGACATTGCTTATGGAGGGCATAGTATGCAAATATTACAATATTTACTTAAATTAATAACAGAATATTTATTTAATTAATGTCACGTTTTTGAAACTTGAAAAATGAATGTATTTTACAAGTTACATAACTTTATAATATTTTAAATAAAAAATTAAACTTCAAATTTTTTTAGGTAAAATTTATACTCGGTTGATTTTTAAATCATCCGAAGTACAAGAGATGTTGTTAATTTCCAAAACTAGTATAATAAGTAAAAAAAGTGCTGTATGCAAAAATATTAATTTATTTAATAACAGGCAAAACAAAAAGAGTATTTACAATACGATTATATTTTTAGTTACATGCTTCTTAGTTAAAATGGATAATATCATTAAAAATAGACTTGGAGTTTTTCAGTGAATCTTTTAAAGAGGCACTAAGAAATATAGATGGTTTTACCTAAAAATAAAGTATAATTTATACTAGAAAAACATTAAAAACAATATTTTATATCTTAATATACAATCAATGTTTTTAAAGATTGACTTTAAAATATGTTAGCTGATTTTTAAGAAATCCTTTTAAATGCTTTAAATTCTAGTTAATAACATCAGCATACTTTTAGAAAATTTGTTTATTGTTAAGAATCGCTGTCAGTATAACTACAAATGTTTTATTTTTAATAAATAAATAAAAACATTTGGGCTTTAAAATATTCAAATAATATATCTATATAAACTTTTTCTTGACATTTTTTTTAATTTAATTTTCTTCTAAGTAAGCAAGTTAATTCTAAGTAAATTAATTTTCTTCTTCAGTAAGAATTATTATTTTCGAGGCTCGTATAAGTGTATCTTTCATCAAAGTAGATATCAATATTTATGTATAAACAAAATACATCAACCATTTTTATTTAAAATATAGGTATATATGTTGTTAATGAATATGGCAAGATTAAATTCCTTTTCTGAAAATTTAAAAAGTATGTTTTATCGAAAATTATATAAGATTAAATCTATCACACAGATTTTTGGAATGAATAATGTATTTTATGTCTTTATCACGCAAAATAGAGAGAAACAAAATATGCCATTTTACAAGACAATGCATTCCATGCTGAAAGTCATTTTTACATCCCAATATGCTAGTAATAGTTTATTTTACACGCACATTCACTTTTCATAGCTTGTATTTATTTATAAGATGGCCTCCAATCTCTATATCCATATAAAAATAAATGACATTTTTATCAGAAGGGAATTTTCTGGCAACAATAACTGTACATCTGCCCCTCTTTCGTAAGAGAATACTCCCAACAAAATAACCATGCAAAATCATCTTTTCAAATTAATTTCCTGTATTTCCGCCGCATCATGGCTTCATTCCCCCCGTAATAGCCATTAAGGAAGCGGATATTGAAGGAGGATATAAAACGGGTCCAATATGTAAGTGAAACCCCCATTGGGGTTTAGCATCAAAAAGCCTAGCAAAATGTCTTCAAAAACCATTCATTTTCAAAGGTGGGCTCATTTTTATTTCTTGGCCCGGGTGAAAATAAAGCTGGACCGATTTAGAAAACTGGAGAAGGCTTGAATAGGGCGGAAACAAAAAGAAACAATAAAATGTACAGCGATAACAGAGAATGTCGTCGTTTGGACTAAACGCGTCATTTTTCTTCACTTTTCTTTTTAGTGCTTGTGCTAAACCCTGGGCTCTCTCTTATATTCTTCTAGTGGAAAGCAAAGTGGCGCAAAAGAAAAATCGGTTGTCAAGAGACCAAAATGAATATAAATCGTCATGCAGATAATCTGCCGAATGATTTGTGCAATTTATGGAACAGACACGAAAAAGAGGAAAACGTCCCAAGGAGAAAAACGAAAGAAAAAACGTTCGAAAGACGACGTCTCGGCTGAAAATGGAATTAAAAGAAAGTTGGAAAAAAGAAGGGCCTTCTACATTCATATGTGGTGAAACAACCTCTAGTGATTTATAACTTCAATAATTTTAAGATGCTTATTTAAGTCCATATTTTTTTTCTTATCCAAAAATAACATTTAATTTAGTGTTGAATGCTTTATAGTTCCTTCAATACTTCATAACTCATTTTATTTTATTCGAGTAAAATTCTGCTTTCAAACTCAAGCATTACATAGCTGATACAAAAAAAGGAAAAAATTACAGTTTAAAATAATGTGCAAAAAGTAAGAAATTGCAAAACACCATATTTTACACAAATCACACGCTTGGGGTAGTTTTCAAATAAAGCCCTATTATTTAAAATGGAACGAAAATAGTTTTGTCAACAGAAAATATTCTATCTTAAATATATTCTGTTATTTTTGCAAAATTAGCTCATATTTCCATTGCACACCTTAATTTATTTTAATTCGGGTAATTTCTATGGAAATGCAAAAAAATTATTTTGCTCAAATGAAGACTCCCAAATTTGATTTTATGAATACAACAAATAAATAATTTCGTTCCGTAATATTTATGTTTAATAAAATCTAGTATTCATATAGAGTTAAAAATAGAATTCCACGTCACAAAAGCAAATTAAATATTTTTAAAATGAGAAATAAATCTAATTCAAAACATTTGCATCCAAATAAGAGAATAATTTTTTAATTATACTTTTATTCACTAACAGTATAAACTACAAATCCTTTTTCAATTTTTTAATAAAATACTTTTTATTAAAATTTATACATACATTTGGTATCAGCAATCTATTCTCTATATCAAAGACGGAAAATGCTTGTCATGAATGTGAAGCATCAATTTGCTAAGTTCCCAAATTAATAAAACATAAACTTTATTAATAATTGGCACATTTATATATGAATACCTGTATATTTGCTTTCACTGTAACAAAAATTATGATTTTAAATATTAAATTCAGAAAATATATTGTTTCTAATTAGTCTACAAATTTAAAAATTCGAGATAGACTCACAATAGAACCAAACAATATTTCTTTTTTCCCTACAATATCATTAAACTTTATAATTCCCTTTTGACGTAATTTTTAAAATTTTAAAATAATATTTGATTTTAGAAAAATGTGAGAACATCATACTTGTTTCACATGTTGAAGCAGTCTAAGCTTTACGGATATTAAAACGAGACTATTTACTTTTGCCAAATAGGAGAACAATAGATTTAATTGGAAATTTACACCCATTTTGAGGCTTCAATACTCACGCTATTGTCAGTTTTCTCAAAAGAGTAATTATTTGTCTAGGACAAACAGTTTAAAATGAGTTCTAAAACATAAACATTTATTCTATAGATAAATCATCTTATGCAGTTTTAATTAAATTGCATTTAATAATTTTAAGTGTCAATTGTTTTGAATTTTGCTGCTAAAATATTCTGAATTTTTAATATAATACTTTATAGCAAAAATGCTTTAATTAGGTGATGAGTATTTTTTACCCAAAACTCAATTGGAATCATTTTAAAGTTTTCTTAACAAAATTATATGACATTATTCTAATTTAAATTCTTTTAAGCAATAAGTGTTAACTGACAAATGATTATAATATGATCCATCTCATAATCCTTAAAAAATATAATAAAATTAATGCATATGTTGAGTAAAATTAATTTTTCTTTGAACATTTGAATATAAAATAATATATTAATCTATAATATACATTTTTCATAATAAAAAGAGATATTCTATTTTTAATCTGTATTCTATAACTTAAGTTTACATTTATCGTGTGCAGATAAAATGAAAAATTATCCAAATTGCTTCAATTTTTAATCTATAATTAATTTAATAAAAACGAGTTTGAAAAATATACGTTAAAAATTTATAAAATAATATGAAAATTTTCTCATAATTATATAGAAATTTACATCAAATTAATTGGATTGACTATAAATACCTAATATAAATTTCATAAAAATAAATCTTATTCAGCTTACAATATTTTAATTATTAGAATTTGATTTCATTTGATTGTATTCTGTGATTGCTTAGATTTATATATAAGACCTTAGATTTAATTCTTCAGATAAATGTGTGATTCATTAACTTTATTCTGATGACAAAATTATTTGATTTGACAATAATTCTGTCAAATCAAAACATCAATTGTTATTAAAACTCACTTTTATATCATAATTATGCAAGTAAATGAACATTAACTATCAAAAAGATTTATAGAGCATATTTCTATTATTTTGGATGTCTTTGCATGGGACATATTGAATTCCTAAATTTCGAATTTAGGTAGCGATGTCTTTTTAAATGGAAAAAATGGTATTTTTCTTACTATTTTAACAAAAGAAAACTTCATTAAATAAATATTTAATCAATTTAACATTAAGAAAATTGTTATAAATATTGAAAATTATGAGTATCAGCATACTATATAAATTTTGCACTTTAATAAAATATTATTCTAATGATAAATTAATTATATTTATGTACATATAATTAAAATATGTTTTCCTAGTCCTAGAATACATTTGAAATATATTTGAAACATTTGAAATATACATTTGAGTATTTGAAATAGTTCAAAATATGGAGATTTAAAAAATTAAGAATAATTTATAATTTTCTTAAGCCAATTTATGTTTTTAATATTTTCGAGAAGAAAATGTATAGAGTTATATAGCGTTAGATATTGAAATTCTGATCAAAAATATTAATTTCTTGTAGTTTAATAAATCGATATCGCTTATATTGTTAAATATCTAATGCATGTAAACGTTGTTGATATCTCAAGAAATTTCATCGAATAAATCAACTTCAGAACGAGCTTAAAGTTAAAACTCAAAATGAATAACCATGCTTGAAAGTTTCATCTTTCCAATAAATTATTATACGCTTAGATAAAACGGTTACTGGAAAGACATTCCGAAGATTAAAAATAGCGAAACATAGATCTCTGCAGTATAATATTATAAAATGCTTAATTTTAGAGAATGGCGCGCCATCTTGTGATCATAAGAAGATCTATAAAATTGTTTTGGAATAAAGTAACTAAATTTTTCATAAAGAGCATAGAATACTTCAGGTAATATTCAATATGTTTTTTTTTTCATTTTAAAAAATAAATTCTAAATTTAATAAAAATGTTTAAATTTTAATATAAATGTGTTAATTTCTTATAAGGCAATTCAGATTGCTTATGCCGAAAAAATAACAACAGCATATTTTATTAGTTACCTACATCTTTTATTCAAATTTGTTTCATTAAATGAAAACTTTTTCTAGTTTTCCATATTCATAATATAATTTTTGCGAACTATAAAGAAAGAAATAAAAAGTATTTACATTTATTAGTTCTCAAAGAATCTTTAATAATCATTATTCATATTTTCTGCTATGGAATGTCCATAATTCAGTTTAATGAATATCAGTAATTGCAGTTTTGTAACTATTAGAATTTTTTACTGTATAATTACTTAGAGTGAAAATTCTTTCTTTCTTTATATGAATTAAAGAATACCATATCCAATAGTTGGGACAACAACAATACCTTATAGACCACAATCAAAATTAGAAGAGTTTCTTTAAATTATTTTTCAATGTGGAAATGTTTACTATATTCTAATTCTTTCTGGTGATTGTGATTACTTTAATTAACTCTACTTAATTAAGAGAAAAGTAGGAACTAATTTATTATTTTTTAAAAAATGTTTGAAGCTTAAAATGTACGTTTACAGAAAATATTTGTCCACATCTTTATTTTATTTTAGAAATTCACTATGTATCATTTTGATGTATTCTTTTCTTACATATAAAATATTTTAGAAGTATCAATGATGTTGATCCACGTAAATGGATTAAAAACGTTCTGTATAATATGCCAATAGTTGCAAACTTGTTACATAGGAACTACTTTTTAACTACCATGCATGATTAAAATCAAAATTTTTAAATGAATTATTTTAATTAATTTGAAAAAGCGGTTGAAAGTTTTAAATTTTGCATCATCTAAAGTTATGAAAAAATTAAAATTAATTTCCTTATGATATCGAAACTTCTTAAAAATATACTTTGTGATCGAAAATAAACCAGACATTCTAAGAGAAATATATATTTTAGTTGCATAAATGTGGCTTAAAAATAAGTTTTTAATGACAATTCCTTAGTTTTTAGAAGAAATCATTGACTTGAGTTTTGCACATATTTTAAAATTAAATCTTTAATTATGTTTGAGAAGAAATCTAAAGGATACAAATGCTATAAATCACTAACGATTTAAACTGTAGAAGTTTTCCTTTATTACATTAAAATACAAGTTAACCATACAAGCATTTAGACATTTTGCTTATTTCCTCAATATGAATTTTATTTTATAAAATACGAAATATTCCATCGACTTTTTACTATATTGTACAAATATTATTATTTTTAATTATTATAAATATATTCTTAAGAATTAACTATCTATTTAATGCAGAGTTGCATAAAAATTCATGAGTTTAATTAATATTTAATTATTAAATGCTGGTTAATTGGATTTATATCACTTACAATTTAATGACATTAATTTATCCCTCCCTTTATCTCGCACAAAAATAATTATTATTAAAAATTTTAAAGTATTATGTTAAAATTATGAAATTTTTCCTGACTGAATGGAAAATTGAATTCCTGTATTAAAAAAATTTTTTTAATTCTCTAGATATGATAAAATTCGTTTAAATGAATATATTTTAACTTATTATCTAAATCCAATTTTAAAAATAACTTATGAAAATGGTAAATTGACTTTGCAATACAAAACGATACGAAATAATTAAAAAAGACAAACAAAATATATTTTGTGCTTTAACTATATTAAAAATTAATATTTTTGTGATCCTCTTAAAATTCACTTATAAAAATTTTATTTTGATATTATGAAGTATAATTATTTTATTATCATCAATCATTAATAAATGAGCAATGAATATTAGATTTTTTATACATTAATTTCCTTTAATTTTCATTTATTTTATATTATGTTCGAATTAGTTTTAATAAATAATAAATTGTCAAAACATCATGCTATATTTTAGTTTTCCTACATTTTATGTAATTAATCATGGAACACAAAAAAATGCAACCATTAAAATTTTGCAGTGCTTTTCTAGAAAAATAAGCCAGGTATATAATGCTGAACAACTTTTAAATTAATAATAAATTTTAAATAAAAAATAAGATAAATGTAAGAAACTTTTGTCATAATTTTTCCCCGTTAGCAATTTTTCTTGTTAATATGTGTAAAAAGGCAAACAAAAATGGTTCGTTGATTGTAATTTACAAATATCCCTTTGGGCCTGTGAAAAATAATTGCTGGCTGAATAAATCTTTCTAGGAGCTCATTGAAGTATTTAAAATTTAATTACTTTCAGATTGCTCTATAGAATGAATGCGTTTTTAGGTAAATTAAACTTAGCTTTTGCAAAAGAGATATTCAGTAATATGTGATTAAAATTCTATTGTTCACAAGATGTTTTATGAAAAACTAAACATAGTTATTATTAATATACAAATTAATCTTTCTTAGCCATGTAATATTATATCAAAATGATTTACATAATTAAATTACTTTTCTAAATTTATAAATTCTAGATCATTGAATGAAATATGAGAATTTGTATTTTAAAAATTTTTAAATGGTAACTAGATATCTTCAATAAAAAAATGTGCTGATAATTGCATTCCAAAAATATTTATTATTTAATAATATTTCTAAGCTTTTATTATTCTCAAATACATTCGTTTTACGTACATGCAAATTATTATTCACTAAGATTATTAGTTTTTCAATTAATATTTTTAATAATATGCATTTTAAAAAGTGATGATTAGAAGCTCAACAATGTTTTCATAATTTTATTAATTATTGATGTTGAAAATCGTTGATGTAAATTATTTTTAACTTAACCGTCCTATTTTATTGTCTAACTTAATTAAAATATGCTTGTTTTATCGTTACCATTTACCCACAAACGTTATGAAGACTCATATCAACAGATTGAAATACATTCAACATCATAATAACCTTCCATGCTCAAGATAATTATCAAATTAATGAGTTATTGAATTTAATTTCTAGAGTCATTTAACCATGGTAGATGCATATTACCTTTACAAATTTGTTTTAAAAGTAACTCAATATGGAGTGGAATCTAATTCATACACTTCAGTTTCTACAACTCTTCTCGTTGAAATTTACATTCTCTTTGACAAAAAAGAGTGTCTAAACTTAAATTTTAAATTAATATGTGTAACTCTAAGATAAAATATCACATACTGTTTCAATGAAGAAACTATATTTGATGAACATGATATATATATATATATATATATATATATATATATATATATATATATATATATATATATATATATATATATATATATATATATATATATATATATATATATATATATATATATATATATATATATATATATATATATATATATATATATATATATATATATATATATATATATATATATATATATATATATATATATATATATTATATATATATATATATATATATATATATATATATATATATATATATATATATATATATATATATATATATATAGATAGATAGATAGATAGATAGATAGATAGATAGATAGATAGATAGATAGATAGATAGATAGATAGATAGATAGATAGGTATAATATGCTATCTTGTCAATTAATAATTTCAATAACTTTTCCTATAAATGGGTTTTAAAAATATTAAAGGATAAAAGCAGATTTGTTCTGGAAAAAATAAACAAACGAAACAGTATGCAGAAAAATCATTTGTTTTAATATTCCAATGATTAAAATAGAAAGTTATCAGTAATTTACATAATCTATCAAAAATATTATTGACTACATACGAGATCAATAAAATGTAAGATGAACAAAAATTATAAGTTATCTTTTATTATCTAATCCAATTCAATGTTTTATAAATTATTTATTAATTTTTTTCAATAACTATTTCTTTAAAATTATGATTTCCAAAAAGTAATTAGCTGCTTCTTTCAAATGAATAATAATTATAAAATTTCTGAATCCAAACATGTAAAAACATTTATAATTTTAAAACAAGCTGATTCTTTCATAAGCCCCTTCAGTGATTGATTGATTTGAAAAATGATTTTACTTGTAGCACAATAAGACTAGTAAATTCCATGCAAAAATTTATCTTCTTCTGTTTATTTATGATAATATCTTTCTAATTTATATGAAATAATAAATGAACTATCATTACATAATTTTACAACATTAGGAAGGCTATGTGAAATTTTATTCAAAAAAGTTAAGATTTCGTGTTCATGAACTCTAAATTAAATATTACGCATATTGAAATTAAATTTAATTAATTTATAGCAATGTATTTCCTTAAAGTTTCAACCCTTAATAAATTAGAAATTCTTTTTGTAAAATATGAAGGTTTTTAATAAACAATAATGCCTTATTTTCATACTGTGGGCCAACATATATTATAAGCAAAAAGGTTGAATTTAAACTTTTGCATTTTATGGAGTTTCATTATAAATATAAAGTAATAATAAATTCGATAGAGCAATCTGTCACTAAAATTATTTAGCACTGAAAAAATTATAGTTTATATATATTATTATTCTTTTTTGAATAATAATTTTAAAACCATATTCTGAAATATTTCGCTTACATAATAAAAATAAGCATTTGAAACATTTTCCTTTATTGATGTTAGAAAAATATCATGAAGCTAATGTAATGATATGTATGAATGACACTTATGAATCATAAAATTTAATTTGCATTTATTTGATTTAAATTTAATTAAGATTTCTCGGATTGAAGGAAAACTTTAAAAATGCATAACATTACATGTATATCATGAGGACAGCTTAGACTTCTTTATAATATGATTAACTATCATGTAAAAATTTTAAGCTATTTAGATATTGATTCTTAAAGTTTCATATGCCTGAAATCTTAGTATTCCTGTGTGAATATACTTTAATTTGACAACATTTATGATAATTATATTGCTTAAAAGCGATGAATAAGCTTAATTAATGATGTGAGACTATTAAATGTCCTATTCAAAGCGTGCAGAATTTTTAAATAACTGGTTAAAATAGTGTCATCCCCGTATATTTTACTAAATATTGAAATAAAACTTTTAAAAGTTTTATCGTTAGAATTTTTAATAAAAGGATTTGTTTAAGAAAATTATTTTTCTATAAATAATTGGCTTTTCATATAAAAAATACTGCTATTTCAGTTTCATATTTTCATATGTAATGAGATAAAATTTTTGACATAAGAGTTATGGATAGAATAAATTGCGCTAGAAAATTATTTTTCTACGCTCGACACAATTTCAATTCATCTCAGTAACCTTAGTGTAATTTGAAACAATTCATTTTCTATTTCTCAAAAAAGTTTTGCGCAGCTATAATTTAAATCTAGTGTTCCTTATATTTCTTTGCTCATTACTTTTCCTTTGAGAGGAGTTTTTTTTCGAATTGTTTAAATATGTGAAACACATGAATTTTTAATAAATTAAACATTAAGCAAATTTTTGTTAAATTAAACATTATATTACAGTGAGTGAATCACATTATATACAAACGTTTTCTGTTCCAAAATTATTTTTTTTCTCAATTCTCATGAATAAAATTTAAAAATTCATTTCAAAAGTTTTTATATTTTTTTCAATTTTTTTCACAAAATGTTAAAAAAAGCAGAAAAATGTTAAGTGAATATTTAAAAAGACTGTTCCTAATTTAAGAAAGCAAAGTATTTAATATTTAGTTTAAATATTAAATTATAAATAATTTAAAAAATAAATATATATAATGAAATTAAATTTAGGATAGAAAGTATTTGACACAAAAATTTCTATACTTCAGCATAAATTTTAACTTCTAACATTGTATAACTTGCAATTTTATCGAGCTTAAAATATTCATTAAATGTCTTTACAAAATACAATCTCTGTGAAGTATGATTTATATACATTGCATCATCTTAATAAATTCCATTTTGAATTTGAGTGATAATGTTAAATAATTTAATGATATATACATTTAAATTGCTGTCATTAAATATAGAATGATTTGGTAATATTTAAGGCAATTATAAGAAAATGAAACTGGAATTATTCTTGTAAAAAGATTTTACAATCTATATCTTCTTAGTCATAACAACATTCTATGAAAGCAGTAATTTTTTATCATATGATCATAGGTCACTAAATATATTCAAAAATACAATAGATTTTAAAAAATTAATGACATCCTTAGACACCAAAATTATTAAAACTGTAACCAGCCTTGATGTCATACAATCATGAAAAGTATATTGCATTTTTACTAACCATTTTTTCCTCTACAAATATGTCTCGTATAAATTACCTAATTTTAAATAACTTCGAATGAAAATACAAACTGAAGCACTTTTTATATGTGACATACTTATATATAAGTCAATGGTAATGCTTTCGAAATAATTGTAGTTAGCAAAAAAATATCCATTGCTTTTAACTAGGCTTAAATCTTTTTAGTAACATTGATATCACAGTTTTAGATTAATCTATAGTGAGTTTAAAAAGGCAGAAGTATTCTGTTTAGTAACCTAGAAAAATATAAGCTAAAAATTACATGAAGGAAGAATATTTGAAGACAGTACAGAATGAAAAATTATTTAAACCATACATGGCATTCTTATTTTTCAAACAACAAAATTTATAATGCATGCATTTTATTTGGTTTTATTAAAATGCTTAAATTTAAAAATTATATTCTGAAAATAAATTAAGAGTTATATTCTCGTAATTTTCATTTAAGTATATTTCATTGTTTTAATTAATATCTAAGTGTAATTAATGTAATTAAATTCTGATATATTTCGGGGATTTATAAAAGCGTGAAATAGTGAACTCTGCAAAGCATAAAGTTGTAAATGTATGCACAAATTATAAATTGTAAGAAAATTTTCTGTTTTATTTATTTTATATTTTAAAGAATGTGTGCTGTACAGTATTTCTATTTTACTTTATTATAAGCTTTAAAATGAGGATACTATTTTTGGAAAGCTGTTGCTCCATTTTAAACAAATACAAATAAAATGAATGAAAAGAAATTTCTTAAAGAATAAATAAAAATTGAAAAAAGATGCAAACTTTTTTTATGCTTAAATTTTTTCCGATAAAAAGGAAAAACCATGAACACAAAATATCAATTTAGACTGTTTCTACAAATATAATGCTTTAGGAGAAAAAGGTAAAACGGGTTTTATTGAAACATGAAACTAAAAGGAATTGCATTATTCCCAATAAGAGATTTATGCTATATGAGTGTATGGTAAGAAAAGCATGCTTCAGTTAAGTCACTAAACATAGAGTAAAGAAATGCAGTCGAAGTTTTTGACAAATCTTCAAATTGTTTTCAGATAAAAGAATTTTTCCCGCCCTTTTCTTTACCAGCGTGTCTGAAACAAGAGGCAGTTCATGTGCTTCACCAAATGTGAAATTGCTTGTGGTGCCAGTAATAAACTGCAACTATTCTTTGGAAAAGACTAAAAAATGTCAATTTTCACCAGACTGGAACACTTAAGTTAATGTTTCGATGGAGAAACGGGATCACGTTTCCAAAAAGTCTTATATATATATATATATATATATATATATATATATATATATATATATATATATATATATATATATATATATATATATATATATATATATATATATATATATATATATATATATATATATATATATATATATATATATATAAAGGATATTCTTACTTTTGTAATATTTTCTGTGGTTTAACACTTAACTAAAAGTAATATTGAAAGTAAGGAGCAACATTTTAAAGTTGGAAATCGCTAAAAATTTTCTGTTAATAGATATGATCTACGTTTCATATTTTTTACTTAAAATACATTTGTAAATTATACCTTATATTCTTTAAAATATATATGGCTATTTTTGGAGAACAAATAATTTGTAATAATTAACTAATAAAATGTAGTCTTAAGTCACAGTATATCTCACCAACGAAAATTAATATATCAGAAAGGGAAATTTTCAACGTTAAAGGGATTTAAGAAATTCAATAAATATGTTTATGTATGCTTAGCTCCTTTTGAATGTATTTTTATTAGAAAATAAAAGTATTAATTTTGAGTTAAAAAAAGAAACAGACATTAATTACATTTCAAATAAAGTGACGAAATAATATTAAGATCAATTTAAAATATTTTTAGATCACTCAACTTATTTTGCAATAATGCGTTAAAATTTATAGACATATATTCATTACGAATATTCTAATGACATTGAAAATTTTGTTTAATGGAGATTTTTAAGTGACTAAATGAAATTAATGAATTAAAAATTGCATTTATAAAGAACAGAGTTTTTCAATAAAATATTTATTACAAATTAAAACATTTAATATAAAATTTATGAGATTATAATAAAAATTAATTTTTGTTCTATACTTATGATTGTACTCTACTAATTTAGGCAATAGAGTTATGACATAACTCTACTGATCTAGACATAATTATAGATCAATTATTAATAGAGTATGATCATAAGTATAAAATAAGGGAAAATAAAATTACGTTTGAAGTGAGAAGACAAAAGATTTAAATGCCTATGAGAAATCTAAATACATGTGCTTAGATATATTTTTAACAAAATTTTACAAAAATTATTAAAAATGATTAATATGTTTTTATTTTCTTGGAGTAGCATTTCTTATGGATGATGTGAAAATTTAATGATCCTTTGAATGCCATTTTACTTGCAGTTCCTAAAAGAAGAAACTGAAAGAAAGAAATTACATTTTTCAATAGATAAATCTTTTTACTAAATTAATTTTATTATTTACAAATTAACATATATTTGTAAAATTTTAAGTTCATTAGTAAATTTGGTTTTTTCAAATAGTTTATTTGCTCATAATCATAATAAATATTATATTATTCCTAAATTAAAATAGTCATAATGTTATTATAATATTTTAATAATAATAATTCCTTTAATAATAAGTTTAATAATTTAATATAAGCAATTGATAGTCAAACTAAAAGTACTTACAATGCAGTGCATTATACAAAACTGAGAGAGTAAAGCATTACTAATTTATATTTTAGTGCCACAATATTTTCATCAAAAATATTTAATAATATGTTACTTATTTAAGCGTTAAATTTAATTAAGTGTTCAAGTTAAGTACTACAAAACTTTGTCTTTTATAAATACATTGTTATTATTTGTTGTGTCATTAATTTCGCGCTAATAATAAACTCTCAAACTTTCAGCAGTGTGATTCATTTTTGTCAATGTGGATAACCATTTATTCACAAAATAGATCTACAAAAAGAGGTATATAAAGTTTAACGAAATAAGCATTTATTGGGACAATGTTTTTGATAGTTAACTTATTAAGCATGTCATTAAAATTGTGTTTGCTATTTATTAAATCCTTTAATAAATAGCAAATAATTCACAAACAAAAAAGCAATGTTTCTGCAAAATAAACAAACATTTTTTAATGAACTACTTACGATAAGCAATTTCACAAATGATTTTTATAGAAAGTCAACTTTGACAGACAGGTATTTAAATAAACAGTGGCTTTTCTATTAAATTGTTAATTAGAAATGTCATGTTCTATATAGAAACTTAAATGCTGTCAAATTTATCGCAGTAAAATTTCTTCATCTCGTATTTGAATAAAACCTTATTTATCCTTAAGTTTCGAAATAATTTTTAATTAATTAGAAGCTATGTTTGCTTTTAATGAATACCGAAAGGTAAAAAAAAGTTTCAATTCTAAGAGCATATTCCAAAGCTCTCTGATGGGAGTTGAATTTTCCTCTTCAAAACATCCATTCAAAAGCCAGGCCATTGATTTCTACCATTGTAAATTCTATTCGATTTCACATCAAAAGATCCAACCAAGAGGAAACAATGTGGTTGGGGGGTACAGCAAAGGAATTAATGACTTATAGTTCTGGGACTTGGAAAGCGCGTCAGACCTCAAAAGGCGCAGGAATCTTTTCCCTAGTGCTGGAAACAAAAGAGCAAGCAAAACCACTGCCGCTTCAGTAGTGGCTGCCAATTATACACTGAGTAGAAACAATAGGGTATTGTACCTCGAAGTTAAAGCACACAGATTAAATGGGATAATTAAACGACACTACTAAAACTTGAACGATCTGTAGTTGCTAGTAGTATAAACTTTCCCGAAAATTTTATGTAGCACATTCTTTTACTGACTAAAGGAATCACTTTTTTTTACTTTTTAAAGAACTACTTTTATTTTTCCAAGCCTTTTTGTGCCTTTGTTATTTATAAAACTTTTTAATTTATAGAGGAGAAAATAAAGTGAGTTTTAATCTCAATGAATTTGAATAATTATAATCCTTTTGAGTAATTTTTAAAAGATAAAAATATTTTTTCATTGAAATAAATATTATATGTCAGGTTTGGAAATACAGATAGAAAATTAATGATATTTTATTAGCTTGAAATGCAGTGTGAATATTTTTATGATGTTTGATTTGCTTTGAAATTAGAAAAAGCTTAAAGTAATTTATATATAATTAATTTTATAAGTGAAAGATTCTAATAAGAGCTTATGAATTTAATCAGGATTTTTTAATCCTTTAAAAATTAAATGCAAACCAACATTTTCTGCATTATTTATTATTAAAATAATGACAATGATTACCTAATACGAATTATTATAATTATTGCTAAATTGTGTAATTAATTTTTTTTTACGAAATCAAATTTAAATGTAACGATATAGTATTTTATGTGTTAATAAATTTTTGTTGATCTTACATTTTATTGATCTCGTGTGCAGTCAAATATATTTTTGACAGATTATGTAAAATACTGATAACTTTCTATTTTAATCATTGGAATATTAAAACAAATGACTTTTTTGCATACTATTTCTTTTGTTTATTTTTTCCAGAACAAATCTGCTTTTATCCTTTAATATTTTTAAAACCCATTTATAGGAAAAATTATTGAAATTATTAATTGACAAAATAGCATATTATATCTATCTATATACCATTATATATATATATATATATATATATATATATATATATATATATATATATATATATATATATATATATATATATATATATATATATATATATATATATATATATATATATATATATATATATATATATATATATATATATATATATATATATATATACACTACTGGCCATTAAAATTGCTACACCAAGAAGGAATGCAAATAACAGAACGATATTTATTGGACACATACATTATAGTGGAAAGAACAAGTGATTAGATTTACAGGAAATTAGGATGTATAGATCTTGAGAAATCAGTACCCAGAGCAGCCACCTCTGGCTGCAATAACAGCATTTATCCGCCTAGGCATGGAGTCAAACAGAGATTGTATGGCATGTACGGGGATCTCAGTCCATGCAGCTTCAACACTATGCCACAGTTCATCGACAGTAGTGGATGGTGAGTGATGGCGTGCCAATCGCTCGGCAACCATTGACCACACGTTCTCAATTGATGACAGATCAGGAGAACGTGCTGGCCAGGTAACTGTCGAACCTGTTCTGTATCAAGGAAGTTCAGAACAGTACGGGCAACATGCGGTCGTGCATTATCCTGTTGAAACAAAGCATTAGGGAGGCCTCGAAGATAGGGCAGAGCCACGGGCCTTAACACATCGGAAATGTAACGGTTGCTGTTCAAAGTGCCGATAATGCGAACAAGAGGTGATCGAGACGTGTATCCAATGGCACCCCATACCATCACTCCAGCAGATAGGCCAGTATGGCGATGTCCAATGCTGGCAATGCGCGTTCTCCACGATGCCTCCAAACATGGATGCGGCCATCATGGTCCTGTATACAGAACCGAGATTCATCTGTAAAGATTACGTGATGCCATTCCCGCGTCCAGGTTCGTCGCTGATCACACCATTGAAGGCGTTCCTGTCTGTGACGCAGCGTCAATGGTAGCCGAAGCCATGGTCACCGTGCAGACAATCCATGCTGCTGCAAACGTCGTCGAACTGTTCGAGAAGAAACTTGTTGCCTTGCAAATGACTCCATTTCCCGATTCAGGGTTCGTGACGTGGCTGTACGATCCCTTGTGACCCATGCGGATAAGATGTTTGTCTTCTCTGCTGTTAGTGATGGGGGTCGCTGAGATCCTGCATGACGTTCCGTATGATTGTCCTGAACCCATCGATTCCATATTCTGCTAACAGCCATAGGGTCTCGACCGACGCGAGAAGCAATTTTACTGTACGATAAACCGCAATCCCGGTAGGCTATAATCCTTCCTCGATCAAAGTCAGACACGTGCTGATAGGCATTTCTTCTTCTTACACGAGGCATTACAACAACTTTATTTGCCAAAAACAACGTTGAAACGGAAATTGAGTATGAGAGAACTGATGTCAAATCTCTGGTTTTATACACATTGTAGATGTCGCTACTATCGCCTGCTTTGTATGAATGCGCTGAAAATGTAATCATTTGCATATCACAGCAAGTTCTACCTGTCATTATATATATATATATATATATATATATATATATATATATATATATATATATATATATGTATATATATATATATATGTATGCATATATATATATATATATATATATATATATATATATATATATATATATATTTATATATATATATATATATATATATATATATATATATATATATATATATATAAGATTTACATCTATTTCTTAAAATACAACAGAAACAATATTTTATGAGACAAATTTTCTATAGAAACATAAATTAATCTATAATATATTATTTTAAACAAACATCTGCTAAATAATATAAAAAGGAAATCCATGGTTTAATTTTTTGAAGAATATTTTTCTTGAGAAATAGTATTAAAAACCTATTGTTAAAAAATTCTCACTTTTTAATTATATCTCATTTTTTTAATTACATGCATGTAATTTAAATAAGAATGCATGGCTATTTTTATTATTCATACATTAAACATAAAAATTATATGTACAAATTTCTAATATATATGATGTGTATATGATACATACACACTTTTCATGTAAAATATTCTAAAAATATAAGAAAGCAAAGAAAAAATATACATCACTATATTAATGGAATATATTTTCAAATTAGTTCAGAATTAATATATTTCATTAATACAATATTCTAATAAATTGGTTTGCTCCGTAACAGAATGTGTATTCAATTTCATAACCTAACTTATTTAGAGACACTCATCCATATGAGATGCTGAACCGTCGTTATTCATTACATTTGTCGTTAAACAATTACACGAATGAATTCAAATTATTAGAAATTCTTAACCATATTTGTTGTTATTAAAGATATTTGCTTGAAGTTCAAACAATTCATTTTGGTTCACGAACTCAAATATATGAAAGGAAAATAAATTAATTTTCCTTCAGTTAATTAAATTCATAACCGTAAGGTTATTGGTTTCATATAAAGTAGACTATTTCAACGATTTGTTAGACATACACATATGGTATCTTGAAAAATGAAAAAATTATGTATATTATGGATTATTATTCGTGTATTTTACTATTAAATGACAGATATCATTTTTAACTAATTTGGATTGCAATTACTGGAGGGATTTCCTTTATTTGGGTCTGTAGCTATATGGCCAAACTTTTCCCTTATAGTTTAATTTCACGTATTTACGATTTATAATGGATATTAAACCACTATAAACATAAATTGCCAAAGGTTGGAGTCAAAACATTGATTTGAAAGCCTGAATATTGAAGATTCAAGGACCAATTTAATCAACAAAAAACTGCTCCATAACTGTGAAGAGATATTCTTCTGCCTGAGATAAGGCACCGCTAAAAGACTCAATAATTGAAATATTAAGTTGAATTTTTTAATATGAAAACCTTTTCAGAGACTTGCATGGAATATCTCGTAATTGGAAAAGAATAAATTATATTAAATGTGTGAAATATGTGACTATTCTCTTCACATATTCAATTTAGAAATTAAAAAATGTTTGTTCATATCCATTTCAATTGATTAATAAAGTTCAAAATTTTCGCTTTTACAACTCCTTTCTTACAATATATACACTTGATGGTTACTTATATTTCCACTAAATAACTAGTAGTTACAATAATAAGCATAATAAGCAACATTTCTTCTCAACTTTTGTTTCAGAAAAACCTCAATGAAGCAGTGATCTGATGTTTGGTTCATTCTAGATAATGTGAAAATGAAAAACAAAGCATTTTATTTTGAATGATGTGGATTAAAATTGTTTTATTAATTTATACATTAGATTTTAAGTAAAAAAATACAGCACTTCCCAATGCATTTAAAACTATAACCGTTAGGATTCAAATTTCAAAATGATTCGGATGAGTACATAAACGCAATTTTTATCAGTAAATTCACTCTTAATAAATGTTTGTGTTGTGAATCCAAAAACATTTAATCAGAAGATATTCACTTGACATATTCAATGTAGGAAAAACTGAATAACGTTATAAACTAGGTGAAAATTTTGGGCATGATCAATTAAAGTCATTTGATATTGATGAACAAAGACAATTGGATTTTAATTTATAAAATAGATCAATCAAAATTTATATTATTAATACATTACTGATATAATGTATGGTGCTTAATAATTAACTTAAGTTGTGAATGATCATATATTATAATCAGTTTTGCTATAAGTGAGGGAAAATATACCTATAAATAAAAATCTTACTTTGAAATGATAAATATTTTTAAGCAGAATTAATCTATTTTTATTAAAGATTGAAATTTCACATTCAAGTCTTTAGAAAAATGTAAATGCATTTTTAGAAATACCTTAACATCGACTTAAATCTGCTTTTTTTATGAAACGAAGAAAGCCAGACTTAAGCATTTCTTATAAAATATTGCTTAAATTAAAATTTCTTTTGTAATACTTTTAAGATGTAATTCTGACACAGAATTAATTACATGGCTGAAGAAACAATCAGAAACTAGTTGCATAAATAAGTATTTATATCAATTCCAAAAAAAAAATTGAAAATTTTACAATGTTAAATTAGTTTAAATGGATGATAAATTTCAGCATTGAAGCTTCCGAACTAATGGTTTATCAAAAAAATAGATTTTTATTGCTTCTATTAAAAGTTCAGCACCAATGACTCCTTTCCAAACATAGTGTAAAAATAAAGTACACAGGTCGTAAATTTTAAAGTTTTATCTCTGCAATTTTTGATATCACAGCTTTAAGCTAATTCCTTTAAAACACCATCAAAGCGATAAGTTGTCGTCGATAACGATTTACTCCATGCATCGTTTATTCAGTAATCGATTGGTAAAGCAGAAACAATAATAACGATCTGTAATGTTTTGAAAACTAGCTAAGTGTGCTCTGAGAGCGAGATTAGTCCGAGTTCTTTATACACCACTTTGAAATACTTCTAAAAAAATGGAAGGAAGAAAAGAATGAATAGAAAAAAAAAGAAAGAAGCAAGATGAAATGTTGGTAAGGAAATAATAAAAAAGAGAATTCCCAGCTGTATAACAAAATTGATCATCTGTCTGAAACATCACGGAGAAATTTTTTTGGAGTTTCTTCTCTAAAAAGTAATATCAGCTCAAAACAGAAGGTAATGTAAATGGCTTGAGCGAAAAAATATCGGAGAAATAAAGGATATTTTAAAGTAAAGAATGTGGTTCTATTTTAGTTTTGACGTGTTAAAGAGGGAGGCTGGTTTAACTCAGAATTTTTCAAATTTATTCCTATAATACTACACAGATGTTATTCATTTTTCTTATAGTTTTGATAGTTTTATGAGTAATTACTTAAGTCTCTTAGTACCTTAAATGAATATGCAAAGACATTTCGATGCATATGTAAAAAAGAAATAAAAGGGAAATAGTTTATTGTCTTCTTAATGATATTTTCTTGTAAATTTCCTAAAGAAATTATCATATACTTTACCATAGAACTAATGCCTAATTTCTAATATTATCTAGACAGAAAACAAACTTTTGGCTTTATTGAAAGCAGATGTACATTTAAATTTAGAATAAATTTAAAACAGATAATTCAACTTTGTCATTAATTAGAGAAATTGTTTCCTCTCAAACTAAGTAAATAATTAAAATATTTCGATCTCCTAAATAATTCACTTCTTAATTCTAATATTGAAGATAACTATTTCTTATTAAATTTTACTGCAATCAAAATCAGGTAAAGTCAAACTAATCAGCCAAACAAATCTCTTTTCACTCTAAATTTGTAACTGAATAAATTTTCAAAGCAGTCCATCCCTTGCTTTAAAATTTATTAAAACAATAAATAATACAAATGGTAATCAAAATCCAAAAACAAAATTAGTTATTTTGAAAATAAATAACATTTATCATCATAAATAATCCATTACTACAAGTTATATATTGTTTAATACGCTATACATACACTATTTATATATGGGTTAAAAGAATTAAAGTTGTTACACTCCTGATCAAATAGCATTCTTTTGCTTCATTTCAAATAAGTTTTAATTTCAAAATAGGAAAATTTTCCAGCAAACATGTAAATGGTTTATTTAATTTATCTTAGAATAAAAGGTAATTTCGTGTTGATTCTACGTTATAGAGCTTCAATGTCATCATTTAAGGTATAAATCTGTTCTAGTATATTTTCTGGCATATAAGAAGAAAAGCTAGTAGATAAAAAAAAATCCTTCTAATAAATGAGTATATTCATCTCAATAACTGATGAATAATTTGATGATGAGAAGTGAAATATAATACAGTACAAACACATTAGTTAATTAAAATTGATTTTTAATTCAATTTCTTGGGCATAAAAAATGGTTCAAACCAATAAGGTCTTTGAATAATGCTATCCTATACAACAAGCCCATCCCGATACTTATTCCTCTAATTCAAGATTTTCAATTTTGCATAAGATCAATTTGATAAGATCAAAGAACCGTTTTTTAAGTATTGCTTTTAGTAATCTTGAGTAAAATGTTTTTTTCATGGCTTTTATTTAATTTCATTTATCAGATGAGAGCAATATTTACTTAACAATCTAGCAGTTGTACATTTATTGAATTGAAAACAACAATTGAAAGATTGAATTGAAATCCAGTCGGGGGCACTTGCATTGAAAAACACATAACCATGTATAACTTTGACCGTAAAGAAATTGTGAAGAAGTTTTGAGATAAAAATGGACATTTAGTATCGAGCTTTTCATTTGAGAGTTTTGGTTAATTGAATCAATTGGTTTTGATTACTGAATCTACTTACAGAATTCGAGTTAGAATCGAACTCTAATTTTTATATTAAGTACCCATTAGTCTAAATTATTTCGAGCCTACCGGTATTACCTCATACAACAATTCTAGTTTGGCATTCACACAAATAAATATATACATATATATGCATGTGTGTGCATTTAAATATATAAATATTTATAGGTATTCAAATTAAAATTATAATAAAATAAGGGAGAAAAAGGAGAATATAAATAATACTGATAGTGAAAACTCTGCATTTTTGTTAAAGATACTCGATAGTTTACATCTTTTAAATTCGTTAAATTACTATTTTCATGTGATATATCTAACAGACATTCCTGAAGATATAATATGGACAACATTTTTGGAGTCAAATTATTGGTTAGTTGAATCACCAAATCAGAGAAATGGCAAAAAGTATAGTATAGCTGCAAAATTAAATTTACTAAATGTATCACCATAGATCTCAAAGAAATCGGACACCTGAGGAATATTTTAGATCCTTAGCAGTAAACCAGTACCTAACTGCGACGACTCTAAAGCTTTGATTGTTGTTAAACAAAAATGGGCTTTTGTATCAAAACAGTTTGTTGAAAAATGTGTATCAGCATTGGCAGACAATGTAAATGGGGCATAGCACTTAGTGTTGATCATATTCTTCACTACATTCTGGGTTCCATGAATTTTTGTATTAAAAATTAATTTCTTATCAGAAATTATTTAGTTTTCATCATTTGAACTTCTTTATCGGCTTCTTTCACTTTTCGCATGCTGTTATACATGATGTTATAATATTATTTGTGGGTATTCAATACCCTTTTAAAGGTATTGAATTCGAAAAACCATACTGTCCTTTTTTTGCCCTCTAACATATATGCGTGTGTCTCTTCATACTCAAAATATAATTCAATAAACCGAAAGATGCATTTAATTTTTTTCTCTCTAAACTCTTTTTAATCTAGCTTTAATATTTATGTTTAACTTTTATTTTCGGATGAATGAAATTACAAAATACGTTGCTTACCACAATCTTCATGACACTTAAGTTTCCCATTAAAAACTATTTCGGCACAGGTGCCGTATAATCCATGATTCCAAATTCTGAATTTTTTTGGCAATGAAGAAATGTTGCCAAGATGACGTATCGTGACGTGCGCAATGACGTAAATACTAGGGTTACCAAAATAGAATTTTCTCCATAATTGTTATAGGTCTCCATATGTATGATGTAAGAAAAACGAGGTTGCCAGATACATAAGAAAATCCGCCAAAACGTCGCCAATCTCAGAATTTGGGGTCATGGATTATACGGCACCTGTGCCACTATTTTTTATAATTTATAGCTGTATTCAACTGATGAGTAGGGCTCATGAGTTAACTCTCTTCAATCCAAATCTTTGCCTTACTTGAGAAAAAATATTAATCATTAGAAAACTAGCAAGTATAGTACTTTAAACTGTATGCAGATAGAATTATGTTAATCTTGAAAATAGTAGAAACATTTTAACAAATATCTGTTGCTAATTCATAATTTCTTTGTTTAGTATTTATTATATGTTTGGTTGCTTATTTCTTATTTGTTTATTTTCGAAATATTCTTAAAATAACTTGGGAAATGTTTGATGTTATTTTTACATTTCTGTTATTTATTATTAATTGTTATAAAATTGCATTGACCATACAACGACAATTGCAATGCTATTTGGTACTGTTTTACGATTGCAATTTTTTTCAATATCAGACCTAATTAGAGTTAATATTTTTGTATTCAAAATAAAAATACCTAAAACTGAAAACTCTTTTCCATTTTCATTTGTTTTGCTAGGCATAGTATATATTAATTCAACGCTCTTTAATTCAAAAAGCAATAGTTAAAAGCCAGTTATTATTTATAAAGAAAAATAACAATGCGCAAATGTAAGCTCTTAATTTTCTATCCATACAAAATGCAATGGTCACTGAAAGAACAACAAAATCTGATATTTCATATATGTAATACTACGTAACAATTGAAACGTCAATATTTCTTTTTTTACGCGAAAAATATATAAAGCTTCACAATTTTTTTTCATAATATTTCACTAAGATATTTTCACTGATAAATGTCTTCCCGAGTGCTTAGAATCAATCCGCCATTGTCAAGAAGGGCAACTCAAATGTTTGCTTCAAATCTGAGAAGAGTAACAGGTTGTTTATTTTCATTTCCTGTCAGTTTGTTTTCGCCTGTATTTGTGTTTGTTGAAAGCCTGTAATCTTTTCCCACACAAATAGGATAGTAAGTCTTCCTCTTTTTGCTTTCTTAACCCAGAAAATACGTATGTCAGCTTTTTACCAATGCATGGATTTCAGCGGTAGAAATATTGCTTTATCTTTTTATGGGCACATTTCGTTCATCTGTCCATAAAAGAAATCCACTTTGTAAATTGAACTTCTGATATTTCATTGCATTTTCTGAAGTTTCTAAGGAAACTCGAGCCATAGAAATGTGTTTTATTGGCTTATGAATTGTATTTGGCAAGTCGTTTTTTCCGCTACCGTTTTGTTACTTATTCTGAGAGTGTTGGATGAAATTAATTTTGTTCATAGTTTATAACAACTGTTTACATAAATATTTTATTGGATGATAAGTTGAAATCAACGTGCCAATTTTCAGCTATAGTTTTGTTCTGTTTTTTATAAGCATTGATCCTTTTCTTTCTTACAAGAAATTAAAAAATTTTAAGCAAATATGCATTACTTTTCGACGAAACTCAGGTCATAGTTTCATGAAAAAAATTTTGAAGATAGTATATTTATTTTCTGCCCTCAAATTTCTATTTGATAAGATATAAATTTAATATTATTAAAAATTCTTGTATGTATAAAGACAAAGTACTCTACTTAAGTCATCATCTGATGAAATCATCCATTAATTAGTGAATACGTTCACATCCTATAATTAATCTAAATAATTAAATATCCTATAAATATAAAAATTACTGAAAATTGTAAAAAATAAATAAAAATAGATTATACCTTAGAAAAATAGAAACCAAATCTGTCATAACATTTTAACAATTTTAACGAAAGTAAATTATCATAGATTTATATCAATTTACGTATACTATCTCACTAAATGAAGAAAATAATTCAAACTTTTATCTAAACACTAGCAATACAATTGAATACTATAGCGAATTTTATTATTTTTAAAAAAGAAATTATAAATTAAAATTTCTTACAGAAATATAATTATTTTTATAATATTAAAATAATGAAAAAGGGATTTATTAAGATATTCCTTATTAATTTAAAAATTATTGTTTATCAATTCACAAATTTTTAATAATTTTAAGAATATATTCATCATAAGTAAGCAATATTTTGGTTTAAAAGTTGTCAAGAATTAAGTAATGAAAAAACTACCAGTTTCCATACATTTAATTTGTTCCGTAGTTTTGCTGTTAGTGCGAATTCAACTTTTTAGATTTATTTACCAGTATAACCCATAAAATGTATTCAAATCTACAAATTTGACGCACTGTATTTCACGCAGCTTTTTGAAATTAATATTGGAGATTTAAAGTTGTGGGTGGAATGATTAATAATATATCTGTTCTGAATACATTAATACTATGACTTCCTATAATGAGTAAATAACATCAAAACATCACTTATGTATATGTATGTGTGTATGTTTGTTTTATTCCATTTAATGAGAACAATCGAATGAAATAAAAAATCTAAATTTTCCTCAGTCACTTAGTACATCATATTTTTCTCCAAGAATATAAAAACCTTTTTCAATAATACAGTTAATAGAATAATTTTAATACATTTCTATAACAAAATAATAAAACATGAATAAAAATATATTCATAGTTTCAAGTAAATTGTATTTTTCTAAATTTATATCAGAGATCGGAAACTTTTTCCATAATCTAATAAAAAATTTTACTTGAACGATATACATTTTTTGCAATGTAATATAAAAATATCGAAAGAAGATTCCCTTATTTTTTTCTATAGCAGAATATTATTTTGTAAAGCAAGCAATATTCTATAAAAGCATATACAATAATAAACAATAATAATAATATATATTTAAACGAAACTTTAAATGTTTAAAAGATATTTAAAAGAATTTTTTAATATATGCCGTAAATATTCTTTTTATAGTAAAGATAACAAGATGATAATTTTGCAATGATTTTGATTGTGAGATATGTATTTTTAAAACGATTGTTTCTTTGTTAGAAGTAAATATATTGTTACAAAGTTTGTAAATATTTTTACAAGCTTTGTAACGGTGGTATTTATGGCTTACTTGATAAGATTCTTGGCTACCTATTGGCGAGATAATTGGTGAGTTGGCGAGAAATAGATAGTTCTGGAAACTTCCACCACCTAAGCTCTAGGGCCATTATTGAGCGAGATGGCCTGGAAGCTTCCAGAACCTAGGAGAAAGACCTAGACTTTCACGCCAAGTGAGCTATAAATATCACCGTTCCACGGACCGAGTCAGTTTGTGAGTTTTTCTAGCGGCAGTGAAAAGTTAGTCTTGAATGCTAGTTTAGAGCATAGAAGCTGTTGTTGTCTGAGATATTAGAGCTTTCTGTAATTGGAAGCTGTTTCCTGTGGTATTAGCTGTATTAGATCTGTAGAATTGTAATTTCTACTGCTGGTATTCTCTGTATTTAGTTCAATTTGCTACGAATAAAAGTCTTGTGAATTTTAAAGAGTTTATTTCATCGACTCTCAATTAACAAAAACCCCGAATCTCGGTATGTATACTATTGAATCAATCGCTCTCAGGGGACAAATGTGAGAAGTACTTTCTTCATTGTGGAAGTTCCTGAATTCGATGCCAGTCACTGTTAAACAACCAGTGAAGAATGAGCAAGTAAAAGTTTTTTTTCTGTTTGTATACCTGTCATGGTATATTCTTAGGAGTTTTTTGGAATATTTTTTCAAAATATGATTATGGCACTGTCTAAAGAAAACTTATTCTGAAAGCAGTACATAACTGATTCAGAAACACCTTAGAATAATTTTGCCAAATTCAATACACCAACCAAATTCAAAACTAAACTTTGACGTCATTTTTAATAAATAAATCGAAAATACATATTATATACGCATTCAAATAGCATTTTTATGAAAGCAAACAATTCTTATTAAAATTAAATCCTTAAAATAGCTAAATCGTATTTTTTCTAATTAAATTAATATTATTTCTTATTAAGATTTATTTATAGGTGGTTATCAAAATATATGAAATGTCCAAGATTTTGAAGGAATCCATTATTAATATGGCGTAGGAACACCTTTGACATGTAATACAGCTTGGATTCGCCTGGGAATCGAATCGTACAAATTCTGAATAGTGTTTAGAAATATTTTACCATTCTTCATGGAGATTTTGTGAAAGTTCCGTGACAGATGCCGGAGGAGGATATCGACTCCAGATTAAAAGCTCTAAACTAGACCACAATAGTTCGATTATATTGAGGTCTGGGGACTGTGTGGGTTAAGGTAGATATTCCACTTCATCCTCATGTTCATTAAGCCATGACTGGACAACTCTGGCTGCACGAGTGGGGGCATTATCATCTTGGAAAATTCCTTCTCCGGCGGGAAACAAAATTTGCTTCACAGGATAGACCTGGTCAGCTAAACCTTCTCTATACTTTTCCCCAGTGATCCTTCCTTTCAGGATTATGATTGGACCAGTTGAAAACCATGGCACGACAGCCCATAACAAGACTGATCCACCTCCATGCTTGACAGTTGGAAGGAGACAATCAGGATCATACACGTGTGCAGGTGTTCTCCAGACATGTACCCGTCCTGTTGTGGGAAAAAGTGTGAAACATGGTTCGTCTGACCATATAACAGTCTTCCACGTATCCATCGACCAGGCTTTGTCGTTGTGTCACCACTCTACATGAATTTTAGCATTACCATCCGTGACAAGTGACTTGGGAATTGCTGTTCTGCCGTAGATGTTCTTTTTATGAAGGTATCTCCTAGCTGTAATTATTGACACTGGAGAAACCAGATGCTGATTGAGCTCTGCAGTCACTTTGGCTGCAGTTGTTTTCTTTTTAGACATTACAATCCGCTTTAATACCTGTCGGTCTCTTTCACTCAGTTTCTCCTTCCGTCTACTATTTTGCTTTGCTGAGCTTCTCTTTCCACGCTGTGTGTATGCTGTCATGAATTTAGACACCGTACCTCTAGAAGCGCCTCAAAGTTGAGATGTTTTGGTCACTGTTGCTCCAGCTAGTCATGCTTCGGCAATTTGGTCCCTCTGAAAATCTGTGAAGTCTGACATTTTACGCTTCTGACAGAAATTCAAAACGTAGACAACTTTGCTAAAGCTCTCTCATACTAGTTACTATATGTATTTTTTACATTAAAAGAATCTGGTATCCAAGATTCTATTTTAATGCTTACGAAGCGAATTCTTAGATGTCCCTTTTATTCACAAGTGTTTCCATTATTTCGATTATCACCTGTATATTCATTTATTTTTCCTCAATAATGCCATCAGTATTTATTTTCAGTACTATTTCGCTTAGAGAGATAAAGATATTGATTCATCTCTTAATAAATTAGTATTAAGAAAAGCAATGTTAAAATGTATAATATCACGAATGACAAAATATACTTTCATTAAATCTAATGCTTCTTATTCTATTGTTACTTTAATATTATCTCGTTGTCATCAATAAATCTTTAGTTTCAATTTCAATGATTCTGAAAAATTCATATTTTCATTGAAGTTTTCTGATATCTTTCTTCTTAATGGATCAAAACATATTTTTTAACATAATCCTATTTCATGTAATTTTTAGGTTTCATAAGAAACTTTTAAAAATTACTTAAACTTTGTAATCATTGAAAACTGATACTTAAAAACAGATGAATATCCCTACTTTGTTTACACATTTTTTTAGATTAATTGTAACAGAAACTCTAATATATTGAACTAATAGAATTGTTTCCATTCTTATTCAAAGTTATTATTGTCACCACTCACCACTTTGTATTCTACCGAATGCAAGAAGTCAAATTAATAATAAGTATATAGATTGAAAGTCAAAGGTCACGTTTTCCTATAGCAAATTGTGTTAAGAACTAAAAAAAATGTTGAAAGCATAATTGAAGCAAAACAGATAATTTGGCTTCAATTAATATTGCATTTATTATTCTACCGAATACAAAGTGGTGAATGGAGTATATTATCATATTTAATACCTTTCAAAGAAAGACTGTAAGAATTTTAAGATTTCTTACACCTTGACATCCGTTAACTTCTCTTTATAAGTGAATAACTGTTACATATATAATACAAAATAACATGAATATAATAGTTCAGTGTAATTGAGATTTTTAGCAAAAATAAGAATACTCTTTCTTGAAAATATAATTTAATAAATCATACAATGAACAAAAATAATAAACATTTAAGAGAATCTTTTTATAGTATAATAGAATCTACAATAACTTCTTTAAGATGCAATTTGTGTAGCAGTTTCCTGAAAATAATATTTATAATCTTATTAGAAAATATGAATAAAATTTATTAATACTATTCAAATTTCTTCTCATTAAAATTTAAAAATATATTGTTCTATTTAAAAGAGTGAAAGAATTCAGTCTTTATTTTCACTGACAAACGTATTTCCTAAGCAAATTATAACATAAATATGCAAATGAGCAAAACATGTTTCTAGAATAACACATATATGTACAATATTACTATACTGTGTTTGTCAATTTGCATATGTTATAAAATGTATTAAAAAATGTAATATGAAATATTATTAGCAAATATTAAAAATAAATCAATAACTTTATTTCATGAATTTGTGAAGTTACTTTAATTCTTTACTTTGTTAGAGGAAACAATATGAGTTTGGATTTTACTGTAAATACTAAAGATTTGAAGTACGTTTAAATGTAAACATATGTTTTTGAACATTATAATTTTGACAATAATACTAAAATTCAGTAATATTTCACTATATAACCACTTAATATTGTTATTATATACCAGTAGTTAAATTTTTTAAGCATGTGAAGACTGAAAATATTTTTATTCAAATAGAAAATTGTGAAAATTAATTTGAAAAAAACACTCATTTTACTCAAATTAATAATGAGTATAAAGATTTGAGGTCAAAGGTCACATTTTCCTACAGCAAACTGTCTAAAGAACTAAAAAAAATGTTGAAAGCAAAGTTTTAGTTCTTTAGACAGTTTGCTGTAGGAAAATGTGTGAAGCCAAACAGGCAAAATAATTGAAGCTGA
Organism: Latrodectus hesperus; assembly: GCA_037975125.1. Lineage (NCBI taxonomy): Eukaryota > Metazoa > Arthropoda > Arachnida > Araneae > Theridiidae > Latrodectus > Latrodectus hesperus. The sequence goes on along the minus strand of CM075856.1, from coordinate 28,013,159 downwards.
ACAGATAGTTTGTCTTCAATTAATTTTGCATTTATTTAATTTCTAACTAGTGCACGCATGTTTATGATAAACCGCCAAATCAATATTTTTGAACAAAAAATAGCCATACAGGAAAACTGAATCAAACTAAGTGATTTTTTTCATTATTTAAAACTTCATATCATGTTTATTATCTGAATTCAATATTGTAAAGCTTCGTAATTAATACATTAAAGTGATTTACAGTTATTTTTAAAAATTATAAATATTAATATTTTTTCTAATGATCTGCTATATATAGGATTTAATCCTATTTAGTGATACAAGTGGTCAAGGTAAGGGCATTTTATACAGTGGGGTACCCAGTGGGTGTGCCATTTTTGCCTCAAAAGTGAAAGAATAAGGAAACAAAGAGAGAGAGAGAGAAGCACACCCATGCCCGATTCTGCTTCAAAGTTGTAGGGCACTAACCATACCGCCATGGCTCAGCTTCCTGTTACAAAAATATTGTATGTTATATTATACAGCTATACATTCCAGTAATTATGGAAATTTTTAAAGAAATGCTTGACTTATGATGCATACATTTGAGAACTATAATTTTAATTAGTCAAAAGACTAGTTGCATAAATAAAATATAAAAACCCAATATCCAAAATTATTTTTTCTTAAAAAAGCATGTATAAGTTATAGTTACAAAATTTAAATACTTATAGTCACCTTTCTTCGTATAATTTTTTCATTCACACTTTCAACTGAAACAGTCTGATTGAAACTTTGTGTAATCCAAACACAAAAGTCAAAAATCCTAACGTAGCTTTCGGAAGGAACTAAAGCAAATGCATTATCGATAAAATACATTTGGATGGGATGAAAGAAAAAATGCATTTATAGTTTGAAAAAGGAATTTTCAAGCTTTTCGCTGCAAAATCCGTTTCCGTTGAGCTTTTCATCCGGGATTAAAGTAAAGCATTATTTTCAGTGGCAGGCTTAATCTTTTCTGGAATTATGATAACTTAGGAAAAAAAAAGCTAAAAATGGTGAAATAACTATATTTTTCATCTTCAAGTTCAGCTGTCTTTTTTATATTGGTCCCCAAACAAGGAACTTCCTTATATTTTCTGATTTCGGGTACTCGGATGTTGCTTAGATGACAGATTTTGTGTCAATTCTTCAAAATTCTGGAGAATGTCCCAGACAGTGAAGAGTGGGAATTTCCTTCATTTGTTACGAATTTAGTTGAGAGTAGAGTAACTGAAACATTTGTTATATTCAGAGGAATTTCTCTGCTTCATTGACATCCCCTACTTAATTTTAATGCGATTATTACTGTCTACTTAGTTTCATCTCTATTATTATTTCAAAATAATCACTAGTCTAGCTGATTAATTTGTCTATTTGATAATTAAAATTATTATATTACAAGATCCTAGGTTTAGTGAAAGCCACTGTTTAATAATAACAGGAGGTGGACGTTAAACTTAGGCTTTCTGCAGGTCTGTCAAGGTGTGTGCTCGGGAGTCTTCCAGGTTTCTTCTCTTGCGACACGTAAATACTGTCTCTTATTTATAAAAAGTTTTTTTAAAAGTCAATTTACGTGGTTGATATTAAAATGCCCTATAATTTTAGGTTAGTAAGCTGCCCACAATTCGATATCAAAGTACACTAATTAGCTCAATTTTATAAACTAAAAAAATAACTAAATCATTTATTCAAAAATTTTTAATTTTAACAAATACATGCATTGTTTGTATGTTAATATTAATATGTAAAGAAAATAAGAATTTACTGATCTAGCATGTGTAATAATTTTTAAAATAAAAAGGAAATATTAGAATTAAAGTTGGATTGCGTAGTTTTATATAAAAACAAAATTATAAATTTACCAGCTTAGTGATTAGGGTATCGGACTTCCGTCCGGGAAGACGGGGTTTGATATCCCAATGCCGCCAAACGTCCACCAAGTACATGCGATATACGTGCTCGTTGGGGACGTGTCCACGTTAATATGTGACGTCCAAAGACCTTCCGCTGGTGTGGCGTGGATGTGAAGAGGAGGGTTCCAGCTCAAGTGTGGCCTCGTCACCTGACCGTGGCTCAAAATTACGAGGTACTTTAATAAGAGCAAAGTCGTACTTTCACCTTCGTGGTGCTCTGATCCAAACGAAAGACGCTCTCTATTGACTTAATTCACACAGCCAAAGGCATAGCGAGCTTGGCTTGTCCAAGTGTCATAAGCAACAACAACAACAAGTAGATGATACTAAGTAACATTAATTCGCAAAAAAGTACCTTTCACATATATATTTCCTTAATAGAAAAAAACATAATGGTAGCAACTAGAAATATTTGTATAGAAATCATTTACCTTTTTTACATTACTTAAGCGAAATAAATATTTGTTACTTTATTTTAAATTGACGAATAATAATTTCTTATAATAGATTTAATAAGGAATTCATTTTAAGTTATTTTTACATAAGAGCATTTCCTTTGTTAGAATGTAATATTTTATTTTATTCTATTACTAAAATCATAATTATTTTATTAACACACCGTAATAATTTTATTTGAAATTAAATTTAGAATATTCAAGAAAATAAACATTTCTAAGCATTTCCTTTAAAAATTATTAGATTTGTAAATGTAATAATTAAACAAATAAATCACTGTCAACCGTATCAAAAGTTTTAAATCAATGTCAATAGATAAGTAGAGCTGCATAACTCTGAACTTTTAAGATTATATTACTCAGTGAACTATGAAATTATTCAGAGGCATGATTAATTAAACTGTCATAGTTCTATAAGATATTTAAGCACTTCCAAGAAACTAAAGAAAGCTCCCTTTATTAATGTATATCAAGGTATGCGTTTTAGCATTTTCAGCCTCAATCCTATAGAGATTGGGAATTGGTTGCTTTGTAGCTACAATATTTTTCTTAGGATGTAGTTAATCTAAAATGACAAGCTATAAATTTAGGAACTTACATAATTTAGTGCCTTGTTACAGATTATTCTGATTTTGAAGTCATAGTGGTAAATCAGTTTGAAAAGTTATTTCAATAACAATTAAGGAAAACAGATAAGAAAAGTTGACACAGTAAAAAATCTAGCTATAACCAGCAATGTCTTTTCATTGATTGTTATATGTGCCTTCATGTCAAATTTTGTTTTTAACTCAGAGAAATTATTGAATGCTATTGCCTGCTTTTAACAGGGCTAAAAGCTCATTAAAATGTATTGTAACTTCTTGCTACCATTTTGTAAACACAATTTGATTGCCTTTATAAATGCCACAATGGTGGGGCCCTCAGGGACCTCGTTGAGGTGTGAAGCACACTAGGTGTGGGGGAGACGGCACCCGTTAACCTTAAGGTTAACGGTACGGGGCCTCCCCAGACAGTTATTTATGTATAACCAGCAATGGTTACAATTAAAATAAGTTATTTGATGCAAAATTTGAAAAAAAAATCTAAAAACAGCATTTTGAGCATAATATTTATCACTTGCCACAATTGATGACTAATGAACTTAACAATACAGAAATACAAATAATATTAAATTTATTATTAATATAATAATATATTTCTAATATTTTTTACATATATACATACATATATATATTAATAATAATTATAATATTTTTAATTAAAATTAATAATTATTTAAAATATTAAAAATATATTTTTAAATTTTATTTAAATTTTTAAGATGTTTGATGTAATTGGTTACAAATGTGATATTTGTTTAAAATTTATTTAAGATATTGTTTTATTTTTTACATTATTTGTTCAGCAACATTTATTATTACTAAGATAATTACATAAAAGAAATGTATTATTTTTAATAAAAAATAATTAGATGTTTTTAAAAAAATTAGTTTTGAGGGGAAAGTCGTACTTGACTTGATCTATTAGTGAATAATTATATTTCTTGCATAATTTATTATTATGGTATAGATGCTTAAGTAAAGATCATTCTTACAAAGAAGTATTTTGAACCTACTTTTGAAAATGTGATACATGCCTATAAGAATTGACAAACCAGCTAAATATTATTGAATCGTGTGCATAGTGTCTTTCAATTGTTATATTAACATTGTTCATTTGTAAAGAGTTTGCTTTATATGATTCTAAAATCATTTTATTACATTTAAATGGGTTAATTTTGTTTTTTTGAACCATTTGGAACATTTAAAAATTCTTAAGTATATAAATTTCAATAATGTGTTCCAATATTTTTTCACCATTAATGCAGAAGCTTTTTTGTGATTTATAAAATGTCATTTTTTTATTATATATCACCGAAAACATTTATTAAATATATTCTTGGCACATATTTTATAAAAAATATTGTTATGTTTCAAAATTTCAAAATAAAGATTAAAAATGAATTACAATTAATTTTTATAAAATATTTAGTTTAAAATGTCGATATTTTTAGAAACATAAGAATAATCAACAATAGTTATAGTATTCTATTTTATCTAGGCAAATATTCAGAATTTTCTAAATAATATATGCTATTTTACTTTATACATGATATCAAGTATCCAATAAAATAAAAAATATGATTACGATATGATTACAACATACATAAAATTTTATAATAAACTTATTTTAAATTCGTTTCAGCATTACAAATCTTATAATAAATCTATGCTGTTACTATTATTTAGATACTTGGACAAGCCAGGGTTGCTATGCCGTTAGCTATGGGAATTTAAGTCAGTAGGGTGCATCTTTCGTTTAACCAGAGCACCAGGAAGGTGAAAGTACGACTTTGCTCTAAGCTCCTCCGATAGTTGACACTACCAGAGGATCCACTCCCATTAATTTTGGCATTGATCTGAAGGGGTTGGAAGTTTTCTCCAGATCATTACACCCATGGTAACTACTCAGCTACTGACCACAGGACTACTGATTCCACAGATTTAACCCACGGAGCTCCAGCAACCCAGTGAAGGAGAGTACACCGTGGTTACCCTCCCAACCACACTGGCCGCGGCAAATGATGCTTCACTTTGCTGAACTTACGGGAAGCTACGTGAAGCTACTGAGCCACTGGAGCTCAGTATCTACTTTGATTTTTATATGTAACCTAACAACTTGTTTCATATTGAAATAGCTGCACTATGAAATTAATGAAAATAGCAGACATAAAGAATAAGATTACTAATGTTAAAATCAACAATACAAATTGCCCTTTATTATCAAATAATGCTTAAAATCGGTATTATTTTCCGAAAAAATCGTAGAGCACCTTTAATTTTTTTGATTTTATTAAGAATTATTTTGTCATTTGAAATATGATGTGAAATGCAAAAATAAAGAAATCAAGCATTAAAGTCAATTCCAACAGAAATTTTATACATACTTGTGATCAAATTGCCTGAAAAAATAATTTTTCATATTTAAATTTTTATTTATCTTTACCAAGCATATTAAAATATAAAAAATATCTCTTAACGTTGTCTCATTCTTCAAACTCTGTAGAATCTTAGAACGCTTAAGAATATAAAGTTGAAAGATTCTTTGTATCTCAAAATATGCAACGCACTCTAATTTTTGTATTGATCTATAAAAAACTTCTCATTTTGTTGAAATCTAGTGAAGTTAATGAAATTTTTATTTCACATTTTTAATGAAATTAATTGCGAAATGTACAAACCTACAACAGACCTAGTTTCTAATAACTGTTTTTTTACAAACTCTCATTTTTTTATGAAGCAATAACTGTTCCAACCATGGTCAAATCAACGGAATTTCAATTTTATTTATTAAAATTATTAACTAAAATTTTGAAAAATACCTTTTTAATTGACACATATCATAACTCTTATGTTTGTATTTATTTTTAACATCTTCTTTCAGTTTTTATTTTTATTTTTTCTATAAGTTAAGAAACTTGCATTGACGTTTTTATTGAATATCCTAAATCCTTCAAATTGTGGATATTTAAATGACTGCTGCAGTTAAAATTCAGTCTTTCTAAACAATTCATGTACAAGGAAAGTCCATGTTATGGGGTCACTTTAAGAAAATGACATTCCAGGAATTTTTCACTTGACAAACTGTGCTTGGAATGCTGTTGAATATGAAATTGTATATAGATATCATTTTAACAGTTGGCTTTATTTAAAAAACTATCTTAATTTAAGAAAACTAAGAACACTTACTTGATGTCTTGAGTCAAGAAAGTTGTTTATTTGTTAACTTCAGTAAACAAACCCATTGTTGGCATAACTCTTTCAGGACTTTTTGAATGTGTACTCAAATGCAATTTATACTTAAAAAGTATCTCATGATTAAGTGATTGAAAACATGATGTATAAGAAAAAAATAATCAGTAAGGGAACAAAATGATATATTGCTATGACTATCTATTGAAACATGTAAGTAAACAGCTAAATAGATTGAAACACTTTTATGAGAAAAAGAATACAGAATTGTTTTCTATATAAAAAAAATTGAAAATATTGCTTTTGAAATGAAATGTATAAAAGTCTAAGTGATTACGTAGCCTGATTTTTTTAACAATGAAATAAATATAAGAATTGCTTTTCATCATGCATTTTATTTTTTATGTTTCTTATATGGATACTAAATATGTTTTCTGATATACTTGGCTTTTAAAAATAGAGTTTAATCAGGTAAAAAAATAGTTTTGTCATTCGTTATTTTAATTAATTTCATAATATATATATATATATAAATAATATATATATATATATATATATATATATATATGTATGTATGTATGTATGTATGTATATATAATTCTGTTATCATTTTCTCTTGTATATAAAATGACATATTCATTAAAGTATTTATATAATATTAAGTTAATATATCCAAATAATTTTATACATAAAAAGTATTTATTAGAGAACAATGTTTTCTATTCATAATGCATCTTAGAGATATCTTCAGATATTAAAACATAAACGAAGGAACTTTACAGTGTAAATTAATGTAAAATTTCCACATATTTTATCTTTGTGAAACCGTACAGCTTATTTTGAGCTACGTTTTCTTTTATCAAACTTTTTAATAAAACTCTTTAACCAACATAAAATCTTACTAAATATAAAATTTACATAATTACACAGATTCTAAATTAATAAAATGCTTTTTTCTAAGTTTATTTATTCTTAGATAAATCTCTAAAATGATATTATTGCTCATAAAGTAGATTTCTATTGATTTAAATATTCTTTGATTTCGCTATATGTAACAAATTATTAGAAACAAAATTATTTGCAAAAATTATTCGCAACAAAAGTTATTACAAAAAATTTCAGAAAATAAATATAAAATGAACAATGTTACAAATGGTTAGATTTTTGCTATCCATTTTCATTCTGCATTGACTCATAGATTTGGAGCCCTGATAAAGTTTATTTCTGAAGACAACTTAGAAAATAATAAAGTATCTTAAGTAATTGAGGAAGTAAGCAAAAAAAACATCCAGTATATAATATCAAATGGAAAAAGATCTTTACTGGACAAGAATACAATATAACCTATTTTTTTTTTTGACAAGAATACAATATAACCTATTGTTAATCAAAAATATTGCCGCAAAATTCACAAATGATGATTTTCAAAACATTTGAAGCTATATAGTTTCTTTAATTATGGAAAGAATAATATAATACTTTCATCAACATTACACATTATAATAGAATATAAAAGAATAAAAATTATGAATCCAAAGGTTTACTAGAGTGACAAAATGAAATTGAATTATATATTAAAGGTAATCGTGTTGTTAAATTAATTTACAGTTATAACTAATTTTCTATCAAAATGTATAATAATTTACAATTTATGAGCGGTTTCATTCCAACAGTATGCGTAAAATTCTCTGGGAAATTTAATTTCTAGCATAAAAAATATTTATAATTTTAAGCTTTTTTTATATTTTCAGTTAAACATATTCCTATACATGGGCTTGATGATATTAGTATAAAATTTTATCCAAATCATTATTTATAAGAAATAATTTATCATCAAACCAATTTATATATTTCATATTATTTTATAGTGTAAATAATCTTAGCATTGAAAAAAATGTTTTCATTTCCAAAAATCAATAATTAAAATAAAAAATTTTACTTGATGTTATGTTAACTGTTTAACCATTGAATTTTTTAGATAATTTTTTAAAAAAATCAGATATTTAATATGCTGAAAGAAAACTGAATTGTGCAATAAAAACTGGGCAGAAAATTACACAAAATCATTTTTATTTCTTAGAAACGATCCTCCCTGATTAAGATATACGTAAGAAAATCTTTCAGTAATTTAGAAAATATAAGACCCGGAAAAATTTGCATATTCGATCTTAAGCTTAATTAAATAATTTTTTGTATGGAGGAAAAAATAGATTTCTGTTCTTTGATGGGAATTAACGTTTATTTTTATTAAAAACATTTTTTTTATTTTTTGTTAACCTTAGAAATGTAGTGCTAAAACTAATCATTATTTAAGTTAATATGATGCTGTATAAAACTATAATATAGGAAATTATACAAAAAAATTTACCAAACAAAAATGAATAATAAATAAAAACATATAAGACTAAATTTAATAAAAGAAGATATTTATTATTTTTGTACCTTAATATTTAAAATTTTGTTCATAATTACCAAACTTTGTATGAAATCATGCAATGCATAATTTAAGGTTAACATTAGATTAACACTTAAATTTATAAAAAAACATGGAATGAAATGCATTAGAAATACACTTTAATAACAGAAAAACTGGCATAAGTTTACTTAAGAAAGTAAGGAAAATTTAAGCAGTCACCAATTTGATGCTGTAAAAACGCTTGTATGATAAATATGTATTTAAAAAGTTGCTAAAAAGTATCTGTCACTGATGTAACAATGAAAGATTATCAAGATTTAATTAACTTTGAAAATGGCATCGGCTTATATAGGGAAAGAATATAACATCATCGAAGAAGTGATAAAATTTGGATGTCCGCTTATGAATAGTTCACTTTTATTTCGTAAATATCATTGATTATCTAGTAAAACACTAAATTTGAAACAAGGATGGGGCCGAGAAAAGTTGTTGAAGAAAAAGGATCCTCAATATCTGACGTGATTTTTTTAACCACATAGATATGCATTTCTCTCTAAATACAACAATTTTCTGTGTTTGAACATGTAAAGTTGTTGCATGATGCACCAACATGCTTCTCTGTACCTAGTCCTTGCTTTACCAATTAGCTAGAAGTAACTGAGTGAAGTCTTTGTGGTTTTGAAGCAGGGACAGAGCAGAAGACCCCTAATACTTGTCCTACATTCATTAAAGGTATAGTTTAACTTGAAAGACATTGCGAAAACGGCCTATATATATTAAAAGTACCCCAGCTACCTTTGTCAACACGATGTATCTTCGGTTATACCGAGATTCGAACTCATACTTTCGAATAATGAGAACAACGCCCTAAACAACTAGGCCACTGCGGACTTAACATGTGAAGTATAGTGAATGAATATTCAGCAAATCATCGTTTCATATACACTTCTGGAGCTGAAATCCCAAAAATGTACCTAGTCCCAAACATGTACTGGGAGGAAATCCCAAACTTGGGATGAAACTCTAAACATTGGATGAAATCCCAAATATGTACTGATGTTAACAGAAAGATACAAAGCTTTACTCTTTGCCAAAAACCACCATTAGAGTGTAAGGGATTGAAAACATGTTGCCTACTTTGACCAGTCTTTGTTATAAATGAATTAAATGGATGGATGTAAAAAAATGTGATAAAAACTCTTATAAATCTAAGGATTCTACGCATCAACAGGTGTTAAATCTTAAAGTGTGTTTAAGCTATTAATATTTCGTTGTAAATAAGGACCATATGCAATTTCCTGACAGCAATAACTATTCTTCCTGTAAAGGGTCTTATTTAAATAGTAATAAATTTTGATACATTATTAATATATCATTCAATTTCAGATAACACAGGTCATATATTTATGTTCAAAAAAATCCCAGAAATCTTAAATCCATTGTAATTTTCGGAGATTATTTTCTTCTGATAAAAGGAATATTATTCACAAAAGTTTGGTAAATTTGTAATTCTAATTCAAAATATAGAAGCATATTGCAATTTTGTGGACCTGTATCATGATGTTTACTGCATTGAACCTTCTTAAAAAATATTACTATTTCATTAAAATCAATGTAATATGCATTTATTATATTTTTCAATCATATTTCATATAATTGGTAATGAAACAGAAGAATTAGAATGGTTCATTACTTCTTCTGGTTTAACTTCTTTAAATCAAATAAAATTTTAAGAACCTGCATTGAAGATTTCAAATTTAAGTTTACTTGCAATTTAATTCAATGCATACATGTTTCTAAAATTATTACCTTCCGCAAATTTTCCATAAGTAGCATATTTTGTACAATGATCTTGCCATCTACAAAAAAATATATTCTTTATATGCAACAAATTAATTCCTTAAAATATAAAGATGAAAAATTTTATTTCATAACAGTTTTTTTGGCTCTTTTTATACAAATACTGTAACCAATGTGTAGCAAATAAATGAGAATTTATTTCCTCGAAATACATGCAATATACTATACACTATTTCAACTAATATATATTGAAAATTATTTTAAGATATAATTTGTGCTTTCCTTTCAGAATTGCTTAATATTTAAGTAGAACTTAGCCATTTTCTATTTAATTTAAGTGTTTACTGCCAAAATCATTTTTCGTCTAAGATTCTTAGCTCAAAGGAAGATTGAAATCTTTAATTAAGTAAATGCGTAACAAAATATTTTATCGGTAAGTAGAACATTTTGTATTAAATCCCAAGTAATGGAAATTTGAAACATAAAACAATTAAATATATTTACGAATACCATTTATTCACTACATTTATAAAAAAAGCAATATTTAAAGAGTTGGAAGGGACATTTTGTTTTTAAGGAATTTTAAATGAAATGCATCGATGATTTAAGCGAGATAATAAGAACACATATTATAATTTAGTATTTCATTTAGTCATTTTTACTCCGTTTTATCCTCTATATTTTGAGTTTATTTATTTTTAAAATATGTAATAGTTTATTATGCAATGTGTATGCTATTACATTTGAATTAAATAACAAAATACATGAACTTCAAGAAATTTAGGAATAAATTACTATTTTCTATTACACTCTCTGATGTTATAAATGCAAAGTATGTATAGATTAAAGTTTAAAATGTCGTAATATTCGAAACATTTAAAAAAAATAAACTTTAAATCAGACGCAACTACTATCTACGGAATATTATAATTATTATATAATATAATTAGGGGTATAATGTGTTATTTTAATATTTTTAGAATATTTAACAAATTATTAATAGAATAAAAACATATAAATAGTCAAAAGCAATCTTTATGAAAATTTAAAAATTATTAATCTTCTAGAAAGCAATAGTTGCAAATTTTATGTAAAATAAAAACTTAAAGAGAAATTTTACATTAATAAAAGATTGCGTAATTTTTGCGATAACTTTTTGTTGCACATAAGCGAATATACTTTTATATCTTAATGTTTTTCTATTATGTTAGATATAACTTTCGTAAAGACTTTGGCGTTTACCAAAAATTTGCTTTGCCTCTAATGGTATGTTTTAAAAATATGAATTAATTAAACAAAATGTATATTTGCATGAAAATTTACTAAGAAAATAATTTGCTAATATTCGCTGTGTATTTAGCAGATGTTAAAAGTTGAATAATAAGATAATCGCTTAAGATTTGAACTAGCGTTAGTTGACTAAAAATTAAGAGTTCAGCTTTGCTAATTTATTTCGGTGTTTAAATTAACGAGCCGACCGATTGCTGAGTGGTTAGCGCTCCTGAGCTGTGGGTCCCGGGTTCGAATCCCAGTTCTCGGAGCATGAATATTACTTACTTTCTCTGTTCTCTCTGTGTTTCTCTGGTCTAATTAGCCCTCGTGTGCAAAAACTGACCGTTGAGCGACACACAAACCAAACCAACTATCCTCTGTGTTTCTGTGTCCTTTCTTCTGTGATGATGTATGAATATGGCCCACCCTATAAACGGATTTGTGGTGGTATGGCGCGGGCAACGCTACTCCTCTCCGTGACTTGGTTCACAGGTAGCCACTAGGTAACAACGAATGAGTAGCAGTTTCTGGCCTTGTTGCAGCAAGTGCCCGCAATTGAAAAAAATTAGTGGTACTGAACTACAATTTCATACGATTTCTAATGTTAAATAAACATTTAGACAGAAAGCAAAACATTCTCCTGATGATTTTGTAAGCGGCAATAAGAAACTTCTTCAAATACCTCACTCATGTATGGCGGATAGTTGATAAATATTCAATTGTTGGTACACAATTTTAGCTTTAAGAAAATATCTCACTAAGCATACAGTGTAAAGTCGAAGTACTGTCTGCCTACATTATGAAGATATATCAGAACATATGAATGGAACATAAGGTCTAGAAAAAATACATCAGTTCATTAAGAACGTCATTTTTGCATTGTATATAGATTTAATTATATAGATAAAAATTACAAACTTGTAATCTTTAGCAAAAATCCTTTGATATGATTGTATTTGCAAATCATACTGTGTGAGAATCCAAAATGAACTCTTTTCCGTATACAAATATTTGTATATAAACATATTCTGTTTTTAGTCATTTTTGTTATAAACACTACCTATATATTCATTTTCTATCAAAAACTTGTAAGTAAATTATTATTATTAAAGTAAGTTATTATTAATCTTTCGCTTCATGCCGTAAATTAGCTCCATTTTTGGATTTTTACTGCTTGTATTATGCTTGTATCTTGTATTTTACTGCATGTATCATGTATCAATGATAATGTCTAAAAACCAATGTTATCCTTTAAATATTTTGATAGTTTATTGTATTTACAATAGTAATGCGAAATATTTCAGATTTACATCAAAACCAGGTAATTTCAAATATTCCAAGTATTTATATATTACTCTAAACATATAACTATTTTATATTCAATTCAGAACTTAGAGGGCTTTCTAATCTTTGCTGTTAAATATCTAAGAATATTAACTTTTATAAAAATAATAAACGTTAGACTTTTTCATTTTGAAGATAGGAAATATATAATACAGTAAAAATTTTATTATTAATATAGATTACCAAAACAAATAGTTAATCACAAAGAAATTTAAAAATATGATCACAAGATTATTCAAAAAATGCATTGAACATTATTTAAATTTAAGTGTTAATAAATATAATTTGATAATGTAGTTTGATATAAAAAATTAAATATTTTTATTTAAATTACTTAAATTTATATATTATATTAAGAGGATTTATATAATGTTATTTACAGAATTAAATGAAATTCTTTTTAAAAAAGTTACTTTCAGCTTCTATACAAAGCCAAAAAGATGAAAGCCTAAAGTTGATAAAAATTTCTCTGAAAAAGATTCTTTCTAGATTCTTTTCAAAATGTTTAATCATTCTAAACAACTTAACATTTTTAACTGTTTTTATTTAAACTACTTTTTTGTCGTTAATAAGGAATTTTCTGTGTGACTTTCTTAAAAGAGGAAAATGAACGCCATTTCTATGTAAAAATTTAAATGAAAGCTAATTCAGATGTCTAGAATTCTTTTTAGCTTACATTAAAGAAAGAAATGAGATTATTTAAATATTTGGACATAAAAAAGGTGTAAAGACTAAAAAGAAATACTTTTCAAGAAAGCAGATTAAATATTTGGGAATTTATAAAAATAACTGCGTTTAAATTTCAAAGTTACAGAAACATTTATAGTTGGACTTTATTTGAATTTTAAAAATAAAGGATAATTTAAAGGACAAACATAAATAATATTGATTAATATTTTTACCTAGAATAATTATTATTATGCTAATTTCAAATTAAAATTACATAAGGATATCTTTTATGTTTTATATTTATCGAAATTAATTGATTTCAAATCTTTTTTATAATATTTATTTCTGTTTTTATCTGATTTTCTATACTAATTTTAAATTTAATTATATAAATTTACTTTATATAGTAATACGCTAATGTAAAATTAATTATTGAATTAATCAAGTTGAAAATAACTTGTAGTTTTGCTTAAGGATAGTAGCAGTGCACGTTTTCTGTTATTTTATTATAAATGATCAACGATATACAACTAACGCACCATAAAAATTAATATTTAATTAAAGTATTTCACAGTTATCAACATTTAATAGTTTCCAGAAAAGACATATGCAAGAACGAATCAATAAATAATTATATATATATATATATATATATATATATATATATATATATATATATATATATATATATATATATATATATATATATATATATATATATATATACAGTGAAACCTCGTTACAACAATATTTTAGGGACCAAATAACTATATTGTTGTAGAGAGGCATATTGTTATATCGAGGGTCCACATATTTTGAGCATTTAATACGAGTTTTTTTTTATTATTATTAGTTTAAGGTGCATAACATACTACTTTTAAGTCTATATTTAGAAGAAATTAATTGGTAAAATACTAATAATAGTGATTTAAATACTAAAAAAATAAATAAATAAGATAAATTCAGAAAATAAGCACAGAAATATTCACATACCTGAAAACACTTTTTATTGAAAGTAATCCAATATGTTTGTTTATTCATTTTTTTAACTGTTAAGTTCACCAATACTGTATGCATTGAGTCTAGTGCACGAAAATGTTCTTCATTTATCGACGGAAGGCTTGAAAAAAATGTCCGTAGAGAATTCACAAATTGAAGAGCTTCATGGGATGACAATAAGGACTGCGATGGACCTGTATTATCATCATCATCAATATCATCATCATCTTCATCATTGTTTCCTATCTCATCAGTAATTTCAGAAAGAATATTTTCATCAGTAACTCCTGCGAAAACCATAAGATCATCATCTGCTGTTAAATAGTCTTCTATACTAATTCCAAACTTTTTACCGCTTGTTTCCTCAAGTTGAGATACGGATTTTTTGATGTGCAAAACACATTCTTGATCATCTAAGAGATCATTGGTTATGTAATTTTCATCATTATCAGATTTCTTATTTTCCATAACACAAAGACCGGCCTTTTTCCAGCAATTCCGAATGGTTTTTTCTGTTACTTCCCACCAACTTCCAGCAATATTGTCACACGCTTCCTTGACATTTACAGCTTTGAAAGGGTCTTCTACTTTATTTTCAAAGTTTACAAGTATGGAGTCCACCAACCGTTTTCTGTAATATCCTTTGAAGCACTTAATTATGCCCATATCAAGAGGCTGTAGAATTGAAGTGCAATTTGCAGGGAAAAAAGCGATTTCGATATTTTGTAGCTTTGGAAATGACGTGTGAGCCCCGCAGTTATCAATCAACAAAACGATTTTTTTCTTTCTCTTCTTCATTTCATTGTCTAACTTCTGTAACCATTCGGGAAAAAATTTAGACGTCATCCAAGCCTTCTTATTTGCTTTATATTCCACGGGAAGACTTTTCACGTTCTTAAAGCACCTTGGCTTCAATGATTTACCAATGACGAGAGGTTGTATTCTATGCGATCCTGTGCTATTTGTACACAGAAGAACAGTGAGTCTCTGCTTTGATTTCTTCCCTCCATAACATTTTTCACCCTTGAATGCCAATGTTCGATCGGGTAGGAGTTGGAAAAACAGCCCAGCTTCATCTGCATTATAGATGTCTTCTGGAGCATACTTTTCTAAGATTTCTTTCATCTTGTTTTGCCGCCATTCATTTGCGTCGTTTATCGGGGCTGACTTTTTCTCTCCGTGAACTTCTTGGAAAGTTATTCCATGACGATCTCGAAAACGCATTAACCAACCATTGCTAGCTTTGAAAGTTTCGTCCCCTAGCATTGCTGCAAATTTCCGTGCTTTTGCACATAATAAAGGTCCATTTATTGGGACATTTGTCGCTCTCATCTCTTGAAACCATTTTAAAACAGCAGCATCAATGTTTTCATTTGTCGCAACTTTCAGTCGTTTTCGCTCTGGGTTAATTTCATTTGAAGTTACAGCATCTTCGATTTGCTTTCTCTTCTTTAGGAACGTTGCAACTGTAGATTGCGATAATCCATGTTTCTTAGCCGCATCAATCTGCTTCATTCCCTCACCAATATCATTGATAACGTTCAGTTTATCTCGGAAAGATAGTTGCTTTCGCCCTGCCATCTTAGGGAACAATATC
Organism: Latrodectus hesperus; assembly: GCA_037975125.1. NCBI lineage: Eukaryota > Metazoa > Arthropoda > Arachnida > Araneae > Theridiidae > Latrodectus > Latrodectus hesperus. The sequence continues at coordinate 27,996,900 of CM075856.1, read as the reverse complement.
GCGTGAAGGAAAGAAAAGTTTAAACCAAATGTTTCGCGTAGAAACCGTTCAAAATCGTTAAAGACTGTAGTGATCCCTTTCTCACAGGGCTAGGGAAACATCTCTTTCCCTAGCCCTGCATTCCGACCCCCTTTTCCTCTTGGGGGAAGCAGGCGCGCCGGACCACGTGATAGTCCAGTGAGAGACAGGAGGAAGAACGACCCAGCCACTTTGTAGGCGACCGTCTGATGATGTAGAAGATATAATAAACGTTCCTTGAATTGAAGTCTTGTGATTCTGTTCTTCACACCGAACACCACCATTGAATCCCAAAAAGACTACAAAACAACCTTTGAACTCACTAGTGTGTTGTAAAAGCTTTTTATTTTTTGTCCAAATAATACTGAAATTTAGATTGAAAAAATCGTTTTACAGAGGTTTGTTGTTCTAGAGAATATCGCAATATTGAGGGGAGATTAACATTAGTTTATATGCAAAATCACCGGGACCACAAAACATTATTGTAGTAGAGGGAGTTATTGTTGTATCGGGTATCGTTGTAGCGAGAGTTTACTATACATACATATATATATATATATATATATATATATATATATATATATATATATATATATATATATATATATATATATATATATATATATATATATATATATATATATATAACGCTAGTTGTGTAGTATGTTTCAAATAGATCAATAATTTCTGCAGTTTAGAAATGTAGACATGAGAACATCAATGGAAAAGGTATTTAATTATAACTTGCTAGTAAACAAATTTAAAAAATGAAACATGGTGTTGCTATTGCTTTATGCACATTTAAAATTCATGTAAAAAATCATTGTTCTATTTGAGGAAAACAAAAATGATTTTCCTGGTAAATTAAAGAGAATATTATGCAATATGATCATTCACCAAATGTCTCGGAGTTCACATATCACAAATCTTTCTATGTACCATAGTTTGGAAGCTTGGCAGTATTCATCATACACCCATGATAAAGCCTTAATCAATGCTCACAAATTAAAAGTGATGGCTTTAACGAGTAATTTTGAAACTATACTAAATTTAAATTTGCTATATTGAATTAGTCGGAAAATATAGAGGAAATTTTTAATTAAAAATGTAAAATTTACTATACAATACGTATTCACTTGGATAATACACTTATTTATAAAGCTTACTTTTTTATGAAATTTATATAAAGCTTAAATTTTTTATTAATTTAATTTTTTTTACTTCAATGTCATTTTAACAATATTTTTGATACGCTTATATTCATCCCCTTATTTATATACTAAGACCAGACAAATCGATTATAGAACAACAAATTTTTCGGAGATTAGATCGTTGCATGCCAAATTTAGTAATCAGATATATCATCATAAAGGATTTTCTGGTTACTGATATAAACACAATATAAAATAATTATTTATTTTTTCTACTATTTGAAAAATAAATTATAATTTAAAAACTTTAAAAAATACTTTCAAAAACTTGTGCTGTTTCGATTTAAGTGTCTCAAAATTATTACTGAGAAGCCGTATACCTTCTATTACTACAAGCTTAATTCGTCATATGTACGTAATTAATAATAATTAATTTGTGTCTGCATTGAATATAGATATATTTGGACACATTCAATAAACTTGTTCATCATGAAATACAATAAAAATATAATATGCTACCTTATAAAGTAATTACACTCTTATAGTACATTTTACATTAATTTTTTTCTCAATAATTTTAGATTTTTTTATAAACATTAAACATGAAAAACTATTCAAAATTTTTCATCCTAATGTTTTACTTACATAACATCACCTAAAACTTAACTTTATATAAAAATTCATTGATTACACAGTTTTAAAAATCTGCATAAATCAATTGTGACTCAATGAAAAAGTATTTTATTGGATATTATTAGAGATAGATTTTTGTTAACAAAAAAATTCTATAATAAATAGTCTTTTACGATATTTATATTATAAAACAAGAATTTTATATGTATTTTTAATTATCAAGCTTATTAATTTATTGTGGTGTGATAATGCATAATATACCATTTATAATATCAGCTTAAATTAAAATATATCTTAAGTTTTATTGCATTTTTGTCAAATTTATGTTACATCAAATAAAAGATATCTATGGAAATCCTAATTTTCTTTCAATTTGCATATACTTTTAATAAAAGATTTAGTAAAAATTATTTACTTTTAGTAAATGATTTAAATAAAAATTTAATTACATATCTTTATAAGTTATCAGAAATTTTTAACAAATATTTGAAAAAGCTAATTTCTTATTGATTCCAGTTTCATTGATTAGCTTCGATACAAATAAAATAAAACAGATACGATTCATATAAAAATATTTCGCTTAAAAAAGTTTTATTGCGTGAAACTTACAAAACATGAAAACAGAAATTAAAAAATTTCAAAGTTTTTTTAAGAAAAATGTAATATTTCTTCTGCGCTAGAAAGGGTCTTTAATATTAGGCTTATTTAATTTTCATTAAATTTAAAGTTCATAAGCTAAAATTCGGTCTGTTTTTTAAATAAATTTTAATAGTTATAATTATTAAAATTTATAAATTACAATATTTATAACACATTTCAGCTTATATTTATAACACTTTTATTGTTAACAAAGTAATAACAATAAATTATTACTTTGTTAACAATAAAAGTTTAATTTTCAAAAAAATATTATTATTTTATTTTTTATAAAAATAAAATTTAAATAAATCGATGTCTTTAAAGATTAAAAAATATTTGTTTATTATTATTTATAATTTTTTATTTCTTAAAATATATTTGTTTATTTTTATTATATTTTTTTATTAAATTTATATTTTTTATATTTAATATATTTGTTTATTTTTATATTAAAAAACATGCATTACATAAACATATTAAAGTTTATTTGTGAGAAATATTCTTTTAAGAATAGTTCCATATGTAATTTTAACTGTATTTTTGGTAACATCATCGCACATTCAATGAAATTTATTAATATTCTTATATAAAAAACATTCTTCAGTGAGCTAAAAATATTTTGAATTTACAATACTTTTGCTAATATCCTTATACTTTAATATGCTTCAGATTTAAATGATTAGTATTAAGAAATGAATATTTAAAATTAATTATTTTTTGCATTATAGATGATCTTAATAGTTTAAATTTGTTATAAAATGTTTTAATGTCATTTAAAAAACTTTTAATTGACAATAGTCCTTTCAAATTGATCGAAAAGATGAAAAAATAAAAAGCAATTACTTACTTCGAAAAATAAAATTTTATTTTATCAGGGGATTCTAATAACACTATTTCGAAATACACACTGATGAGGAAGTTACGAAATAAAGCAGTCGTAAGTCTTTGATTAACTAGATCTATATGCATTTTATGAAATAATGCTTGAAAATAATAATTTAAGAAGAGTTCTGTCAACTAAGGAATTCATTTTTGGGAGGCAATTCTTTGAATTTGTTCAACAAATATATCCTTCAAAGGAGATGTAAAAAGCGAGAAAGCAAAATAACCGTTTTAAACCAAATGTATTCTTTCTTTATGCGCAAAAAAATAATTGGCTTATGAAATGAAAATAAATATGGCACAATTCTAAAGAGATTATATTAAAGTTCACATCAAGAAGCTGTTAATTTAGACATTGTATTTAAAATTAGACAAAATAAATTAAAATTTATATATGCATATATCTATTTATCTATGGACATGTGTGTGTGTGTGTGCGTGCGTGCGTGCGTGTGTGTGTGTGTGTGTGTGTGTGTGTGTGTGTGTGTGTGTGTGTGTGTGTGTGTGTGTGTGTGTGTGTGTGTGTGTGTGTGTGTGTGTGTGTGTGTGTGTGTGTGTGTGTGTGTGTGTGTGTGTGTGTGTGTGTGTGTGTGTGTGTGTGTGTGTGTGTGTGTGTGTGTGTGTGTGTGTGTGTGTGTGTGTTCTTCAAGTTTTAATAAATATATTTACTTGCCCTGTGAAACTTTAATTACGATGTATTATTAAGCGCAATATAATTGGCTTATATGCATTTTTTTAACTTTTTTTGATATACAAATTTAGGCAAAAATTATAACTGAGAATGTTTTCTGATTAAAGAAAAATCATTCTGAAAATAATTCTTCAAAAATTAATCAGTAAATTATTTTTTCGGCACAGAACATTTATAACTTCCAGATACAGAGTATGTTAGCTAAAAAATAGTTTATCAGATAAAGTGCATTTTTAAATTGTTTTGGTGAAATTTAATAATAAATAAACATTTTTAATAAGTGTAAGTAAAAAAGCAGAAAGTGTAGTTACAAACAAAATAAAAAAGCAAAACTCTTTTAATTTTGATAATTAAAGTACAATTTTAGGAGATTAATCATTTGTAAATTTTATATAATATAATAATTACAATTATATATCTTATATGAAACAAATGTGATATCCTATAAATATATCACTATACATTTTTTGTTCCATTTAATAATTCAATTAAGATATTTGCATTTGTACTGCACTGCTTCCTTTAAATATATGTCTAAAAAATCTCAATATTATTAGATTGTTTTATCTGTTTTGGTTAGTAAGTATACATTTCTTTTCTTCTAAAATATATAATTTTTTACTGGGAAAGCATGTTGCTTTCATAAATACAAAAGTAATTTTTTATTCATAAAATTAAAAATCTAATTTAAACAAACAATGTTACAAATTCAGGGCTTAGCTTTGTAAGAAATTGAATATTAATTAATTATTTTGTGTCTTATTTATTAAAATTGTTTAATAAAGAATGTACATAATAAGAGGTTTAAAACTATCATAATATCTTTCATTAACTCCAAAGATATCTTCAATTGTATTCATATTAAATCAAGTATATTAGTATTAATTTGAAGAATGTTTTGCTATTATATTTTAAATTAAAAAAATTTCTTCAGAAGATACTTTAGTATTTCTAATTAAGACTTCAATCTTTCAAAAAATATTTACCCATGAGAACTAAATCACACAAAGCACAATTAACTTTGATTAAAAAAATAACATAATTTGTAAGACAAAAGATTTTTAATTTAATCCTGTTGCTGCTGTTAATGCTGTAACATAAGAACATAAGAACTAAGATGAAAACATAAAAAATAAATTTTATCTTGGAAATTCATTTGAACTCATTGTAATGCTGTTTTCATTATAATTTTCAAAATAGTAAATGTTCAAAAGGTAATATGATAAAATTTAACTGAAAAAATAACATATAATAATTAATATTTAAAATTTGAAATAGAATTAATCACTAAATAAAAATAAATAAACCTTGCATTTTTTTTCATTTTACCGAATATGTATTTTCAAAAGACTTTCTCATTTATCGTAATGAGAATTTTTATATTACAATAATTAATGATTTTAATATTTATGTCCTTTGAGATCGGAAAACAGCTCCACACTTAAAAGCTTAAGCAATTTTACACTTATTTTTATATGTTACATCATACACGTAATTTGTTTGAAAGTTGCGTAATTAATAATCGCAAGTGCATCGAAACAAGGCAATAATATGAAATTTTGTAATCATCTTTAAAAAATAAATAAAACAATTTTGAAATAAGAGAGTCCGCAAAAATATATTTATATCCGTTTGATTTCAAAACAAATAATGTTACTGGATTATTTAGGGCATCGTTTTCCAAATTACTCCAGACAATGATTCAATTAACAATAATGTTATTTCTTCAGTCAACTCAAATTTTGGAATCAGTTGTTTCTTCTCCGAATTTCTATTAGAGATGATATAAGATTAAGCAAGTATCATTTCAAGAGAAGAAACGTACATTTTTATCTAATCAATAGAAAGTTGCAATGGAGAAATATATTATATTAAGGCATTTATATCTGTGATTGCATAATTATCTTATCAATAAATTTTTAATTACATATATATTTCTATATTTAAAACAATTAATTTTTTATTGTAATTAGATCACAATAAGTTAAGTTTTTAGATAAAAATTTAAGTTCTTAAAGTTTTTCACACATACACACACACAAATATTTTTAAACAACAAAAATATTATTTTCTTTATATATGAAAGACTTTTACTTAAGAAAGTAGTTATAAAATATGTATAATAACCTTTCTTATTTTAAAATCTCTTTTTAGTTACAAAGCATAAGAAATGTAAGCATAAAAAATATTTTCTGTTTTAAATTTTATGATAGATAAAGTAAAATTGGCTTTATGGTTGTCTATTTTACTTTGTACAAAATAAAGAAGAAATCTTTTTATAGTAGTTTTAAGTTTGTAATAATTCGTTAAAAATAATTAATAAATAATTTTCTTTATGGTTTTAGAAATTTTTCGAAACGAAATAAGAAAACATTTGTTTTCTATCAAATTTGAATTTAACTGAAATAATAGTAAAAAATAGCTAACTATTTACAGCAAATATGGATTTCTTACTATTTAATTTGAAATTAACTTTTTTATAAAATTCTGCTTCAAATTTCTTGTTTAATGCGAAATTGACCACTTAAACAGCTTAAATAATTTTAATACTATAAATACGAATGTTACGCTTTCAATATAAAAATCATCATTCTTTAAGTCAAGTACAATATTACAAGTTAGCTCCCTCTAACATATATATTTCCTTTAATTAATTTATAATATTACATTGAAGTTTTATATTTATACTATTCATAATAGTTTTTGTTCAACAATAAATTGATAGTTACTAATCATTTTAAGCACGAATACTCTAATTTGTATAATCGAAGAATACTATAATTTCTACATGACAATTTATTAACATTTTCTTAAATTAAAACACTTGCATATATTTTGAAATACAATTTTTCAATATATGCATAAGAGGAAAAAGAAAGTATTCATAAAATCTTAAGGTGTCATCATATAAATTAGTATTTTATCAAGACATTGTCAAATTCATTTATTTATTTTTTTTTAATTTAATTTATTTCTACTCGCATGTTAATTTTTAATGAAATAAGTTCCTGCATGATCAAATTTTCACCACAATAATAAAAACATAAATATAAAAATAATTGTGAAATTCTAATACAGTAAAAGTTCTTCATTCGCGGGTACATGTTCCATAAATATGCCGCGAATACAGAAACCGTGAATTCGGAATGGTAATTTATATGGGATTATAGGATATATGTTCCTAGGTGACGAGATAAATAAAAAACAAATATATAAAAAATCAATTAAATTGAAGTTTTTGAACATTTTGATTAACTATCTTAAGGCTTAAGCAATGGTTTGAAGAATTTTATAATTTTCTCTTGCTTGAGGCAGTTTCTAAAATCTCCTTCAATTCAGACTGATACGCAGCAGTTGCATTAGCAATTTGCCTCTTAAAAATAAGACTTCGTTCCATAGACGGATCCATGTTCACAAAGAAATCACACAGCTCGTTTGCCATTCTTAAACTTTCACTAAGATTTTTCAAATTAAATATCACGTTTCCAGTTCTTATTGAAGCCTCTTCTTCAATTGGCTATGAATTTAACATATTCTCCCCGTCGGTTTCAGTCAAATCTTCATCCTGCGATTCAAGTAGTTCCTGAATGTCACTTGATTCTAACTGTTCGAACCCATCTTGTCCTATTCCATTCGTGATTTCGGCTATGTTTGCAGTCAAAGTTTGAATTTGCACAGATTCTTCGTCATTTTAGACAGTCAGATCAGGCCACTGTTTTTTCCAGGATGACTTCAATGAGTGTGGCTTCAGTTCTACCAATAATTCTTTTATGTTTACGATGCATTTTTCTATGTCAAATTTCTTCCAGCATTCCATAACATTCATATCAGGATTACATTTCATATTATCCAATATGATTTTCATGGTTCATTTAATGTAATAGAGCGTAAGGGCCTGGATTATTCCTTGGTCCATAGGTTGAAGCAAAGCCGTCGTGTTGGGAGGTACAAATGTCACTTTTGTATTTGGATACATAGTTTTAAGTTCGCGAGGATGACCTGGGCATTTTTCAAAACTAGAAGTGCTTAAAGACTAAATTCTGTTTTTTCTAATACGTTTCAATTTCATAAACAAAACAATTCGGGAACCAGTCACCAAAATAGCTTTGTAACCCATGCAGCACGCCAAAACATTGGCTGGTTATCCTTGTTTTGATTTTTTTTTAATCCCGAGGATTAAATGAGATGTAAAGCATCAGTGGCTTAATGACACAATCTCCAGGTACATTGGAACATAGCAGCAGTGTAACTCTGTTGCTGCCTCAAAACCAGAAGCAGACTTTTCGCTTTTAGAAATGAATGTTTTGTTTGGCATTCTCTTCCAGAACAGTACAGTTTCGTGTACTTTAAATACTTGCTCAGGTTTGTATCCTCCATCAGCTACTAGGTTAGAAACAGCAACATTTAAAAATATACTTTATTCATTGAGTGATGAGGTTGCTTTCATTCTGTTTGTTTACATTCTCAAAAACACCGATGGCAGCGTTGGAGGCTTATGTCAGAGTCCTCGGCGATATCATTTAACAACATATTTTAGGCAAAATTGTAATCTATTTTACTTTTTTATTAGTTCATTTTACGGCATTTACAAAGGATATTGGGTTGGATACCTATTGAAATCATTTTATTATTATGTATGTACTTATTAGATCCGCGGAAAATGAAAGTTTTATCCGCGAATATAGGAATTGGGTCGCTTTTTTTAATCCACGACTAGTGAAAACGCGAATGAAGGATTCGCGAATAAGGAGCTTTCACTGTATTCTGGCAACTATAAAATCACAAAATAATATTGTACTTACTATTGCGTCGTCTGGTATTGCAGCATTTCTTTTGGGCGGTAGTAGAACAAGACATTCAGCAATGAAATTGCCATTAAATATGCAGGTAACTGAATCTCCAACATGTAATATTAACAAATACTCTGGGATGGGAAACGTATTAAGATCATGTTAGCTTATAAAAAGGGGTGAATGCACAATGGCACACAAGAAATCATTAGGAGGACTCAATCGCACATTAAAGATTTGAGAGGCAATGAGCATCTCTTTACTGGTGCACTCATTTTGCTATCTGGTGATTTTAGACAAATTTTACCAGTTATATCGCGTTCAACACTTGCAGATGAATTGAATGCTTGTATCAAATCATCATTGTTATGAAAGTATGTGAAGAAAATATCTTTAAAGAGCAATATGCGTGTTCAATTACAACAAGATGAATCTTCTGAACGATTTGCTAAACAGTTGTTAGATATTGGCAATGGTAAAATGGAAATGGATGAATCCACACACTGCATTACATTACCAGAAAACTTTTGCCACATTGTAAAATCTACTCACTGATAAATTGATTGCCAATGTTTTTTCCAAATTTATCGCAGAATTATAAAAACAATCAATGGGCTAGTGAGCGTGCTATATTGATGTTAATTCAATAAACTGTACAATTCAAAATGAAATACAGGATGAAGAAACAACATATAAATCTATAGATACTATTGTGAATCATGATTAATCAGTTAATTATCCAATAAAACTTTTAAATTCATTGGATCTACTAGGTATGCCATTACATATTTTATCTTTGAAAATTGGTTCTCCAATCATCCTTCCTCAAAATATAAATTCACGGCTACTATGTAATGGGACTAGGTTATCAGTAAAAAAATTAATGATTAACATAATTGATGGGGCAATTTTAAATGGAAAACACCAAGGGGAACATATACTATTACCACGCATTCCCATGATACCAACGGATACTCCATTTGAATTCAAACGTCTACAAATTCTTGTATGACTAGCCTTTACAATGACCATTAACAAAGCACAGGGACAATCATTGTAAGTATGTGGATTTAATTTTATAAATTCATGCTTCTTACATGGACAGCTGTACGTTAGGTGTTCACGAGTTTAGAAAATATCAAATTAATTTGTGTGGACTAATCCCATCTCAGTGCTTAGAGCACCATCTGTAAACAAGAGATATTTAGTTGATCGTTTGTATCGAATGTGTAAATACGTATTTTGATTCTGTCGAATGTCAATACACGACCATTTGATTCTCTTACAGTTTGCTCTTGCTCCACAACAATTTGTTTTACAATTTGTTCTTGCTCCAGATAGGAAATCAGAAATGTTGTATATTTACAAGCACTACTAAGATAAAGTTCACCATCAATCATCAAATATCATTCATTTTATGATGATATTTAATAATTACAAAATTATTGCTCAATTGAAATTCGTTTGCAATATTGTTTAATATCACAAGTGGAGAAGCATGTTTGTTCTACCATCAAGTATGTATATCTATGTTTTGTACAAATGTAATTTTCAAAAGACATATATGTTGGGATTATTTTTATTATTAATTTTCATTTTCATGTATTTGATCATTAATAAATTATGTTTGCGCTATCAAAACTGCCTTTTTTGTTCAAACACAGCAACGTGTGAATGGGTACAGTTAGTCTTTTATAAAAAAACTGATTTATGAGTTGATTTCTTCATCAACAGTAATTTTCATTTCTAACAATACTTTATGTTAATATACGTACAATTTATTAGATTAGCAGCAGTTATATGCTCATATATATAATATATGCAAAACATATTTAAGTATTACTAAAAAAATTAGTTTTTTGTATAAATACTTAATGACATTTTTATAGACTAAAACTCCAAATATTTAAAATATTTAATCTCGAATTTGTTAATAAAGACTGAATAACGTTCCCCAAGGGTATCATATGTCATCATTAAAACAAAAAATCAGAACTGCATTTTTAAATTAAATATATTTCTTTGTTTATACTTAAATATATTATAACACTATATGAAAGTCGAAATTGTGTATAGCTGCTCATTTAATCAAATATCTATAGTTTCCTTGAGTCTTTGATTTTTCATTACTTTCCTAGTAAAGTATAAAAAAAGTTAAGAAAATTATCTTAGTTTAAAAAAAGTCGTTTTGAAAAATGTCAAATGAGTTTAAAGAAAATTTACGAACCAAACATTTTTAGGGTTTCGCATTCAGCTGACAACCTAATCGGAACATACACTTCTCTTCGCACTCCAGGGACTTGGTCACGAAAACAGACACGGCCACTGTAGGGCTTGGCACCCATATGGGTTGTCGTACCACTAAATTTGATTTTTATTATAAATTTACGAAATAAATACGCATAATGAAAGCATGATATAAAAATTGTTTAGTACGCGTTTTTATTAGTAAAGTCATATCTTTAAATTAAAAGATATTATAATTCCATTGTGGTAGATAAATATGTGATATTTTTATTAAAATGAAGGCTCTGTGGGTAAATGAACTAAGGAAAAACAATGAGTAAATAAAAAAAATTAAAGCCAACACATTCTTTAATTTTAAGAAAAGTCTACAATTATTTGTTCTCAAGATATTGATTCAATCAAATAATCTCAAGATTTAAATCTGAAGAACATGAAAAAATATTTCAATATTTTATACCAGTTACGAAATATACCTATAGAATATTATGAAAATTTTCTTAATAAGGTACACAAAATCTTAAGTTCATTTCATTTCATTCAAATAAATACTTATAATCATCATATTGAATACTTATTTCTCATGAATAATTAATATGCTATAAATCTTTTATAAATTTATTGAACTAATTTCTGATGACTTAAGCAAACACTAATGAAACAATATATTTCTCTAAGTTTTGAAACTTCCTCATAAATTATTTTTGACTGACATTGAAGGGAAATAGTTGTTAAGAAGCATATTGAAGCATAAAATGAGTTTTGCAGTATGAGGGACTCTTGCTTTTAATATGATAACATTTCTAGAGATGTTACCATTATAGATATGTACGCATAGATGATATAGATAGAGATATTAAAACATATTTTTCTTTCTTAATACTGGAATGCACTGTATAATACTGTAATACTCTTTAAAACTTCCTGTAAAACATTTGAAATATCATGGCATTTTGCATGCTTCAAAATCAATTGTCTCAAAAGATACTCTGATCTCATTCGGATTGTTTATGAGAATGAATATTATGAGCAATTAATAACATTCAAGCAGATTTACAATGTCCAAAATCTTTATGATCTTGCTCTTAATGTGAAATAAAAAATTTTCTTATTAGTATATTGTCATAAATTCATAAAATTAAAAAACATTTTACTTCATATACTGTATTTAATAGGGAAATATTCAACCTATAGTACCCTTTTTTTAATTTGATGAATGGCTGCAAATATATGCATATGAAAAATATAGATTAAAATATTATTTCCAAAAAGTGTGCTACGATATAATAGAGTACTCAGAATTCAGTTTCTTTCTTTGAGTAAATTTTAACTATTACAGAATTTTTTTAAATGAGGGAACTAATCTCGGAAATGATTTTATATACTTCATAAAAAATAGTATTCATCTCATTAGATGGAAGTTTTCCAGGTTTCTATTTTTACTTTTGAGTTATTCACAATCAGAAATGTTTATAAACATTAAAATATTTCTAAATTGTAAGGAAATAGTTTTCCTGATTGAAATATTTTTATTTTTTTCTATTCTCATATTCTTTTATATGATTCCAATCTATATCTTTTATTATTCCAAAATATTTAGTTATTTGAATCTTAAATTTTCGATTGTTGCGCTATTGAATTAATCAATAAATTGGTGCTAAGTATTTTTTTTAATTTATCGATTTTTGGAAAATAGTATAAAATAAGATTAGAATAAGCTTGTGGTTGTTTAGTATTATTCATTTTTCCATAACAAATCATTCGCAAATAATAGTTTTAATTTTTAAAAAGCAGTTTTAAATTACATTACATTTAGAAATTTTAATAAGGATAAACTAAAAAATCCAGTCTCTATAACTAAATATCAGTTTAAATTTAGATGTTTCCTTTCTTTAGCTTCAAAATAAACTTCGATTTAATACAATTACTATAATTGCTTTATTTCTAATAAATTTAATTTTTTTCTTAAGATAAATACATTAGAGAATTCCTTTTATTTAAAAATATCTTAGTCAGAATGGCATAATAATTGTGAAATGTTTATGAAAATTCATTCTGCAAAAATAAAAAAAGTTTTTCAATAAAATTCCATTAAATAATGAAATAAAAATTGTAATTTACCTATCTGTGTCAAATAACAATTATTATTCAAAATTTTTCCTGAAACTTTCTTCCCAGTATATATTAAATATAAAATATTTCTTGTACTAACAAAAAAAACCGATAATGTAATCATATACTTTATATTTCTAAATTTTAAATTAAACGAAATTATGTAACTTTAGATTTCAACAAATTAAATACGTGATAATAAACTAAGTTTTTAAAAATACACTTAGCAACACATTAAAATTTTGCTATCAATTTTTATGAAAAAGGTTTAAAAAAAGATGAACATTTTTTTTATAAAACTTATTTTTAGATCAAGGGACTTATATGTATACTCACATTTTAGTTCAATATTGAGAATAGTAATATTTTTCTACCAAAAAGATTTTCTCATGAAAAATTTACAAATTATCTATACTCTGTTCAAAAGAATTAATATAAATAACTCCCTAATTTTTAAAGAGTTGGAGTGCTTTTATGCTCTCCTTTTGCTCAAAAGTCTTTCAAAATTGAGCGTACTTTTAAGCACTTCAGTTAGCATAACTTATAAGAGTTAAAAATAAAAAATCCTAATAAAAATTTTAATTTAAAGAAAAACAATGATTAGAATGCAATAGTTATGATAAGTTTTCATTACAATATTTAATTAACATTTAACAATTAAAGTCATAAAAAAGTTTTAAATAATTTTAAATAAAAAATATTAAATTTTTTGCCCGAAAAATATATTGATTTCTATAATATATATATATATATATATATATATATATATATATATATATATATATATATATTATCGAATTAGCATCAAAAAATAAACATTTCAGTTGCAAAAATTATCTTAGAAATTTCATATCAGAGATACAATATATTTTGAAACTGTTCCTTTATTACCAGCAATATAAAGAGAATTAAATTGCTTCCCTACGAATAACATAAAGATTCTATTATTTCACTATTTTACGAATTAATATTTTATGGGTATATGTTGTGCTTTGGAGCACTCTAAATTTTTGTAACATGTATGAGATAAATATTTACTTAAAAGCTTACAATGAGCATTCACTATACTATATAAATATCATGCAAAAACAAAGTGTCTTGACACATACTGTGTTATATTTAGAAGCTTTGTAAACATAAAAGAGTTAAAGCCAACAAAAACAAATAATTTTAAAAATATTTTTCCAGTTTTTAATTTTACAACTACTTACTATTGGGGAAAAAAGGTTTTTAAAGGTACACAGATGTTATTATGCGTGTTAATATTGAAATACACAATATCATAAAAGTAGGAAAAATTTGTTATAAAATTGTACTTATTCTTAAGGAATACAGAGAGTTATCTGTGTATATAATTCCTTATATTGTTATAAAAAACCAAAAAATTATAATTAATTTAATTTTAAATTGCATTAAGTAAAATGAATTTAATTCAAATCATTAACTACAGTAAAACATTTTTTAAAGCTGAACAGGCATCGCCTGAGCATATCTTGAGTTGCTTGAATTTTGACTTGAATGAGGCTTTTTCAAAGCCCCTTATGTTTTTGGAATTCCTGGCTATATACGGACTTGTGGAGTTGGTCTAGTATTGGAATTGGATCAGCGAAAAATAGCAACAACAGCAAACTTTTTGGAGAAAATATGTTAAAACCATGAAAAATACAGATTACAAAATTAAGACAAATTTTTAATTTTACTGGGCTTCTTAAAAAACCTATATTGTTTAAAAAAACATGAAAATCTTCAATACAAATCAAGTATTTCTTTCAAATTAACAAAACACATTGCAATAATTCAATATTATACAACCTATAAAAATTCATCTATTTCTGACAATACTTGATGCAAAGTAATATACGAAAATGTAACGTTTGAGGATTTTAATATTTCAATGCAAACTGAAAAAAATCATTCCTTTGAACTACTGGAAAAATGTAATCTGTGAGCTTTTGCCATACCAAATAAGCTACTGTTTATACTTCAGTAAATAAAAAATCTATACATATGCATACATTTTAAAATTTTGGCTAGTAATTTTGTCAATCAAATCATATCACAAATATGCATCTTTTACAAAATATTTGTAATAAAAACAAAACGACTACATCATAGAAAGCGACAAATAGTTTCCATTGATCATGCTCCAATTAATTTAGTTTCTTGTAATAGTAACCAATTGGAAATTTTCGGTTAAAAAATGGTTACTAAGAGAGGCAAAAGTAAAACCTTCTTCTCAGTTCTCGAAGAGTTAATGAAAATTTAAAATAACTGTGTCCATATAAACTCTGGTTTGCTTTCTAACTAACAGGAATTATAATAAAGATTTTAAACTAAATGATCCAATAATTTATGCATTTAACTTGTAGTTTAGTTTTCAAAAAAGGTCTTCCTATTATTTTATTTAAGTGACATTTCAAAAACGAATTTTATTCTACCTTGTGAAAAATTTATAAAAAAACAATTCTTACTTTAATTTATTTATCTTAAATATATTTTGCCTTTCTTCAGTAAATAAACACTGTTATTAAATTTTTCTTTTTTATTAAAATAATATGTGATTCATGTTATACAAAGAAATATAATTTTAAAATAAAAACTATCAGCTTGCTCATAAAAAAATTTTACATTGAATATTGTTTCAGACATAATGCATAAGTGTTCTTAGACGTATGTACTGTATTCTTTCAATAAATATTTTATTGATATATATATATATATATATATATATATATATATATATATATATATATATATATATATATATATATATATATATATATATATATATATATATATATATATATATATATGTATATGTATGTATGTATGTATGTATTGATTCATATTCTAGATATATTTGTTAAATTATCTCAAAATTAAGTTTTTAGAAGTGCTTCATATACTTAATTGTAATACCCTTTTTTCAGAATAAAAAATTTGGAAATATTTAGAGTGAAAATTATTTTTTAGAAAATTATATTACCGTATTTAGATTTACTATGATATTTTGAACACATGATAAATTTATTTATTATGCACCATTATACTTTTCTGGTCATAAACGAAAAATATGTGAATAATATTATAGAAAAGACAAATAAGAAATATAAAAGCTATTTTCAAATAAATTTAAAAATCAAGCTATTTTAGATTAATTAAAACTTCTTTGAAATATGATCCCATAAAATGAAGTCTTCAGAAAATATTACTCTCATAATACGTTTCGATGAAAAGTAGTATGGCTTCTTCCTCCTTCTCAATTATATCGAAATGGTTTCTTTTCATTTAATGAAATTCTACAAATTAGTTTATTATCTGAATGAAAACAAACTAATTAAAAGGGTTTTCCTTTTAATTAGTTCTCCCTTGTAAGACTTTAATTAGATTAATATTGATATAAGTGTCTGAAATATAGTTGAAAATGTATTTTTATTTTTGGAAGATATTCAAAAGCCTTTTTATAGGTATCAACAGAAGTGTTTGAGAAAAAGAAAGATTACTTTTAGTTTATTATTATTGCATAATACTGGATTAATATAAATTTGTGGTAAATTCTAGAATAGAATAAGCTCATGAGAGTAATAGAAAAGAAAAATATATATGACAATTCTAGAATTCAAATTAGGGTTAAGAAATTTAAATTATATTAATTATATTCATAATATTCTCTTAAAATATTACGATAAACAATTTTCAAGTTTAAAACTTTATATAGATGTGAAAATAATTTCTAAAAATATAACAATGAAATTGTTCTATCCTGTGCATAATAATGCATAGTTTCTATTTTCTAGAGTGCAATCAAAACTTTTCAAAACAGATTGTTTACTTTTACATTTCCTTATTTTTCAAGAGAACAAGAGTTGTTTGAATGTGAATTTAGTTTAACAAAATCACACCATTATTTATGAAAAACATAAACAAAGGTGCTTAATATCATATTATAATAACTTTTAATACTTCGAAGACTGTTAGTTTGATAATCCTTTGAAGACTACACAAGAATTTTAAACTGGAATATCTAGTAGAGCACAAATTTGCAATAAAAAATATGGCAAGTTGTTGAAATGTATTTAGACCGCAAAATAAGCTACACTGGTTCACGTTCTTACGTCTTTAATAGGTCATGATAAATTCAGTGGAAATCTGAAGGGAAAATTGAAAGGAATATATAGATTAGTAGTTACAGAGATAGAGATTTATAGATAGACAAATATACTTTTGTTTTCCAAAACATATTTTTATTCATGCTTGTTATTAAAAAAATATCAAAACTTAATTTTTAGATAGTTTTATATCTCCTAAATGAAAAGAAAGATTAGTCAAAATGTATCTGTTACAGATTTTACTATAATTAATTGATTAGAATAAAGATTTTATTATAGACATTAATACTTAAACATATATACTGGAATATTTTCTCTCTAAATATATAATAAGTAAAGATATAAATTTTCATTATAGAAATAATTATAGAAATTAAGCATTGAAATTCCTTATTTCTTCAATCAGATCAACTCTCTCCTTTCCCTTTGTACAGTGCATTAAGTAATACTACAACCACCTGCTAAATGTATGAACTACAATCCTAACGATTTCCATATCTCATACCTGCAAATGTACCATTAATTTTTGTATGCTTCCTTTAGGGTGATGGATTTCCTGTGACAGAGTATCTCATTTCTCCAAAATATTTTTATCTCCAAAAGGAAACATTTTGCTTATAAATTAAAGAAAAGTTTCATGAAAGTACGTTGACCACATTTTCTGCGTGTGTATAACAAAAATTAACAATATTTATTTTCGTAAACTTCATGTTTTGATAGTCTTATAAAAAAGAAAAACTAATTTACAAAACGCATTTAATGCAAGGGTTTGATAACATTTTACATAAATTAAGTCTGAATAATCAGTCATTAAATAAATGCACTTAATTTTATTTCATTAATGTAATTATATTTTATTGTTATATTTATTTAATTAAATCAAAGAATAATTCTCAATTGGAAATTCCGTTTAGCATTTATTTAATTCAAATTAGAATTATAAAAATTCAATGCTTTTAAGAAGATTAAAATAGACTTGAAATTTATTTTTACTGTTCCAATAGATAAAAAAATGTTAAAAATAGTTTAAATTTGGTTTTTAATAATCACGTTTAACTAAAATCACTTTTAGCTTAATTAATATTTCTGTTAAACAACAAGTAAACATTTTAATCCAAAAATGTTACTTGAAAGTATAATAATTGTGCTTTCACTCTTGTAATAATAATAAGTTAAGGATTCATTAGCTTGTGATGAATATAAAATATTAGTTTACATTTAGTGATTTTCTTTCTAATACACAAATAATTTTGTCTTTTGAATTTTGTCTATTGAATTACTGTATAGTAGCAAGAACGACATGTACTCCCAATAAAGAAAAAACATCGGTGCAAAAAGGAGGAATTATCTGATTGCTTTGGAATTTCGCAAGTGTAAATTTCTTGACATAATATGCAAAAATCTAAAAAAAATTGGTGTTCAATAAAAAAATAGTACGATTTCATGTGCATCGGAGCTGTGGATCCAGCAGATGTACATGATTAGCTATTTTTGAAATGGTGTTAAACATTTGTTACACTGCTATTTAAACTATCTTTAAAAATTTGCCTGCTATTTAAGCCTCACCGCAGGATTCGAGCTTATTACGTATAATTGTTCCTATCATTGGATTGAAAAAGACAGGTTGAGCAAATCAGAAAACCGCTCGGCATAGGGACCAAAACGATGAGTCGAACAGACGATGTGTGCAAGAATAGGTGGAAGATAGCAGATTTCAACATCCTGGTTGTAGCAGTCGACCTAGGGCCACAACAATTTGGCCAGAGTGATTGTCAGATTAGCTGTCACAGCACTATCAACAGTCAGACGACTATCAGCATGTGGAGTCTCCACTATAACCATTCACAGATAGCTAATAAAATTAAATCTATGCCTATATTGACTGTTAGGCCCCTGATACTCACAATGTAGAGCCAGCATACAGTGACTCGATCAGGTTGGAATGAATAGGAATTATAATCCTTAGCGATTAATACCACTTCCAACTGTGTCATCGAAGGTGTGTATGGAGAACGCAGTGCAGAATGTCAATCCTGTTTTCACTATTGCGAGTCACGCAAGCCATCATCCAGAAACTATGATATGGGGGGCTGAATCTATTGATAGATATATCCCTTTGATCAATATTAGAGTCATACTTGCAGCAGAGCGGTACGCCAACGATATTCTTAGATCGTTTTTGGTATATTTCTTTTTACAGTACTCTAGTTTTACTTTTTATCAAGATAATGCCAGGTCACATATGGCATGTATTGCGATGAGCTGTCTTACAGCTTATCAAACAATTCTTGGGCAGACAGATCGCTAGATCTTCCTCTTATGAAGCATAACTGGGATAAAATGGAAAGGTGACTGCATCTGTCAGAGAATGTTGATGATCTAGACCGACAATTGGAGTGAATTTGGAAACAAATATCACAGAAACCACTTGGAAGATGCCAGTGCAGTTTATGCCATAAGGTGTGACAGCTTCCATCACGGCTACAGTTTAATCAATACCTATTATTATACTCATTAAGCTTGTTACTTTGTAACTATGTAAGTTGGAAATAAACCATTCAATAATTCAGAAATTTTAACCATTTTATATCCTGTTTATAACTTTCTTATCCACCTACTTCTTATCCACATTCCTTCTTGGTATGTCAACGTTTTTGTTATAGAGTGTATTTAACAGATTTATAATTTGTTAATTTTATGAGCAAATACTCGACATTAAATTAATGATTATTAAGAAGGCTTTGAATATAGATGTTGCATAAATTTTTCATAGCAGTAATAGTCCATAAAGATACAAATTTTAAAATCCTGTAAAAAGGAATTCTATCTATAATAAATATCTATATTGTTAAATCTTAAAATTAAAATGTAATCAATAAAAATACCATAAAATACTTTATCGATATAAAAAAGTACTTCAAAACTGAAAATACTTTCCTTGATATTGTTAATAGATAAATATTTGCTTTTGCTTTTTATTGAATAAATTATATTAAATTTTTAATTTAAATATTTACTCATAAAATACTAAATTTTCTCTTAATTCTCCGAATTACAAAGATACTTTTAGTGTCTGAATATTGAAGTATTAAATACAATAATTTTTCATATCATTCAACAAACAGAGATACTGTTTACATCCAAACTCCACAGTGAAAGAGAGAGATTTCAGTTAACGTTATATTTATATGAAACACATTTTTACTTAGGACTGAAAAAAGTTTAAATGATCTTAAATAGTTTTATCAGATGGTAATAGCAACTTCAGGATCTCTAAAACTATACATT
This sequence comes from Latrodectus hesperus, assembly GCA_037975125.1. Taxonomy (NCBI): domain Eukaryota; kingdom Metazoa; phylum Arthropoda; class Arachnida; order Araneae; family Theridiidae; genus Latrodectus; species Latrodectus hesperus. The sequence continues at coordinate 27,976,343 of CM075856.1, read as the reverse complement.
GAAGATTTTTTAATTAAACTGGTTATATTGCATCATATATTTGATGTGAGTTTATTACATGAATTATTAATATATATTTTGATGCAAAAAAGCACTCTTGATTAAAAAATATATGTAAATGTTAAAATACCATGAAAATATAAAAATTGTCTCTTATCAAGACCTAGAAGGTTAGTTTATGTTCATTTTTATGTTTTTGACATTTTCTACCATATGATGGAGTTAAAGATGTAGCCATATATCTGCTGTGTAAAATTTCTGTTATGTTGCAAGAGCTTTATCAAATATCTGCTTATTATATGTACTTTATTATTTCATTTACTTTCAATTAATGTATTCCAATGCGGTATCTAGGGATTCTAATTCCTAAATAAGTAATGAGTGTGTTAGCTTCCCTGTAAAAAATAAGGTAGCTAGATTTTAGAAATTGATATTGATTTTTCTTGGTTAGGCGCATCTTTTTCCATAAAGAAATATTACTTTTTTTAAAAAAAATACTGGTAAAAGCAAAAACAAAGAATCTAGAGATGACCAATTTCGTCTACACAAAAATTCAAAAAAACTTCTTTCTTGTACCCTACGATTTTATTTCACGATCAAAGAATAGAAAAGAACATTAATCTTGCTTAAGAAAAATGTGATTCGAAAAAGATACTCTCAGAACATTCAACTCTAAATGGAACAAAAATGTCATCCTTTTTTTACTACGTTTGCTCAATAACAAATTCATTGTGATCAATGTTTAGATAAAGAACAAGCTTTTATCTTTCTGCTTCATAAATTATGTTTATTAAGTATATTTTTTTCGTTGGTTATACAAATCTTGCTTGCTTTTAGATGCAACAAATATTCTTGAATACTTTAATTCCGAAATGAAGTTTCTTGTTATTTAGATTTTATGAATCTACTAATCGATATTAAATAAGAATTTCCATTGTTTAAAGTACTTTAATTTGATCAAAATAAGAATTCATTTTGCGACATTTATTAACGGGTTATTTATGTTAAATTGAGTATTTGTATGTAACAAATACTGAACAATTATAAAATATTTTTAAAAGTACACATTATATTAATAAAAAGGGATTTCAAACATTTTAAATTTTAAAAACTTTAACTATACCATTTTTATACTATCAATTCATTTTTATTTTAATTGGAATATTAACTTTATAAAATTTATAGCAAGTTAATTGTTAAATCTTTTTTTCTCCTCTTTTATAAATTTTTCTACCTCTATAATTGCGCTAAACAAAATAAATTCATGGTTTACTTAGAACCATGTTTTAAAAATTAATTTTTCCCATTTAAAATGAATTAGTGAACATTCCAAAAAAAGTTTCTTATGCAATTATGCATATATTTCGGATGCAGTTATTTCATTACTTCTTTTATTAGATAATAAAAAAAATGAGATTTACACTCATTAAAAACATGCCATTTAAGTAGTTAAAAACATTAACTTTGTGACAAAAATAAATTAAATATCAATTTAAAATAATATCATTGTCTCCTTTTATATTCATATTCATGTAAATATCTAATTTATAAATTCTCAAAATTTAAACTAGCTTATATTATTTTTAGAATAAAAATAAGGAATAGGTTACAGTAATTTGTGATATAATTATTTTTACAAATATGTTAAATATTATCATTTCAAAGAAATAATTGAAATATATTTAGATTGGTTTAAAATTAATAATAAGTGATAAAATTTAGTAAAGAATTTCTGATTGAATATACTTTTCCATGTTAATCAACAATTTGACTTACCTGGCTTTACAAAATGTTCTTGCCTCTTTTGTTCTAATCTAATACTTCATTTATTAACGGTTTACTTAATTGAAAAATAAGTAAATTGAGTATTTGTATGTAACAAATACTGAACAATTATAAAATGTCTTTTAAAAGTACACATTATATTAATAAAAAAGGATTTCAGTATAAAAAATACATTCGTTTGTATACATTAAATATTTATCGACAAATTGCGCAGAAACATGTCAATTTTTTAATTATTTTCCTAGTGTTTCCTTAAATTAAAGAAATTAAGAATGAATTAATAAAATCCAAGAATATGGATTAAAATTACAATTTTGAAATGTTTATATTTTAATAATGTTTTTATTACATGTGGAAAATCATAATTTGATATTTAATGTAATACTATTTTTTTACGCATCGTAACTAAGATAAAAAGATATTTGATATAATTTTGAGTAAAATGTCCATTATATTATTGAAATTATATAGGAGCTGGACTTAATTTCTTGTTTGTAACTTAAATTTAGGAATACAAATATTTGCAATCAAGCAACCAAGAGTTTATTTAAATTAGGAATAATATACTTAAGTTTAAAATTTTAGATTCTTGAACATTAAAATAGTTAAATAATTCAAGAAACTAAATCTTTAAAAAGTTTCTTTAATCTTAAAATCTCTTAATCATCTTAGCAGAAAATCTGTATATCTTATATACATATTTTGAATTTTTAATATCTCATTTCAAGATATTCAGTTTTTTTTATTTGCAGATATCAGTTTAAAGGTATTAGTTTAAATTATAATTATCATAATGTCTCTGGTTCAAGAAATCTTCTGAATTTTTGTAAATAATTTCAATGAAATTAAAATTTTCTCAGCAATATATCGAAATATTTGGTGTTTAATAATATAAAGCATATATAATTATATAAAATATTTTTATTTATTTTAATATAACAAAGAGATAATTAATGATATGTATTAATTAATTTTTTAAATACAAATCAGCATCAGTTCCCCCCAAAAATGAATTAATGATATTAAAACTGCTTATATTTAATAAATTAAGATTTAAATAAAAAATTTGTTCATTTACATTTTACTATCTCAAAATTTATTTTATGAAAATCGTAAAACAATTGATTATATACTTACTTCCATAAGTTACATTAGCAGTAAGCAGATTTTACATTTTAAATAAATATAATGTAATTTAAAACAATTTATAAATTGTCGAATGAAAATTATTTTCAGTGGTTTATAAATACATAAGCAAATCGTTTGTAAAATAATATATTAAATATATCTTTGTATCATAAGATATCTATGAAACTTTCATATAAAAACTAAAAGAATTATAGTTTTACATCAGATATTTATATTGCTTTATTTTCAATTGGGGATTAAAAAAAGAGTGTAATGGAAATATGAAAAGTCAAGAGTAATTTGCACTTTGCTGAACTGAAATAATTTTTTCATACTGAATGCAGCATTTTATTTGATTGGATTCATTAAGACGTTATAATTCTCTATTTGTGTGTGGTCAGAAGAATCTCGACAAAATCTTGAGAAAAACAGATGTCATCAGATCTTGTGGAGCTTAAATAAATACTTAGTTTATTGAATGATAAAATATAAACTTCACAGTTGTGTCTAGTAGAAATTTGACTATTTATTTCAAAAATATTTTAAATTTATGCATAAAATACTTGAGATATATATTTATTATGATGCATAAAATATAAGAGATTATTTAAATAAGAACTCTTTTACTTTGTGTATTACTTTGTAATGACTTATCTACATAAGAGTGAATTGTATTTGTTTCATATGTCAGACAAAATACTTTCTGTCGGGAAATATTTTCAAGTGGTTTTTTTATTTACATAAATTATATTTATATTTAAATAATTAAAATTTTCTAAAATATTAATTAATTTCTTTCTTTAATTAATAATTTCTGTTTTTTTATTGAAAAGAAGTTCTTACAGTAAAAATTTCTCTTGAAAAGTGACATTACATTATTGGTATATTCATTATAAATATGATTTATCAGATGTATTTCCTCAAGAACGTGTTTAATAGACATGCAGGTACTATAAGATATTTATATAACTTTTAAATCCTACTTCAGCATTTTTTCTCAAAAATAGCTTTCAATATATATTTCAAACGGTACGGACCTTTAACTATATATTTCTAGTTTTATTTATATAAGCACCAACAGAATATCTGAACATTTCTTGAGTGTGTTTATTTACAAAGCCATCTAAAATAAAATGTCAAAAAAGTTAATATTTTAAAAGAAGAATTTCATAATCCAAATTAGTGGCACACTTATTTCCTCACATATTTATATCTAATTAATATAATAATAATCTAGAAATGTACCTAATTCAAAATTTATCTAGTGATATATTTTCAATTATTTTGGCGAAAATATCCGAGTAGTCCGAAATATTGCTATTACATATTGATTTGAAAAGTACTCCTTTAAAATAGCTCAAATAAATAAATACTTAACCAAGAAAATACTCCACAATGACGAGGAACTAATATCAGTAAATCTTTTTTCACCCACAAACTGGCCTGACGTTTTAATTTGATGATTACATGTTCTCAATAAATACATTACTTATATCATACAATGTAATAATTATATACAATGTAATAATTATATACAATGTAATAATTATATACAATGTAATATATTTTTCTTTGATGTTTTTGAGTTTTACCACACTTATACGGACAGAAGATCCTCTGTTGTTTACCTTCATGGCAGATTCAAACTCTGTAACGAATATTATTTATAATCACTTTTTTATATAAGTTTATTAATTTTTTTATCTTATATTTGTGTGTGTGTGTGGAGTTATAATCAGGTAAAATATAACAATACTTTCAAAAACAACAGTTTTACGTTTGTCTGACACTCTCAAAACTATTTGAAATTTATTGCTGTTAATTAATTATTATATATTCATTTAATTTAGAGAGAATTTCTCTTTTTAAAGTATTCTCTTTTCTTATATAATTAAATTTTTTCATTGCGTCAATTCCGTAGCATATATTATAAATATTTATAGCATTCTGGAATTTGATGCAGCCAGTTTTAATATCAAACAGAGATTGATTTTTTTCCTTCTCGTTTATTTAATATTGATATTAAAGTAGTCTTTTTAAATTCTTCAATTAGAGAAAAAGGGATACTTGTATAACTAAATACTAATATTTATCTAACTTTCAAAAATTCTGTTAACAGTTTTATTCTATTTTTTAATATTATACATAAATGAACACCTTAAAAATTTTATTTTAATATTTCAAAACGCTTTTTTGTACTTCTCCCGATGACAAATATATATGCCATGCATTTAATATTTATTAAACTTATATATTATAATTTGTAAAATGTTTACAAAGTTTTGTAAAGTAATTTTTATCGGGGTTCAAATTAGCAAAACAAATACTTTAATTTCATTTACTACACACTAACACACGCGCGAAGAAAGATATTTTTAATCGGGTAATTCCAATATTTTCTCCTTTTAAATATATCTTCTTATGATTCCTTAATTATGGTCTAAGAAGTAGAAATTTCCCATATTTAAGATTATAATTTCTTCTTTATATGAAAAATATTCCTATTCTATTTAAGAAATTTTATTTTCTCTTTTTTCCTTACGTCTTCTTTTTTTCAATACTTTAATGATCTAATTCTTCAGTTTTATACTTTATCTCCATATTTAAGTATATTTTCTTTAGATATAACATACTTCACATTCAATTTCTTTCCATCAAATTCCTTCCAATTCCTTTTCATGATTAAATTATTTTTCAATCCTTTACAAACCTTCCTTAGAAGGTTATTTAACAATTTTCTAATAATTTCTTCATTAAAATTTTAAATTACTTACATTTGTCATTTAATAACATTTAAATTACATACATTTGCATGAATAAAAAATTCCCTTTCAATTTGGACAGCAAAAAGATAATTCGGGCATAAAAATATGGCAATTTTTCTGGAAAGTTAAATAATTTTGAAGATATCTACAACAATTACGAAACTTTTATACAAAACAACAAAATTCAATTCCCAGTTTTTTCATCCTAAACTCGAACCAAAGTAATGTCATAAGTTTAATAAATACCAAACGTGTTAATTCTTCGACTCATCTTAATTCTTACGTGTTTCTTACATGTTAATTCTTAGACTTATCTTTAGACTCAAACACTTTCATTTTTTCATTTTATTTAAATTTAATATACTAATTTTACTTTCTTAAAAAAATTCCGTAATAAATGTCGAACTAAAATGTTAATAATTTAGTCTTACAAATTTCAAGCGTGCCTAAATTTTGTTTCCCGATTCATCAAGTTTAAGTTCTATAATTCCCCTTTTTCAAAAACATTAAATATAACATAATTAAATATTTTCAATCTATTATAAGAGGAATTTTTATAAAAATATGAATTTATATAATTAAAAATGTTAAATTTAGATTACATTTTCAACTTAAATTATGTAGTAAGAAAGTCTTTCATAATATTAACAGTATGCAATAAATATTCTTAAATAATAATGCATGGAAAAATATTAATAAGTTTAGAATTTTTTCTTAGTGAAAATTAATGAATGTTAAGATTTTTTAAAAATATTCATTAAATTTTAATCTTAAATAGCGTTAAACTAAGAATTAATATTTTAACATAAAGAATTAGTATTACACGTTAAATTTGTTCACATAATGATTTACGAGTATAATGGAATAATACTCAAAGCCAATACATTTAAATACTACATTTATAAAGAATAAGAATTAGTTATTAATTAGCTATTTAAGTTAAGTTTTAAATTTAACATTTAGGTTTGCAGTTTTGTGTAAATGCATTTCATAATTGTTTCAAGAATTAATACTCAAAATGCTTGTAAAAAAATTTATACATCTACAATTTCCTATAGTATTAATTTTAATAATTAATATGAATTGAATGAAATAATATAAGTTAAAATGTAGTAAATGCATTTAATGTGTGTGTGTGTGTGTGTGTGTGTGTGTGTGTGTGTGTGTGTGTGTGTGTGTGTGTGTGTGTGTGTGTGTGTGTGTGTGTGTGTGTGTGTGTGTGTGTGTGTGTGTGTGTGTGTGTGTGTGTGTGTGTGTGTGTGTGTGTGTGTGTGTGTGTGTGTGTGTGTGTGTGTGTGTGTGTGTGTGTGTGTGTGTGTGTGTGTGTGTGTGTGTGTGTGTGTGTGTGTGTGTGTGTGTGTGTGTGTGTGTGTGTGTGTGTGTGTGTGTGTGTGTGTGTTTGTTTTTTCTTAATGTATTAAACTATCATCTGACTATAGTATATAGAAATGTAAAAGCAAAATAATTATGCATTTTGCAGTTTTTGCTTGTTTTTCTATCATGGCTAATGATATGTTATATTAGTTTTTCGATTTGACGCTATCTATTTTAAAGTAAGATTTTTAATATGTTCAGCTTCTTATTATATAATAAGTTACAAAGCATTTCACTTAATAACATATTGAATATTTTAGAAATTGATAAATTTTAGCTTGAATTACAGTCAAGATAAAATTGATATATAAAATTCCAGAATACTTTTTCTTGCTTTTAGATTGTCTAATATAATTATAATCGTTTACTACAATCGTGTATTGTAAGCATTATATTTTTCTAAAACCATTGTAACGCGTTGATAAAGTAAATCATGGTAATTAGAATTCATTTTTCTTTTGTCCTGATTATTAAAATTAAAAGTGAGTTAAAAAATAAACACAATAAAAACCTTCATTATTTAAAAATTTACTATCATATCTAATTAGATAAAACATTCTGAATTAATATCAATATACTAAAAAAGAAGAGAACAATTCATTAAGGGAATTCTACGAATAGTATGAAATCACTAAAATTTATAGTAAATATCATTCAAAGAGACTCAAAAGAAAATTGGCATCATAAAAGTAGCTGACAATATTTTTTACACTTGTTAATTACTGAAAAAATTAAATTTGGAAAAGATTGCAGAAAATAATCAGCATATAATTATTTAGAAAAATTTAACTTTTTATAATATTTGATCCTCTCTAATATTTTAAGTGGGTAGAACTTTCTAATTTTTAAAATCAATAGTAATATGTTCTCTTTACACGAAAATATATCTCGTTGAACACAATGAATTCTCTAAACAACTATTTTAGATTTACAAAATATTTTATATTCTAAACAGTAATTTTAAATAAATTCAATATTTGTATCCACCACTACGTTTGATTGCCCAGGGAAGCTGTTTCCATGATAATCCTTCATCTTCAACACTCGCATTTTTAGAATATCAGTCTATTGTTAATTCTGAAATTTTGAAGAGGCGGAAGATCAAATTAAAGATAAATCAAATTATATCTTACTGAATTTATTTGATGCAATAAAAATAAATTAGTGCAACAGAGAAATAAAATTTAAAATGAACACAGCTTAAATCTTCCTCCATTCCTTTAAAAATGTTTAATAAATTTAGCATCATTATAAGGAGATAAAATAATATTCAGAATAAATACGTACTTACTATTTTCAACCTGATTTTTGGGAAACTCTGAACCCTCTTGGAGAATAGAAGCTCTCTTTAGCACCTTCACAACTGGATTGAAATTCGTGATTAAGCCAGTAAATCTATCCTTCTCAAACTTAAACTCCTTTCGTAGTTCCATTACGTCTATTTTCAATGGATTCCTTCTCATGTAGACATATACAGCAATGAGCAAACGGATTGACTGATCAGGGCGAGCTGTTGCCATGATAATCCTCCCTCTTCAACACTCAACTTTTTAGATCATCAGTCTATTATTAAATCTGAGATTTTGAAGAGATGGAAGATTCCTCCCTGCATCACTGGTACGTTGGGAAAGAGAGCCTGGCTCTTTATACGTCTTCAATTGTGACAGAGCCTCTTATACCGTTATTTCCAGATTAGCAACCGGCCACACCAGGGGTCTCTCATATCACAAAGGCAAGGAAATCTTTACGGTCTGATCAAAATATAAAACTGAGCAGGCTTCTCCTCAACACATCCTGAATTGCTTGGGACTATTTCGAGAGGACATTTACTCATCCCCGCTTCTGGTCCTCGATATCCTCAGGATCAATGATCTGATGGACCTTATCTAACTTCATCAGACTTTTGGAGGAAAAGCCACAACAACCACAGCATGAATCAAATCCTATTTTATCGATTCTTTCAATATTATAAATGAGATATTTTTGTGAAAATGTTTTACTTAATTTCAGTGAAAAAGAATGCATGAGTGAATTATTTCAGAAAAATATCACACATCCTCAGAAAGTTTATAAAAATTTATTATTAATTCTCAGTTGAGGAATAATTTCAACGGGAGTCTCTTTTAATTCATTTCTTTTCAATTATTTCAATGTATTTGAAAAATTAAATTCAATAAAAAGTTTGTGAAAAAACATACTTTTCTCTCAAAATTTTTTGTAAAGAGCAAATTACATGATTATTAAAATATTAAACAAAATCTTTGTATGGAATTTGTCAATAAGAAAATATGAAAAATATTTCATTAGTTCTAGTTCATGCATTTGATTTATTTTCTGCTATATACCACAGTTTACAAAGATTATCTCTATTTGAATCTTTTAAACTAATTTCTTATACTTTAAAATAATCCTCTTAAAAATAAAATTGATTTTGAAAATAAAATATATTGAAATAGTTATGATTTACGTAATGAATTATTATGACATGAGTTATTGCAACATTGAAGAAATAAAATTTTAAAATTTGGGTTTTGTTAAAAGTGCAAAATTCATCCAATGTCCAGCTATCAAGGTCACTTCAACTTTCAGCAAAAAAAGAACAAAATGAATGACATTATATATAATGTCAAACCTTATAGATGAACCTTCGTCGTTCAAAAGTGAGTGGCTCTTCATAGTTTACAAACAGGAAATAAAAAGAAGTTCTTCAGATTTGATCTGCCAGATCAGTGTTATTATTTCACTTGGAGGACATTTCAACAACGACTTATTTTACGTAACTCAGTTACTATCAATGACCACAGTACATCTTAAAATGAATTTTGATATAGAACCTACCAACATCCAATAGCAAAAAAATATGTCTTATCCAACAAAACCACGAGATTGGAAACATAAAAATTAAATTATAGAAAATAATCTGCTTATAGCTACGCAAAGTTACCTTTGAAATTTTATAATCAAATAATGTCAAAAAATGTTCTTACCTTCATTGTTAATCAGTTAACTAAGTTAGTAATAAAATAACTTATATTAAAAATGAAAACTGCATTGTTATGAATACATTTCATATAAAAAAAATTAATGCTGATTTTAAAATCTTCGAAAGGATACAAACAAATCCTTAAAATATTTAGCTTAAAAAAAGATTGTACAAAACAAAAACAAGTAAGACGAAATTTTATTTGCATTTATAAAATAACATTTATTTTAAAGCATAATTCTTGGGATGTCTTTTTTTTTAATTAGTTGGATAGGTAATGTTTCCAATTCAAATGAATGGAAAAACATGTTTTAAAAGATTATTTCTTTAAACTTCTGGAAACTAGAAAAACAACAGTATTGAAATGTTTTCTACCTATCAGCATAAAAGAAATTTTACGTTTAAAAACTATTTGTAATTTCTAAGCAAATTGATTAGTTTAAGTGATTTTTATTCAAATTTCTCTTTCTAACAACAATATTTAAAAACAGCTTTTAAGTTTACTTTTTTCTTCATAAAAAACCTATGAGTACTTTTATATTGTTTTTTACAAAAAAATATAAACAAAAGAAATAAACCTAGAAAAGAAACAAACTGAGCGTTTTTAATAAAACAAGGGAAAATTTAATATTATATTAAAACAAACATAGTGCTTTCAAGTTAAAAATTTTAATTTATTTTAACATGGAAAATATACTAAATTGGGATATAAATATATGAGTTTACATTTTCAGGCATTTCAACACGAAAATAAAATTATAAAAATATATTTCAACATAGCGAAAGTTTAAATACTGTTAAAAAATAAATGAAAAAAATTCGTTTTTTATAGTATTAAAGTTTTAATAATTTTATTTCAAAATGATTACTTGAAACAAAAGCTATTCAATTCTTCTATTCTCTTATATATATATATATATATATATATATATATATATATATATATATATATATATATATATATATATATATATATATATATACACATATTAAACAATTATTAACATTACTTTTTATAATATTCTTCTGAATAAAATTAATAATTAGTTTGTTAAATACATGTTAATGAGATCTCTCATTTACAGAATCTACCATAGTAGAATGCTGAATACAGAAAAACTCTTTTAATACCGTTAAAATATTGTTAATAAAATCTTATAAAAATTTATGATTATAAAAAATAAAATATAAAGTATTTTATAATTATAAATCTATATTAATAAAAAATCAATGCGACAATTTATGCATTAATTTTGAAATATTCCATTTTCAAAACAAGTGCAGAACAAAAATAATCTAATATTGATTTTAAAGGAAAATTCTTTTTTATACAGAATTTATTAAAATGAAATTCATTAAAACTTATTCTTAAATTCTTAAAAGAAACAATTCGATTAGTTTAAATAATTAATTCAATCTAAATTTTAAAATTTATGAGGCCAATTATATATGATAAAAGCGTTATTTTCTATAATATAATTTGAATTATTTACAAAGAGTGTATAATTAATTTTTTGAATAATACTATAGTTTCAATACTTATAGCATTATAATATTTTAAACTTCCAAATGTATTTTTAATTTAATTTTGTGGAAAATAGTGCCTTAAATAAAGAATGCATTTAAATTTAAAGTTTTGAATCTATTCATATCATTTTAACAAGATAATTCTAATATATTTAATTTTTATCCAAATAAATTTAGTTAAATTAAATAAGTTTAGTTTTACATTTGCTAAATTAAAAAATTTATTCACTAAGAAATGAACAGATTTTGCATTTTTGGATATAATTAGTTACTTTGGAGTTGGTTGTTAAGTATTTTTATGATATAAATAAGAATTTTATTATTTTAATATTTACTTAATTAGATTCAATAAAATTATTATTCATAATCGGAATAATCATTTGAATCACTCATAGAACTATCACTTTCGCCAACGTTTTTAATGCTACTCCGAAAAATCATTTCATTGGAAACTTCTTTCATATACAAATATATTTTAGTGCACTTTCTCATTTACTAAAAAAGATTTATTTGACAATTAAATTATCTTTAAGAGGATAAAAGTAAATTATTTTGATAACTTAATTAATTTAGTACTGGTAGTTAAATAACTCTAAGTATATCTTATCAAGAGATAATATCTAAAATTACTGTGGAAGACAGGAAAAAATATTCACTTTCAATATAATTTATTTTATTTTACAGTTAGTTATTAACAATTCATTGTCAACATTTTTTGCAGTGTATATTTTTTGTATATGATATAATGGTATAAGAGGGTCTGTCACAATTGAAAGCGTATAAAGAGCCAGGCTTTTGGCCTGTGTACCAGCGATGGCAGGTAGGAATCTCCACCTTTTAAAAATTTCAGAATTAACAATAGACTGATATTCTAAAAATGCGAGTGTTGTAGAGGAAGGACTATCATGGCAACAGCCTTCCTTGGGCAATTCAAGGTAGTTGAGAATACAAATATTAAATTTATTTAAAATTATTTTTTAGAATATAAAATATTTTGTTAATCTAAAATAGTTGTTTAGAGAATTCATTGTGTTCAACGAGATATATTTTCGTGTAAAGAGAACATATAATTATTGATTTTAAAAATTAGAAGTTTCTACCTACTTAAAAAATTAGAGAGGATCAAATATTATAAAAAGTTAAATTTTTTCTAAATAATTATATGCTGATTATTTTCTGCAATCTTTTCCAAAATTAATTTTTTCAGTAATTAACAAGTGGAAAAAGTATTAACATTTATTTTTATGATGCCAATTTTCTCTTGAGTCTCTTTGAATGATATTTATTATAAATTTTAGTGATTTCCTACTCTCTCTCTCTCTCTTTCTCTCTATTCGTAGAATCTCCATAATGAATTGCTCTCTTCTTTTCTATTATATGGTTATTAATTTAGAATTTTTCACCCAATTAGATATGATAGTAAATTTTTAAATAATGAAGGTTTTTACTGTGTTCATTTATTTCAACTCACTTTTAGTTTTAATAAACATGACAAAAGAAAAATGAATTTTAATTACTATGATTTCTTTATTAACGGGTTACAATGGTTTTAGAAAAATATAATGATTGCATTATCCGATTGTAGTAAACTATTATGATTATATTAGACAATTTAAAATCAAGAAAACGTATTCTGGAATATTCGATATCAATTTTATCTTGACTGAAATTCAAGCAAAAATTTATCAATTTCTAAAATATTCAAAATGTTATTAAGTGAAGTGTTTTGTATCTTATTATATAATAAGAAGCTGAACAAATTAAAAATCTTGCTTTAAAATAGATAGCGTCAAATTGAAAAACTAATATAACATATCATTAGCCATGATAGAAAAACAAGCAAAAATTGCAAAATCTATAATTATTTTGCTATTACATTTCTACTTACTATAGTCACCAATTTAAATTTTATCTATTGGTGGAAATATATATATATATATATATATATATATATATCAGAAAAAGCGTAATGATTGTTTTATTTTTAATTACATTTACTACAGTTTAACATATATTATTTCCGATTTAATTATTAAAATTAACACACTAGAGAAAATTGTAGATGAATAATTTTCCCTACAAGCATTTTGAATATTAATTACTGAAAATTTATGAAATACATAGCTACAAAACCTTAAATATAAAAGTTAAATTTTAACATTTTACTTAAATAACTATATATATAATTAATAACTAACTCTTATTTCTTATAAATGTAGTATTTAAATTTTTCCTTAGAAAAGCTCTAACTAGAATGTAAATAAAGCAAGCATTTTTATACAATGAATTTTTAAAAAATATTTTTAAAAAGTGATCTTCAAAAAACAATAAAAATTGTTTTGAAAATTTTAAAAGTAACTAAGCATATTCTCTGTAACACTTTCTCAGTTGAGATATGTTTATTAATAATTGAGTAAAACGCAGAGTGTTTTTTGAAAGGATTTCAGACATTAAATTATTAATCAAGTAAGCAATAATAGTATACTTCTTAACAGTATGTAAAAAAGAGGTGTAAGATAAAATATTACTTTCTATATATTAGATGATATTTTTGAAATATGATTTATTTACCATAATATTGCTTCCAATAGCTTTAAATGTTTCAAATATTTAAAAATGTCTATAAATAATTACAAATATCTTAATTTTTATGTATTTATGAATTTTCATAACTAAGTAACAGTTTTTGTTAAAAGAAAATATCTTTTGAGCCCATTTATAGTAGAAAGTCCTATTCCATTTATTAAATGGCAAATAGTTTATTTGTGCATTTTATGGAGTGGCATTGTTTCTCAAATACATTATCTCTTGAATGTTTAATTTTCTCTTTTGAATATTTAATGTATAGGAAAAAGTGTTTACTTAAACTAAAATAAAAGCTAATATGTTAATAGCAAAATAAAGTAATAACGAGCTCAGAAAAACATTATTCTTTTATTGATATGACTTTATTAAAAGTTTAAGTAAGCACACAATATTTTGAAAATTACAACTATGATATAACAGGATTTATTGTTTGAATTTATAGAGATTGATTTCTTCTACTACTAAAAAGATTATTCATTTAATGACATGTAAAATTGTTACTATTTATCATACATTTGAGCAATTATTAATAACCTTATAAAAATATATGTATCATATGTTTGTATTATGTTTGTAGAATTTTGAAAGGAATAAACGTATTTTAGATTTATTGCTTGCAATTCCTATAATATGATTTCTTTCTCGATAATCTAAAATAGTTATTATTTATCATGTTGCCAATAATGTACTCTATTATAAACACTGATGTGGAAAGGCCTAACCCTATGCCAAGCAAAATGAATGCTCCAATAACATCATTTATTATGAGGGATTTAATTTCTTCTTCCTTCCTAAGACATTTATCTGTGTCTTCAGACTTAGTTGCTGAGTGCTTAAGACGATGAGCGTAAATAAAATTATCGAAAATCTTATCGTATATCCCACCTTCAACGATTCGTTGAATTACAGAATTTAACTTGTTTCTGCAACAAAATTTCTTCTTCGTATAAATAACACACATTCCAGAAAAGAAGTAATCTTTCGAGATTACAAACTGATCATCCAATAAGAGTCTGATGTGCACTCGTGGTAGAATGACAGCAAAACGGTCACGTGTTTTTCTAAATATATCTTGTCGTGTTGCGTCACAAGTCCATTTGTTTTTTACAATCATATTTCCCAACTCCTGAAATTCAGGTATTGGACTTTTCTGCAAAATCCCAAAATGTGTACTTTGAGAAAGAATGGCACACTTGTAATTCCCAGATAGAACAGCCTGCGTTAGTTTTGCTGTTGTTTCGTAACCGTCTTCCATCTTGGGTACCATCAGAAAAGCCAGTAGAACAGACGTATACGAAAGAGCAAGAACTTTCGACGTGATTGCCCAAAAAGCATGTAAAATATTTTCATAAGCATAATCTGCTGGTTCTAATTCATATCCTTGCTGGATCATTATTTTAAACATATTAAAGATATGTTCCTGAAAAGAATAAATGGTTTTATGTGATAAGATGAGTAACAAGCTTATAATCATGAGAAAAGCCAAAACGAAGTACCAAACACTTGCTGCAAATGGTTCAATCAAAACTTTTGTCTTTGAAGCAAGATTTGGTAAACTGGTAACGAAATGCAGTTCTTCAAAATAATATGGAACAGTCATATCACCGATTTTCGATCTTTCAAGTGTTGCAAACATACCTCCCATTGCTATATCTACTTCTCCATTTTGCAACAAACCGAACATGCCAGTATACGAACCATTATCCTGCTTGTATCCATAATCTGCATTTGGAGGTAAAATGAATTCAGTTTCAAAATTTAAAGTCTCGGCAATTAATTTCAACAAATTACCTTCAAAACCTCCCGTAAGATGAAATTTTTTATCACTCTTTGAATAATCAAGATAAAATAATTCATATTTTGGAAAAACTGTTATTTTCAATTTTCTCGGAAATTTCATTTTAGACAAAGGTTTTGGCTTAATTGGA
Source organism: Latrodectus hesperus (assembly GCA_037975125.1). Lineage (NCBI taxonomy): Eukaryota > Metazoa > Arthropoda > Arachnida > Araneae > Theridiidae > Latrodectus > Latrodectus hesperus. The sequence continues at coordinate 27,960,267 of CM075856.1, read as the reverse complement.
ATACTGAAAATTTCAATTTCAATGCAAAGCACAAATCCTTAAATATTATTATAATGGACATGCGCAAAAAGAAAATAATGTTGTAAAAATGGGTAAATTTAAAAATTATTATTTGTTTAAAATAAAATAGTGCCATGGCAACCACACTTAAGAATATGAATGATTTACTATACTTATTTAATTTCCCTTTGAATAAATTATGATTAATAAAACAATTCTCTAATGGAAACAAGCTTATAAAAACAAGAATTTTTTATTCCAATATTGTTGTTTTAACTGTATTTAATTATAAAAATAAAAATATAGGGAACGTAAATGTACATATTGAATTTCAATGTTTAAAAAATACTTTTTTCATTGAAAAAGTATAGTTATCAGCATTTTAGATAGAGTTTTTTAAAAAAAAGATATCAATTTTTCATATTTAAATTTACTTCTAGAACTATATTTTAAAACACAAATATGGGAATGCATGTTTATAAGTTATTAATTTAAAACTACCTCTGTGACAAGCAAAGTGATGATATGTGAAGACAAAAATATTGATTTATCTTATAAACAACATTTGTGAGCGCATAAACACTATTTAATAAGCATGTTGCTTATATAATAAAGTATAAAAAGACTATTTATTAAGCATGTTATCTGCAAGTACAACAATTTTTCTTATTATTAAATTAAATAACCATTCAATCTTATAATTAACTTATTTTATAATGAAAACAACAAATGTAAACAACTCCACTTTTAAGTTGAAGTCAATAAATACTAATGATTTCTTGCATGACACAATTTGAGAAATTAATAATCAATATTGGATGTTGTTTTTCAACGACAAGAAATATTTGAAAAAAATTCATTTAACTACACTATCTTATTTATTGGGCTAATTATTTATAATACTTTAAAAATTTAATATTTTTATTATTTTAGAAAATTTACTTGCAAAAAGGGAAAAGTTTATAATTCAATAAACAAAACTCCAAAATGATTATGTGTCGAAGTTTGTAATAAACTTTCATAAAATAAAAGTTGAATGAATAGGCTAAATTAATACTGAATATGCTGAAATATTGGTAGATTTGTTGAAGCTGATAAAATCTTATATTCATATTCTCGCAAATGAAAGTTTTTTAAATATTTGCAAAAAGTGCGTTAAATGTTTATGCATATGGGAGTTATTTACAACCATTCGTCTGCCAGTTAGTCTAGCTTACCATAGTTGTTGTACCATAATTGCTTTTGCAGTGTAATATTTTTTGCATATATTTTTTACGAGCATAATAATAAATACTGCTTTATAAAAAGTTTAGGTATTATTTCTCTCATAAAGTTTTCCACTTGTTTAAATACATTTTTTTTACTTTTCACATTGTTACATACATATGCAAAATTAAAAATGTTAAATTTTATTTGAGACAGATTTATTTCTTTAAAATAGGAGTTTTTACCTATGAATTCGTTCGCTTCTTTTTCGCATATTTTCAATGAGAAATATCCTATTAATCTGATATACAAATAATTCAAATAATAACCATTAAGAGCCTTAAAAATTAAATATTCTTTTTTGAAGAAGTAAATGTAATAAAAAAATTATTTAAGTGTTTTTGTAAAACTTTTCAATTTTAATAATAAATTGTTCAAATTATGTTATAAAATTTATCTTCATTTGTTTTTGCAAACAGATAAAAATCTCTTTTTTAGCAGTAAGAATTTTATCATTCACGGAATGATTTTCTTCTATTAATAATCAAGTGCGTTTGTAATTTTACCATTGTATCATGTTTTACGACAATTAGAGTATTAATAACATCAGATATTACAAAATAAAATAAAACGTATTATCTGATAAAACAGTATTTTTATATAAACTTATTGAGTAAACGTATCATCCCCATCCTACATTCATAATGTCGTGCATATTTTGGTTTGTATTTCAAGCTGAAATGATTTTGTGTGTGAGTATTAGAGTATACATTACATTACCTCGGTTTTTTAATAAATATGCATAATATTAATGCAGTATATTAGGCGATGTAATATCAATTAATATTAATAACAATTTGCTTAATTTTAGAGTGTAAAAATCTTATTGTTGCATCACAAATGCATGGCATGTTACATGTTTCTCTCAAATTATTATTATTTCATGCTGTATAAATAAGTATGTAAGTAAGATATTCGAAAACAATAAAAAAATTAACAAAAATATATTTCATCAACTGATAAAAATTCTGGAAAATTTTACTTTTTGCCTTTTTCCAATAAGCCAATAGTTTTATGCTATCGGAAAACTCAAAATTTTTAAAACATTTCCCATTTGAGATCAACATTATGAAACAATTGTCTACTCTTACATCCACCTCATACGCATCTAACATATAAAGCTTTGCTAGAGGAATTTTTAACAAATTTTGTAATTGTGTTTCATTTAATATTTTCCTGTTCCAAATTGCGACGATTCAGATGTAAAGTGTATAACTAAACAAACTTCCTTATTTTGAAAATAAGATTGAGAATAATAGTCACATCAGTGTTTATAATAGAGTGCATTATTGGCAACATGATAAATAATATCTATTTTAGATTATCGAGAAAGAAATCATATAATATGAATTGCAAGCAATATAAATCTAAAATACTGTTATTCCTTTTAAAGTTATTCAAACTTAATACGATCATATCATCAAATATATTTTTATGAGGTTATTAATTTCAGTTCAAATGTATGATAAATAGTAACAATTTCATTTGTCAATAAATAAATAACCTTTTTTATAAAGAATTTACTAAAATTCTTTCCAAAAAAAATATTTCATAAATATTTTCTGTGAATAATTCTAGTAAATTCTTTATAGCTAAATATACGGCCAGATCTCAAAAGGGAATACCATTATCCGCAAGATATTCTAACTGATCCTATTCATAAGAAAAAGCTGCATCTTTTCATTTAAAATCACAAGAACCTATCTTCTCTTTATTTCAGATCTCGCGTAGGTGTTAACTAACAATATTAACAACTAAACAGAAGAGAAGGATCAAAATCCTCTTGCCTGTCGTTGCTTAGAGCACTATAGGATTTAAGGGACTCCAGAGTCTCTATCCGTCTCAGTTAATGCTCAAGGGGTCACGTTTTCCCACCATCCTCGATCTATGTCTTCACTCCTCTGTGTTCCACGAAATGCTGAAATAGGCATTAGTGACAGAGTTTCTCCCTTCGCCATCTCTTTTTTTCTTTCACCTTAACGAAGAATTAGTTCCATTAGTTCTCAGTGGTTACATCTTGATGCGTCTCTGCTAAATCTACAAATCAGCATGGTAAGCTCTCTTTTGGATGTGTTTTTATATATATATATAAATTTCTCATGTTGCTAGAATATTTATCAAAATTAAGTAGATGATTCTTAAAATTACATTTCTACATTACGGGAACATATCATGAATTTTTGGGAAAGTTTTTTTTGTGTTTGAGTGCATATTATTTAATAAAAGAAAAGCGTTATTGATTTGAGTTGGATTTCAACTTGTTATCATGAAGAATTATTAAAAACTCTTGTTTGTTGTTTGTTATCTTGTTTGTTATACTTGTTTGACTGTAAACTTGTTTGTTATCATGAAGAATTATTAAAAACAAATGTGTCAAATATATCCAATTATGACAAGTGTTGTTTGCTATATTTGTTTCATAAATTATAAATAAATTTTGATAATTCTTTCATTCTGCTTTAATCATCCAAATTAATATTTTTGAATGCTCGAAATTGTTATATTATTATTAGTATAGTTATGCTACCCAATTTGTCTTGTAATCAGCGTGCCTGACTACGGATAAGAAGGTGTTAAATTCGAATCCCGGATCGGACATGGGTGTACTTTCTCACCCTATCTATCCTTTCTTTGTCCTTTCCTTGTATGAATGGGCTGTGAATGGTTGTGCCTACCCTATTAACGGGTACCTATGGCATGTGTGTACTGAGAAAGTCGGACTCCACACCAAAATATGGTTCAGTTGGAAAAGTGGAGTAGCGCACCCCATAATGCCAGTCTAGCTGGCACTCGACAACAACAGCAACAGTAGTAGTTATTAATTAATTTTTTCATCATTTTTTTTCTAAAGAGGTGGTCTAGAAGTAACATGGTTATTCCATGCTGAAGAGAGTTGTGTTGAACTGTTTTGTCTTATTTCTTCAGTTCTATTTTTTAATTTAATTCCAAGCTGTTGACAATTACAAAATATTATTATGCATTGTTGTAATTAAAAGAATTTAAATTTAATAGTAAAAAATCAAAATGATTTTTAAAAAAATATTGAAATGATAATGGTAGCCATAATATTCATAATTTGAATAAAAATTTGAATAAAAGCATTATGTTCCTAATTAATGTCATCAGAATTTGAATAAAGTTTTAAAATAACATTAAAACTAAATTTAAGGGTTTATAAATGCGCGATAGTGCTTACATTTCCTGCAATGAAATGGTCGCCCCGGAATGAAATGGGATAAAAGTTAAAAGAACAAAACAAGAAAAAAATATTAAAATAAATCAAGGATAAAATGTTATGCTTTCTTAAACTTTACTTCTGCTTATGTTGTTTTTTGAAAAATTTATAACATTTTAACAATTTCTATTGCATTTTTTAAGTTTTAATTTAAATGGCTAATAAATTTAATTCATTTATTTATCCTCATTCTTTTAAAACATATTTTCTAATATTTTTCGCAAAAAACAAATAAAATATTTTTTCCACCATTAATCACTCTTGCCATCATTAGCAACAAAATAGATTTTATAAAGAAAAAATATTGTAAAATGAGAAAAAATAAATAAACCACTATAATTTTTTCAATTTTTTGTTTTTATTTATTTTTTTATTTTTTTGTAAATATTGAAAATTTTTTACATTATTTAAATACTTTCCAACAATTTAAGAAATTGGAACAATTAATAATTTTAAAAATTAAACATACAGCTGTTAAAAATAGAGAAAATACAATAATTAAAAACTTCTCAGTCATAAATATTTTATATTCTCTATAAAATATTATCGTTAAAATACAATAGCCTGATTATCTATTGCATATTATTGTTAATATAAGACAAGCAAGAAGAAAATTCTTGAAAATGAAACTGTACATAAGTTCTATAATTAATCATCCAGTAATCAAATTACGAATCCTAGAAAACATCAGAAAAATACCAATTTAAAAATAAAACAAAATTGCTTGAATTTTTTAAAGATCCAGTTAAAATAGTTTATATACAATCTAAGATATTGTTAAATGTCTTTAATAGTCATCTAAAATATTCATTGTAATAATCATAACAGTACAATTAATCTAAGTCATTACGATACAGAAAAAGGATATGTTAACATACTTAAATTAATATTGTATTTCATATTATTAACTAAAGTAAAGATTATTTTTTTAAAATATTTAATTAAATATGCCAATATCGTATTTCAATATTAAGTTTTATGCATTTAAAACTGCATAACATATTTCTAAAGACTTAAAAAAAGTTTTGAATCTATTAAAATTTGAAAATGCTAAAAACGATATTGATAAGTAAGAAAATACATTTGCATGGGAAATTCAATTCAATAACTGAACTGATATATAAAATATTATTCTTTAAATTAAAGGTTCCAAATATAAAACTATATTACACCTTATCCAGACTAGACTTTATTTTCTTTCTTCCGTTGAATTTTAAATACCAATTTAAACTCAGAATTATTTTATGAAAATACAACAGCTTACAAAAATAAAATATGCCTTCAACCATTTACAAATTAAATATAACATTTAGAATATTTAATATTAAGTGATTGGTCATTTTTATGTAATAGATTAATATATCAAAGTTTTGTACATGGAAAACATAAAAATACTTGTTTACTTTACATGTTGTCCTTAAAAAATAAAATATTTATCATTTTAGTTATTTATAAAACATTAATAATTAAATAAAATAATATCTAATTTTTTATCAATAATGACTATTGAATTCAGTGAAATGAATAAATTATAAATAAAATAATAACTACTGTTTTATTACTTCGTATTTTATTATTTCGTATAATATATAATTTTATTATTTCGTATAATATACAAAGTATTTTAAGTAGTTTTGAGCCTCTTGTACAAGAAAGACGCAAAGCTTCAATCACTAGAAAAAGTAATTTGCTTTTATATTATTGTATTAATGGAGGGAAAATGCAGCACGGCATCAGAAAATCTATAAATAATTCAAATTTTTATGACTTAATTTTACATTTTTAAATGTCTGTTACACAGAATGCTTGTTCAGTAGTCCTTCTATATATATTACATCATTATACTGCAATTTTAAGTATTCTTTTTCGACTGACTAAAGACATTTCCTTCAGGATGTAAATTCAAGTTATTCAAAATAAAATAAATTACATTATTTTTGATTAGAAATAATTTGAAAAAGCAATTAAATAAAAAAAACTTAAACTAAGTAATTAAATCATTTGAAAACAGTTTTGATAGTTATAGGGGATGATTGAGTCATCTAATTTCTCACAAAGTACAATACATAAAAAAGTTCGAAGGATAATTATGAATCTTAGAGATTCACAGAGAAGTTAATGAAATTTTTAATTTACACTTATACCAGTCTTTATTCTTATTTCCTTTTTACTTTAGCTACACTCTTAGCGCACAGTGCATTAGAAAAAATTTATTCTTAAATAAAATGACTACACTTTTGCAGTAACAAAAGCACTATAATTAAAAATTGAGCATGCATTAATTCATGTGTATTAGTGATTTTACCACGTATTTGAGAATGGAAGATCCCAGGTTTATTGTAATATTTTTCTAAGTCTTTTTCTATGAACACTTTAGCAAATTAAGTATCTATGAAACTCTGTTCTATAAAGCTGAACATAAGATATCCTCAAATATTTAAAATAGCTTATAAAAATAAGCTCTATACTAATGTAATTTTTAACTGTACTGTACACAACATTGTTTCAAGTATAATTAAAATCACTTTGTTAAATTAAAAGAACTCTAAAGAGTACTTCCCAAATTTTTTACTAGTAGTACTTTTACATATATTAAATAAATTTTAAATGTTTATGTGTCTGTATATATATATATATATATATATATATATATATATATATATATATATATATATATATATATATATATATATATATATATATATATATATATATATATATATATATATATATATATATATATATATATATATATATATATATATTTTAAATTATAATATATATATATTATAATATATATATAAAAATTTTCATGTTTGTATTCATGTTTTTATTTTCAGATATCTATTTGGATTTGAAAATCTCTGAGTAGGTTATATATATATATATATATATATATATATATATATATATATATATATATATATATATATATATATATATATATATATATATATACTCCAGAGATTTTCAAATCCAAATTAGATATCTGAAAAATAAAAAACATGAATACAAAATTGTAGAACATGAAAATTTTTTGTACACAAAATTCTGCAGAAATTAAATGTATATTTTCAAATATTAAAAATATCCGAAACCTTATTTGCCAGCAATGTGTTCGCATAATAAATATAGCATGTTTCTTTTATTTTGAGACTAAATTTTATATATTACATTTTTTAGCTCATTTACAGTTACAGAAATTTCAAAAATTCAATTTATGAGGCTAAGATAGCAGAAAACACTTTCAGGTAAAGATTCTTTATTTTATTATTATTTTTTATTTAAACTAAAAAACGACGTTAAGAAAATCTGTATCATTATAATGCACATAAACATTATCACTGTAATTAAGATATTTTAAATATTGTTTTGATAACAATGTGGATATAAATTTTCCACTTATGAATTTTCAAAACAGTATAAGTAATGCTAAAAGGACAAAAAATTCATTATGTATATTTCACAAAATGAAATGAACAAAAGACCAAATGGAATATTATTGGACTTCAGTGTTCAATATAATTTCCTAATTGAATTATATTTGGGATTTATAATTGAAATTTAAAAATATATATCTTATTGATATCCAGGGCTATCAACAAAAGTGTTTATTTCTCCAATATCGATCAGCTTACTATGCTCATTTATTTAACAGGATTCTAAGCAAATGTGGTTTAAATGTATATCAAACAAGTTTAACAAATGAGAAATATGATACAACTTCAAAAAATAATTTAAATGTTTTAGAATATTTTTACCTATATAAATTGTAACTATTGAAAAATTGATAAAATTTTCATTTGAAGAGTCTTCAATATTTCTGAAGGCAAATGATACATGGCATCAAGATTCTAAGAAAATTAAAGAGTAAATATTATTTTTCAATTTAAATTAAACTATCTATACAGTATACAATAAGCGTGCAATATATGAGAGTGTATGTTGGTTGAACATAATCTTTATTTGAATAAAAGAAGAAATTCTCTTAACATAATCTATTATTGAAAAAGTAAAACTTTTTAATTTTTCTTCATTGTAAAAATAGAAATCGGGCAATAAAGTGAAATTTATTGGTCATTCTAATCAGAATAACATTCTTTAGACTAATATATTTTCTACGTCACAAGTAAGGAAACTCCAACATATTTTCTACACTGTTATCGCAGAAATGTGTATCATGTAAAATCTTAAATAATATTATATAGATTATTCGAAAAAAATTATATTTTTGACAAAAACTATATAACAAGGTGATTAATGTGTCGCAAAGAGATTTCGAATGGTTAATCATTTTCAAACATTATAAAGAACTATTTCGATACTAAATAAAGATATTTTATTCGGAAACGTTAATTTTAAATTTAAGTTATATGCATACAATATTAGTAAGCTTCATTTTTTCGCATATTATATTCATTAATAAAAAATGTGTATAAAAATTATTTATTCTTTCATTTAAATTTTATTATTCTCTTAAATTAAAATTTTTTAATACTTGCTTATCGCAAGTCACTTATTTACGTATTAAATAAGAAATCTTTTAATGAAAAAATGTTGGTTGAAATCATAAAACAATATGTTATTATTTCTTATATCACGAACTCAATGTTTTCAATATTTCTTAATTATATATTCATTTAGTAAATATTTACTGTTAAAATAAATTTTTAAACTTAAAATGTGCTTATTAATTTCCACTTATAAATATACTATTTCTATTATAGCCATTTTTATTGAGAAACCTTAGCCTGTTTTTAACAATTTCTTTTGAAAGCTTTTTCATAAAAAATTATATAATTTATCCGAAACAAGCTTTACGTGAAAAAATAAAGCTTAAGTAATTACATTTAAAATTTTTTATTTAAAAAAAACTTTTTTTAAATGCATCTTTTTGTAATGCAATTCAGTTTTCTTGGCATAAATAAGTATTTTAAAAATGTAAAACTCATTTTTTTATAATTTTTATACGTAGAAAATGTTTTATTACGGGTCTTTTCCTTTGTTCTCTAAAAAAACTAAAGAAATTATCTTTTAAAATACATTTTCATTATAAATTAGAAGATCTACAAATATAGGTAATTTAAAAAAAGGAATTCAATATTCCCAGAATTATGCTTTCACAGATGCAAATAAAAAATGTTCTTAATGTTTCCCATTTGGAAGAAATTATTTATTAAATTAATTTTAAAATCTTGATTGTGACAGTCTGTAATAGTAAAGTTAGCATTATTTTTTATAAGAAATAAATAAACCACTTCAAAAAATTTTTATAAATATAAGCATTCCAATACGTTAAAATTTGCATTGATTAACATAATGAACTTTTCTTTTGATGATCATATTTGATAGCAATATTATAGAAATTATTCTGAAATAATTATACATTTTTTTCAATATATGTATCTGGTACTTAGCATAAGCTTAAAACATCAAATTATTATATTTCTATATTAAAATTAGTACGTATTTTAATTGCTCATTACATAATTCAAAATATTTAATTCCATTTTGCTTGAATATTTAGTTTTCTATAAAAAAGTGCAGAACTTTATAATTGCTCTTAAATGCTTCAAATAACATAATTATATTATTTGTAATAATAAATTAAAACTATTCATAATTTTAAATAAAGAGGCAGAGATTACTCTAGATTTCATCATTGGTAAAGTTCAGTCAAGCTATTTAATATAAAATATTTTATAGAAATCATATATTTATATATGGTACGCTTTACTTATAAAAATAAAACAATGAAAGATACATTGTGAAGACTAAAGTTTTTTTTATTTTAGCACATCACATATTTGATTAGTATATTTCAAAGTAATTTATATCTAATATTGAACATATTAGATATGAATTACTTTGAAATACAATCTAAATGCAAACGATTTTGATGATCCTTTTGCATAAATAATTTTTCAGATAAATCTTTATTAGTAAATTTTATAGCCCTTTTGGCACAATCCTTTAAGGTATATCGAAAGTTTGTCTATTTTATTATTATTATTTAACTTAAAAAAAACGACTGTACTAAAAAATATTTTATCATATTGGTACACAAAAATATTATCACAATAGTTAAGATATTTTAATTATAATTTTGATAAGATTGAGGATATAAGTTTGATACTCAAATATTATCTTAGTAGCATAAATGATTTCAAAGAGACTACAAAAATTAAATACGCATATTTCAAAATAAAATGAAAAATAACGAAATGAAATATTATTCATCTTCAAGATTATTCAATTTAAGAAAGTAGTACTTTTTTTAAACAATTTACTCAAAAAATCTTCCATCCTCTGCAAATAAAAAAAACTTAAGGAAATTATTTTAGTTGAATTGAGTGAAAAAATAAGATATGAATTCATATTTTCATTACTTAAAGACAAAATTTCAGTTACATTAGCATTTTTTAGTTTGAAGTATAGAGGATTTTATAAACTCAAAATAAAGATACATTTAATTAAGTTCATTTTGTTTGCATTTTTCAATAATATGAAAATGTCTCTTCTTTAAAATTTAAAACTTTTACCTTCTTCAAATTATATTATAGTCAATCAGCATTGATTCAAACACTCCTTGGGGGTCCCAAACATTAGTTTGACTGTGTAATCTGTTTTACCACTTAAAATTTAATCATTTATATACCATTAAAGCAAACATTAAAATTTATTTGTAATAAAATCTTAATTGAATCTCTAATCTACTAAAAATATTAAACTAATTTCATATTAAACTAAATTCATCAATTTTCAACATAATTTAATCACAAGTTTTAATTTGTCGCAATAAATTTAATAAGTTAGATTGAAAGAACCTCAAAATATATATATTGCTTTAAATATACAATATTTTTGTAAGCACTTAAAAAAGCTTAAATTACAGAAATTTGTTCAAAAATAGCAAATTGCTTCTTATATTTGAATTACTATTTTTATATTCTTTTAAAAAACTGTTATTTTGGCATAAAAATTAATTATTAATGCTATTGTTTTCATTAATTATTAAATGATCCATAAATCTTATTCTCAAATTATTTCAAAACTTAAGCAATCATTTTTATCCCTTGTAATTTTTAAGAATATTCTGCTCCAAAAAAGTGGCCTTTTAAAAAATTGCATGTAATATTTTATGTCTGTAATATGTCATGCATTAATTTCTTAACTAAAAATCGTAGCCTTTATCAGTTAATAGAGAAGAATAAATCAACTAAAATTTTATTCATCATCAACTAAAATATATTATTAAAATCAATTAAACAATTACTTTATTTAAAAAACAAAAGGTTTTTCTAGTGATTTCTTAAGTTAAATGTCTTTAAATTTTATTATTTCTCTTTCTTCAAATTACACATATTACCTGCCACAAAATGGATCATTGAAAATCGTAATTTCTGGAAATTTGAAAATACTTCTCATAAATTAAAAGCTATAAAATAAAAGAAATAATTAAAAATTTGTAATTCTCAAACATTTTTATACAAATTTAAATTAAAATTGATTGTTATTAATGCTAATTTGCATATATCTTAATCAAATAAATATTGTATCTACTTATATAATTTATTATAAATAAAATTCTTAAAAAATATCTACATTGATTGGCTACTGCACAAATACAATGCAAATTTTACATAAGCTAAGACAAGTATAAAGTAATGCTGAATTTGTACAAATATTTTTGAAACCACAAAATAACAGATGACCAAATAAGTTAATTATACAAAACTTTAAAAGTATAAGAGAATATTTTCTTATCATAAAAGACAGAAATATTCATAATTTTAATTGGGTATAAAAATAATGTATATTAAAAGATTCTTTGTAGAAAATTAATAAATATAAGTAGTCACGAAATTTTGCACTTATTTAATTTTTATGACAAAAGTATTTGTCAATGTTTAATGAAGAAGATATTTTTCGGAGTTATCAATTTTCTTTTCATGATGTGAACTAAGAAATAAACTTAAAAAACATGATAGAATTTAAAATTAGAAGTTTGATCCTTTAATAAAAACTTAAAACGCACATCATTATAGTAGATTAAGCTATATTGATAAAATAATCCTACTGAAATGTTTGATATATTCATCGATTCTTAGGTTTCACCATTTGTAACTGTTCCAATCAGACCGCAACTGTAGACTGACGCACCACGTGGCTTCGTTATTCGAAGGCATATCACTTATACTTCCAGATCACCAAAGAGCATTTTTGGCGGCATGATGACTCTAAGATTCCTTGGTGGCATGCACCATTCTATAACACTAACCTCTTTTTCAGGGAATACTGAATGCTATTCATCAACAGAATAATACCAGGAGAATAAGACAAGATATTCTATAGACGTTCTCTTGTCCACCTGTCCTCCAAAATATCTCGCCAATCGTAAATGTGTGGGATAAGCATTGTTAGCTTAAAATACCACCACATTCTTAATATAAACTAAGGCAAACAGTTGAAGAAGAATGCACAACTATTCTTAATCTTCACAAGCTTTAAGGCGGCATTTAGATTGTTCCTGAATGTATTACCAACATGAAAAAATAGTTCAACAAACTTACTGAACATACTGTATAACCATTTTTCTTATAAATGTATAATGTAGTAATAAAAATCACTTATTGTTTGTTACAGCCTTTCATCACATTTTGCACACAATATCAAAATGTTGCAGTTTTTTTATCATGATATATTTTTATGAAATTTTATATAAGATTTTTCAAAGTAATCTTTTCCAGGAGCAATGTATATCTGTAAAAGAATTTTCTAAAGTTTAAATGTCTCGAGATATTTATTTCTTGGTATCAATAAAAAATCCATTAATAATATAATCAATCTCATCTTCAGAAAGTAAACTATGATCATTTTCATGATTAAAAAGTTCTTTTTATGATAAAAATAAAAAAGTAACAGATATTGACTAGATCAGAGGAGTAAGGTTTATGTTTTATCTTTCTCTCGGATTTTTGTTCAAAACCTTCAATTTTTAATTTTGTTGAAGGAGAAAATGCATTGTTCTGATGGAATTTCAATACAATAACAATCATTTTTTAAAGATATTTAGTAGTGTACCTCTGATTGTCTTTTGTACTCTCAGCTTGATGTTTTTTAATACTTTACTTTTGAAGGAAATGGTATACATTATTTTTTCATAACATATTGTCTTCACCATGTGGTATCACTTTCCAAGTCAAATACCTTACTTTCTTGACTATTGTATAGTGTTTACTATGTTTAGCCATCAATGTGCAATTTTGGAAGTAATGTGATAGCCTCTATATTTCAATTCTAAATGGGATAAATATAACCAAATATGAATGTTGAATGGTAATTATGGGTTTCAATATTGATTTTTGGCATGTTCCTCGATTTTGCTACTCAATTAAATTAGTGAACCCCATTTGAAACTTAATTCTTTATATCTTAAATAATTGTAAATTACTAACAAAAATCCGCTTTTTCAAATGCTACGCAGCTTCATGAATAATTTTACATTACAAGGAATCCAATGTCAATTTTCTCCTGTATTATTTGGTAGATAAAGATATTAATATTTTTAGCACAGTAGAAGGATAGGATTAAAATTCTCTAAACCATTTAGAAATATACAGTAACGCACAATATCTTCCCTTCCAAAAACTAATTGTAGACTTTGAAAGTATCCGTTATACCCCACCCCTGTAATCAAAATATGAGAGCATAATTTTCTCATATCAAATCGCTTCTTTTGTTTTGAAATTAATTCTGTATTAATCTATGTACTGAAACTACTCAAAAATTTTTTGTTAGAATAATACATATTTTTAAATTTAATATTTAGATGTTTTCCTCAACACGTTAAAATGCGTTTCAAACATTTTAAATTAACTCTAATATACTTCATTAATATACTAATAATTAAATCTCCTCTACTAATAATTAACTCTCATATATTTCAATAGTTTTTGTAAGAACAACTCATATCTTTAAATTCAATATTTAGATATTTTCCTCTACTTGTTAAAATGAGCTTCAAACATTTCAAATTAACACTCATATACTTAATTAATACAATAATAAATAACTCTCATCTGCTTATAATTAACTCTCATATATATCAAAGTAAATTTATTATATACAAATTTATTATCAAAAAATCTGTCTTGTTTTCTTGTCATAAGACCTTGACAAATAATTAGATAAATAACTTTTTATACAAAAGTAGCTATAAATGTTTAAAGACAATTTATAATATACCTTATTTTACTTAGTCAATTTTATCTTTTTAATAAAAATATACCATTATTTTATGTTCTATTGAAAACGAAATATTTTTTCCGTTAAAAAAGTAATTGTGTTTTTAATTGTTTTTGTAGCCTTATATAATTTATCATATGCTATTTAATAAGATACTAGCTGTCTCTTGTGATCTTCTGAGACTAAATTTGATTATACTAAACGATTTCATGATAAATTTGATAATACTAAACATATTAAACTATTCTTGTTTATCATGAAATATTTACGCAATAGGTTAAGAAGTCTATTAATATTTATCTCTCTTTCTCTCTCTCTCTCTCTCTCTTTCTCTTTCTCTCTTTCTCTCTCTTTCTCTCTTATTGTGTTTTTATAAATTACTCAAAGTAGAAACAGATATCCTCTTCTACCAAATGTTTTTCAGTTACTTCATCAACACTTTGATACATTTGATCACACATTGTTAATTCTATAGTTTCTTTAATTGGATTTTCAAGAAAAAGTTATTTAAATTATTCTTCCAATTCCGTACTAAATTGTGTGCCAGATAATTATTCGTATAAATTACGTGGCACAACAAGTCGTATAAATAAAATCATATGATGGATGAATCACTTATTTTGAAATAAAACTATTTTAAGCTAATATTATACGTTAATATGTTAATATAATTTTATCATTCATATTTAAAATAATTATATATTAAGGAACAGAACTAATATACTATGAAGTAAAATGTAAAATTCCAAAATATAATGGAAAAAAGCACAACGCATCGCATAAATGTTATATACTGAAATTTTTTAGCAAGACTTTGATTAAGAAACGTTTGAAAACGGGATGATTAACTTTTTATTATAATATGTGCAATATCGACATCCATGATATGATATTGAATGCATAAATTACAATCAAGGAAGAAATCATACGTTACTATAATACAAATCGTCCTAATTTCAATAAAAATGGTAGATGATAAAAAAATTGTTAAAATTATGTTTATTTTTAACTACTTAAAAAGAATAATTATATTTGAAAGGAGAATTCTTTAAAAAAAACTATAATAACGAATAAAAAAATTCAATAATATCGAATAAAAAAGCAATAATATCGAATAAAAAAATTCATAATGAAAATCAAATAAAAAAATTTTATGCCTTAATTCTTTCAATATTCTAAAAGAATTAAATGAGAAAAGATTTTAATTTAAAAAAAATTTTTTTGCTCTTACGTATAAATGTGAAATTAAAGTCTTTAAATAGAAAAATTAAATAAAAAACTTAAAGATTTTTATGAGATGCTAATGATTTATCCTTCTTACATAACGAAATTAAGGAAATTTGTTTATTCAAATAGGATTAAAATAAATGAAGCAAAAACCAGCTTTACTGCATGTATCATTTAATATAAAATATGATCAGGGAAAAAATTTAATATGATTAATCTCTTTATTTATTGTTTTAAGGATATATCATTTATTTTCATAAACAAACTCTATTTAAAAATGTCTAAAATAAATTAATTTTCAAATGAATATCAAGGAGCATTATTGAAGTATTCGAGAATCAACCTTTATTCAATGAAAGATTTATGCAAATGTAATCTATATTGGAAAATTCTTGCTAAATTCAATCAATTATTTAACATTAGATTTTTTTAAAGTTTAAATGAAAATATATTTTTATTTTACGACTTTGTATTCTCACTTTATAGTTTATATTATTTGTAATTTATTCACACGTTATTTGCATTAATTAATTTTGTGTACAGGATATTTGCTAGAAATAATAGCAAATTCAGTGAAGTGATAATAGGCATCAACCAAAAAATTATCACATTTATTCTGGGAAAATCTAAAAAATAGGAATTACCAACTAAATCGATTGGAATGAAAAGAGGTCAATAATAAACTGACAATATAGAATTTATCTGGCATTATATATAAAAGCAAAACATGCCATTGTAATGTTTCAAAGAAAGCAAAAAAACCAAACAAATTGGCCCAAAAAAAAGAAATCGCCTTCACAAATTATTCACTTGTCAGGCTAAAATAAAAGCAGCATACAATTAAATATTAATCTCCTTGTTTTTTTCTTAAATCAACAGATGTTATATAGTAGTCTGTGCTAATAGTTTGCAAATTAACAGACTACTATATAACATCTAAAATAAGCATCTAGTGAAAATACCATATGTCTATACAAAAGAAAATAACATCTATCAAACATATATGAATGTTTGATAACACAAACAAGGAGGTTTGGTGGCATTAAATAGACGTGGCATTAAATGGACATATGTTTGATATGTTAAATTTATTACTTTATATCCCTGCTTTCTGTAACCTTGTTTTCTTTTGAATGCAAAATAAATCATTGAGGTCATTTGAGAAAAAACAACTTTAGTACATACAGAATTTTATAGAGCATCTGATAATTATTTGTTTGTAGATATATGGCAATTTCACTAGATGCTTATTTTAGATTAATTTGTTTACCAATTACAATATTATAAAAATGTGGCACAAACATTTTTTATAAATAAATTGCTTTCAAAAATCTACAGTTAAGATCCCATAAACTGAAAAATGCCATTACTTGACAATTTATTTCCAAAAATATAATTGAAAAATAATTACTTGATATAATCCGGACAGATTTTTTATCTTACTTAATTTATAACAGAGAATTACGTAAATATACTAACAAAAAATTAAACTAATTTATTTTATATTGTGTTTCTTAAAATTTCTAGAAAATATTTTACAGTCTCTTCATGTTTTTCAATGGACCATATATGCTATAATTCCGTTATCATTAGTACATAATCTTATTAGCCTTCTTAATTATTGGTAATTACTTTTGAAGTTGATTTGCATTTCAAAGTATAGTCTACTTATAAATAATTGAATTACATTTATTTTTATTTTTGGAATCTGGAATGGATAAGAAATTACCCAAAATAGTTCAAACACTTTTTTATCACAATTTAGAGATATATAGTATTTTTAATTCTCTGGGGTTTATCACAATTGGGGATGGCATATCCCACCACCCTCTTATCATACCATTACTCATTTGTGTTCCAGGAAAAGCTAAAACAGTCTTTGAAGACAATTTTGTTTTAGATGTGTATTTTTTCTTTCCCGTTAACAAAGAACTATTTCATTTAATCTCAGTTATTTCATCTTAATGCATTATAATTAATTCTGGGAATCAGCATAAGACTTTCGAATATACATTTTCATATGTGAC
Source organism: Latrodectus hesperus (assembly GCA_037975125.1). Classification (NCBI taxonomy): domain Eukaryota; kingdom Metazoa; phylum Arthropoda; class Arachnida; order Araneae; family Theridiidae; genus Latrodectus; species Latrodectus hesperus. The sequence goes on along the minus strand of CM075856.1, from coordinate 27,942,264 downwards.
GATAAGATAAATTCCAAGATAATTATCCGTTACAGTCATTTAATTGGCGGCAAAATGTGTACAAAGTAAAACTTCTTATAATTACACATCAAAAGAGAAATATTTTGAGCTTATCTAAGAAAACAATTTGCTTAGATTGAATTATTTTAAATTGGAAAGGATGTATTGATTTTAAGATACATACGAATTATTTCATTAAGTTTTTCCGCAAGAAAATATGTTGCCAAATATTGTGGTTTAGTGATCATTCTCACGTTTTAAGTTTGTTATTAGATTTAAACTCACTTCTTATAGTTTTCATTCATATACAAGTATACAAGTTTTCAGTTATTTTTATTTCTTTATTTAAAAAATAAGACTAAAATTTTTGTTTTGTTTCAATAGAGATATAAATTAATTGCTCTATTTCTTCCCTTACATATGGGACAATGGATTAAAATTTGCAATGTTTAATTATTTCGTCGAGTTTTTCCGCAAAAAAATATGTTGCCAAATATTGTGGTTTAGTGATCATTCTCACATTTTAAGTTTCTTATTACATTTAAACTCATTTTCTATAGTTTTTATTCTTAGCGTATACAAGTTTTTAATTTCTATTTCTTTTAAAAAATAGGACTAAAATTTTTGTCTGTTTGTTTCAATAGAGATATGAGTAAATTGCTATGTTTCTTTCCCTTACATATAAGAAAAATGATTAAAATTCCCAATAACGGTGACATAATTTTATGACAAAAACTGTCAATGGGATAATACGTCATTATCAATTTTCATTACTATTATACAATTCCATGGCATACACGAAAACGCTAAAGAAATTTAATTTACCATAATATAAAAAGTAGCAGTCATAATGTTTCGTTAATCATGTAGAATAACTATATAGTTGACTGATAACAAAATGTTCAAAAAAATTATGGTGTACTTAACTTTTTTATCCAAATTTAAAAATATTTAAAAAATTTATAAAAGACAGCAAACCATGAAATATTTTTTCTTGTATTTCCTCGAAATAGAAATGCATAAAATATTAAATTTTTAGTTTTAGAATATTTTGAATATTTTTACTTCTTTATTTAAAAATTCTTTGAGCTCAGACAATCTTTTCTGAAAAGAAAAAGTCTTTTTAACATACCTGAATTCATACCTCATCAAATGTTGCATCAATATTTAATCAAGTATTTATGCTTCTCATGACATAAAAATGTTTTGTTTTCCGCTTTGAAATATAATAAAGACTTCTTTTTGAAATCAAAAAGTTAAATCATGTACAACCAAATCAAAAGAAATTTTAAAATTGTCATGTAAAAAATGTAATAAAAAAGGCATATTTTATTAACATAATTAACGTCTCAAAAATTCCATTTTGCTATACGAATAAGATAAAAACTTACTTTAATGACTATCCAAAAACTATGACTTTTCTGAACTTTTAAGTTCAGAAAAGTATAATATAATAATGTAAAATAATATAAAATAGTATAAAGTAATATAAAAAAGTATAATATAATAATATAAAAAATAATATAAAACTTATGTTAACGTTTACGTTAACATAAGTTTTATATTATTTACAAGCTATTTTATTAAATTCTTCATTTATCATAAAAACTAGAAATCATGAGTCAGAAAACCATAATTTGTTGAAAGTAATCATTTTACAACAATTAACTGTATGTACTAAATACGAAATATCGAAATTTAATTTTGTTTATTTATAAGAAGTGTAGTTAAGATCTAAAATGTATTTAAGTGTATAAAAGATTTCTATTTGAATTTCCTTCCAAGCAGCTGGCACTATGGAAGCTGAACACTTTTTAACTACTAGCGCAGTCTTCTATTCATTCATCACCTCAAAATCTTAGATAAGTCTTGTATCTAATAAATTTTGATCCATTAAAACATGATCAAATTATTCTTTTATGGTAATTTTGATTTAGAGTTGCATTATATCAATAAATGCATATTTTTCAATAACAAAACTGTGAAGTCTTAATATCAAAAGATATGTATTTTAGGTAAGACATGAGAGCTAGAAAATGTGTTCTTTTACATCATATAAATATTACTCTAAAATCTTTCCCATTCACCAACAATTTCATTATGTCGAATTCTACCATCTTATGTTAACCAGATGTATGTGAATATGATGCCATCATTTTGTGCTTAACAATTTTTTAGTAATATTTGCATTATCAGTGGATATTAAAATAACATTTTTTTGATTTTGCGAATTTGTCGTTGTATAATACAATTCCCTTGTCTTAAAGTAGTATTATAGATTTTTCAACTCTGAGAATTTGATTATATTCTTTGACAAACTACATTATAAGTGCATAGTCCAGTTATATATATATATATATATATATATATATATATATATATATATATATATATATATATATATATATATATATATATATATATATATATATATATATATATATATATATATATATATATATATATCACTGTAAAAAAAACGGAAGAAATACAGTAAAAATCACTGTTATTTAAATGGCTATCATAGGAACACTAATGATTACAGTAAATTTTACTGTTAAATTCAGCCGCAGAAAATCGTTTGCTATTGCGCATGCGCATTGAATTGGTGGAATAAAAGTTTCTTCTGTTCCTGTGACAAATGAATCAAATTAATTTCGCCATTTATTTGCCCGTGTTTTCGCTTAGTGAAGTAGGTGATATTTTGAGAATAATTATTCCTTTAGTTGAAGTTCTATTGAAATTTAACCACCAAATATAAGGTAACGTATATTTTTCATATTATTTATTATGCAAGTTGTTAGCTAACTTTGATATATATAAATTCTTATAAATTTGACTGAACATTTCAAAATATTCTAAGCTGAATTTACAAACGATCATATTTACTAGTATTAATTTAGTGTCAATATTTTTTTACTTACTTTTTATTAATATTTGAAATATTTTATAGTAGTTTGGTAACATAATTGATTAGTATTTTAATTATCAATTTTTTGATGAAATTAGAATTGTATTTAAGTGCTTCCATTGTTATAAAATTGCTTACCTATATTTCTTTCGAAATTAAAATTGAATAATCATCTATTGTTATATTCTTTTAGATATATATTATTAAATATATAAACGGAATTTCTATTTTATTTCGGTGTGGAAAATTCCTGATTTTTCTGTCATTGTAAAATGATATAATTTATTGTATATTAATTAAATATAATTTTTATATTTTTAATAATTTTTTGATTAGAATTTTATTAAAAAATGTTTATTTTTTAATACAGATTGTTAAATTGCATTCTAATTTTTATCATGAATTCAATTCCATTTTGTAACATGCATTAAAATAATAATTTTTTTAGGCATAAATGTTTGTAAATTCTTTCAATAAAATAATATTACAATTAATGATATTTATTAGAATAAATAATCTTGTGTTTTGAATTTGCATGAAATGTAAAAATGCATTTCAATGGAAAATGTAATGTTTTTTTAAAATATTTATTTTTTAAAATCATTATTTTATAACAAATGTATAAGAAACATTTTTAAACACATATTAAGAAGTACTATTCGAATTAAGGTGATTTATTTAGAAAATGTAAAGTTTATTATTTTATAACCATAATTAATTTTTTAAATTTATATTACTAATTAGAACATTAATTAAAAATCTGTTTGGGAAATCTTGTTGGTAGTTTGATATTTATAAAACAAAATTTCTGGCAACACATTTTTTTTGAAAAAAATTACATTATTACTGCAAATTTAACTTTATTTTATTAAAAAATTGCAAAATTTGTAGTGCTATTTATGATTTATTTACATGTTAGTGAAGAAATCTGAAATTCATAAAAATAAAAGCTAATTTAAAATTATAATTAAGAAACAAATACATGAGTGAAAACTTTGTAATTTGTTCTTGCTTAACATATTTAAAACATATTGTGCTCAAGATTTTTCTAATACTACTGTGCACATTAAATACTACCTTCCAATATAGTCACACTTTTTAAAAAAAATTTTAAATATACCTATGTTTAGAGAAAATAAGAATTTATGAAGAAAATGTTTGATTTGTAAAGGAAGTTTTAAAAATAGAATAATCACAAATAACTTTTAGTAGTAAGACTATTTAGAGTAAAGCCTCTTCTTACCGACTTCAGCCATATTGAAAGATAGAATAGGTATTTGGAGAGAGAGAGTGTGTTTTTGTAAGCACGTGTATTTTTAAAAGTTTTCTATTTATCCTTCATTGTGATAGTGTTTAACTGCTGTAGATTTAAATTTTAAGTGTTTAACTGCTGTAGATTTAAACGAAAGACTTAAGTTTGCATCAGCTAACAAAATTAAAAGAATTGTTAATTTCTTAAAAACTTCTCCTCCTGGAGGTTGTAAAATACAATTTTCAACCATTGAGGAATTGGATGGAAAAGAGGATATTGGAAAGTTTATTATTCTTCTATCAGAGAAGACTTGAAAAAATATTTAGAAGTACTGCAGTAAAGTACTCAAAATTTTATTTTAAAAAAATTACTGCTTAGTAAATTATAAATAAGAAATTTAGAAATGAATATAAAAGTTAATCATAAATAAATTAATCAGGAATTTGTTTATTGGTTTTAGATTTCCGCATCTTCTCAGGATGCAATAGATATTACAGACTTATCTTGCACACCATGTCTATTAATTTGTGGTATGTATTATTTATATATTTCATAAGGTTTGAAGTGTTTTAACTCAAAAGCAAAATTTTGTTGTTACATTTATTGACCTCATCAAAAATTGTTTACTCTGCTTACATTCTATTTAAAATAAATCATATGAATATATAAAGTTCTAAAAAAATCTAAATAAATTGTTTTAGTTAAAAACATCTTTTTTGATACAACTTCAATTGTATTCTTTATTTATCTTAAGTACGTATATAATGACGTAAATATGCAGACTTAATGAACAGCAATTTTTTTTTATTTCCTAATTTTGCACTATTTCATGTAATTTTTTATTGAAATTAAAGTTTTCTTAGCGGGAAATACAACTTTGATCTCACTCTAAGACAACTTAGATTTCATTTTTGAGGTAACTATTTACGAATTACATAAATTCAGTTTTAAGCAAATGTTTTATAAAATGTTATTTCATAAATTATTGTTACTTTGACACATTATAGCATTTTAATTTTTCTGTTTATTTTCGATGGAAATGTTTTTAAATTGTATATATATGCATGTAAAAGAAATGTTTCCATATTCTTTACAAAATAAATTTTTTTAACTTAAAATCGGTTTTTGTATGTTATCTTTAAAATGTGGGCATAAAGTTCATATTTCGCACTTTATTTCTAAAAATTTGTAATTCACAATTGGAAGTGTTATGATTTGCTTTTTAGAGGATATAATTTTCGATAACATGAATGAATTCTTATAAAACCAATTCTATATTCTCTTTTAATTAAATCAATTACAAATTAGTTTCTCGAGATAGAAAACATCAGTTGGAATGATTTAATTGAAGTAAAGATTTTATCATTTTCAGAAAAAGTGAGACCTTCATTACCAAAAATTCTTATCATGAAATTGCTAAAATCCCTTGAAATAATTTTTATCATCAAAATGTTTGTGATTGCATAAATGTAACAACCACTTGTTAACTATTAAGAGAAGTATATTTTAATATAAAACAATAAAAATTTCTAAATATTTTATTGAACTATTAAACAACTTTTCCTCTGAAATATTCAGCTCTTGAAATTTCAAATTAGTTATTCATGTGTCTATTTTTTTGTTTTTCAGGTGCTTGCTTGTTCAACTTTAATCACTCGCGGGGAACGAAATCTAAAAAATATGTCAAGGAAGGAATCCAAGCACGTGTTTTTGTCACTTTTAAATACTTTATACAACTTTAAATGGCTATAATTATTAAAATGTAAATAAAAAAATTCTTTACAATTATTTGTGTATTGTCAACTATATTGCTTTTTTTCTCAGAATCTTAATTTGCTTACATTATAATAGAAAAAAATCAATTACTTTAAGCAATATCAAAAAGAAAACTTTTATTGTTTTTACAGTATAATTAAAATACTACATCATTAACTAATTCCCCTTTGGTATTTTTAGTAAAATGGAATGTTTTGTAAGGTTTCTTTTTATCCTAAATCTGTAGAATCACAGATATATCAAAAATCAATTTTATGCTAAGCTTTGTATCTTATTCAATATAACTGCTATTTCTTAATTTTTTTAAAAAAATATGTAATAAAAATTTCAACCTTCTTAACTATTCAATTAAGTTACGATTTGATCCAAGATTTTGAGGTAAGAAAGTTAAACAATCTCGTCAGGTATTGAAAGTTAAACTATTGATCTCAAAATGTTCTAAAAATGACATCTTCTGCAATATAACATTAGTTATGTTTTTGTACTTTGTATATTATATAAAAAATTGCTTAATAATTGTTGGCCCATAATTAGGAAATTAGCTAATGTGTTTTCAAAATTGATTTATACTCTACTATTATCTTTACAAAACATGATGATAGCTGTAAATAGCTTATTGCAGTAGGTTTTGTAGAATATGCAGCAAAATGCATAGTAAAATGTGCTATAAAAATAACAATAAAAAGTGCTGTAAAATAACAATAAAAAGTGCTGTAAAAAACAATAAAAAGTGCTGTAAAAATTACAGTAAAAAATGCTGTAAAAATTACAGTAAAAAGTGCTGTAAAAATTACAGTTAAAAGTGCTGTAAAAATTACAGTTAAAAGTGCTGTAAAAATTACAGTGAAAAGGGCTGTAAAATTACAGTGAAAACTGCTGTAAAAATTACAGTAAAAAGAACTGTAAAAGTTTTACGAATATGCTGTAAAATTTACAGCATATTGTACTGGCGCCCAAAACGCCAGCACATTTTGCTGTAAAATTACAGTGCTTTTTTTTAGAGTGTATATATATATATATATATATATATATATATATATATATATATATATATATAGCATCCAATTTTTTGTATACTTCTATATTCCAAAATAGTAAGAAAGTATTTTAAGTTATTAACTGTCTTTTATACATGTAAAAGCTTTTATATTTTGATTGAGATATAATTTCAGGCAATATTCTGCAATCACTATCTATTAATTGAACAAACAAAATGATTCTTGTATCGATATAATTCACAGAGAAATGAAAACCTAAATTTTATCATCTAAGAAATTTTATATACGAGTACTTATTCGGAAGTATACGCAATATTTAAAAACCAATTAACAGTAAAATTTAAAAATATTAATGAGAAATTTTTCTTGTTTCTCAACTTTTTCTTTTTTGCGAAATTTTTGATATTTTGCAAGTATGAAAGCACAATGTTATTTATACATTGCCAGTTAAATTATTAAAATTTTGTTTTTAAAGTATATTTTAATTAAATGTGTGTGTGTGTGTGTGTGTGTGTGTGTGTGTGTGTGTGTGTGTGTGTGTGTGTGTGTGTGTGTGTGTGTGTGTGTGTGTGTGTGTGTGTGTGTGTGTGTGTGTGTGTGTGTGTGTGTGTGTGTGTGTGTGTGTGTGTGTGTGTGTGTGTGTGTGTGTGTGTGTGTGTGTGTGTGTGTGTGTGTGTGTTGTTTATATAGGATCTATATAATTATAAATAGACAGCAAATATTAAACTTCATGTAAATATAATGTTAAAACTAATGCTTCCCTCAATGCTAAAAATGTTAATATGTCAAGAAAATTTAATTAAAAGTATGTCTATAGCGCTGAAATTTCCTTACAAAAAATTTACTTTTCTGCATAAAATTATACCCAATTTTTTCAATTTTTCACAGTTTTTGCTTATTTTGAAAAAATACTTATTCAGTCTACCTAAATTATGTGTAAAATAAAAAAATAATTCTTTTTGATAAGTTATTTTCAGATAGTTTCATCTTTTAGGCACTTTAAGTTTGTTAGAAATGACACAGGAAAAAAGAAATATTTGTATAATGAAATCTGCATTATTCATACTTTGTGATACACATTTAATTGCAATTTCTGGGTCACTGGACAAAATGCGTAATTGTTGCATTTGTTGCAAACTGTATATAGCACACAAATATCTTGTTCATTTTAATAACTGTTGGAAATTTGAAGAATTATTTTCAGTTTTACATTTTTTCATTCGTTGTTATAGTAGGCCATTTGAAATAATATGAATATCATTCAAACATGCTCAAGTACAAATGATAAAGAACTGTTTCAAGAAATGTTTGAGGATTTTTCTTCCAAAACTTTGCCTATGTCAAGTGTAAAAACGTAATTCGTAAGTGTTGATTGAGTATATCGATTGCATCACTACTCATTAAAATATTAAATTGTACATATTTGTAACAGAGCACTTTATCACACACACACACACAAATCTGTTATCCTATTACAATGAATATAATCAGTAACTAATGACTCAAACCCGTGAAATACTCAAATTACAATAATACAATGAACTGTAAAGACAGACATCTGATTATCATAGTGAGTGTGAGTGTTCTAGAAATTAAGTAGACAACTTCGTCTACGAGAATCCCATGAAGTCATACACACACGTATCTAATTAATGAGTACAATCGCCAAGATTATTGTTTAACTTTTGATATCTTTTATCTTTCTCGGAGTTGAATTTTTTATTCCTATCAGCATATTTAACTAACATTAAAATCCATAGCATCCATATTCATTTAAATTTTAAAAAAAACAAATTTCCAATCATATAAAAATGAGGAATTTATATTTGTCCCTAATTGTTATTTATTCAACTTTAAGAACGTAGAGAAAAATTTAAAAAGAAATTCGGAAATCTTTCAAAATCCTATTAGAGATTATAGAGCTTCCCAAAAAGATTCCTCTAAATATTCTATAATTATAATATGTTATTTTATAGTTTTTTTTTTATAAATGTTATTTTATATCTTTCTCTTGAGCATATTATAAGAAAGTTTTAAGCATTTTCTATTGCATGAATTCCAAAAAAACATTGTATAGATTCGCTCTTATATACAATATAATAAACTATGGCAACTATTCTTAAAATGATATTTATTGTATAAATTTATAATGAGAACTGAACTCGGTAGTATATTTATTAGGAAAAATCATATAGTAGATAATCAGTTTTAGAAATATTGTACAGTACTATCAACTGTGTGTGTGATTTCATTAATTAAATCATTTAGAATTTTGATCACTTTTAATTGGAGATTTTTATGCTAGTTGATAGTAAATAAATTTATCTAATATTTTTACATTTTGTGAACAAAATTAAGTATTTAGAACTATTATTCACAAAGCACATTACAATTTTTTTATGTTTCGTTAATGAGTTTAAAATATTAAATATTATATCTATATCTATCTATCTATCTATCTATCTATGTGTGTGTGTGTGTGTGTGTGTGTGTGTGTGTGTGTGTGTGTGTGTGTGTGTGTGTGTGTGTGTGTGTGTGTGTGTGTGTGTGTGTGTGTGTGTGTGTGTGTGTGTGTGTGTGTGTGTGTGTGTGTGTGTGTGTGTGTGTGTGTGTGTGTGTGTGTGTGTGTGTGTGTGTGTGTGTGTGTGTGTGTGTGTGTGTGTGTGTGTGTGTGTCTGTCTTTTATATAGGATCTATATAATTATAGAAAATTTATTAAATATTATGAAACATTAACTTACATGTATTATTAATATTTTTATAATTTTGCATGTGAAAATTTTAATCGTAGATAAATTCAAATAATTTTAATTACTAATCATCCAATTGAAAATACTTTTAATAAATCCTTTAAATCGCTTTAAGCGGTGATAACTTATTAAATAAAAATAAGCAATCATCATTTTTATCAAATGTAAACACGAGGCAAAATTTTATTAAATATCATTAAAGTATCACATAAAAATGTATTAAAAGGATCACTGAGGCATTAACAAATAATAATATACGAATAAATAATATCATGCAAAACTTAGAAAAGACTTGTTCTGCATTTAAAATTTCCCATTGATTACATCAAAAGAATTCGAAACATCCCAAAACTAAAAATAAATTTGAAGATTAAATCATTACATGAAGTGGAAAGATAAGATACAGTTATTTCTAATTTCTATACACAAATAGAAGAACTTCTAGAAATTTCTACATTTCCTTGAAAGTGCATCTCCATTTAAATGTACAATGCTAAACTAAAAAGGAACTTCCTAATTTAAAGACTGAAAATTTAATTTTTTTCTTTAATGAAATTATAGCTTACTTCATAAATTTTTTGGAGAAATACTTCAACTCTACCTTAATTTCTTGTTGTTTGAGTAAAAAAAACAACATTTTTTTCTCAAAAATAAGCTACAAAAAGAAAATAATACGTAAAAAAGTTCACTTTACGTACAGTCCTGAAGACTTTCTGATAAAATAAGTTAAAAACGAATTCTATCAAGCATTTCAATTTATTTAGGAAAAGCAAATATTTTTGAAATGCTTATCTATAGAATTTCTTTTATATATAGCCTATGTAAAGAAAATATTCCGTCGACTATTATTTTCTTTGTCCAATGGAATGTTTTTCACAAAAATAATCTCTTAAAAGATATTTTCCCTTTTAACATAAAAGAACTTACTAACGTACAAAGTTACAGTTAAAAAAGAGCTTGTTTTCTGCAAAAAGAAAAAATACATTATGTTATTTTGCAATATTTTCTAGAACAAACAGAAGACTGTGAATTTTTTAACATACAGTTAATGTTAATTTCTTTATTTAGATTAATGGTATATTTTAAGAAAAACAAATGTAAATCAGCTCAGGAACTAAAAATAAACATATGTAAACTACTTTTATGAGCATCTCTTTATTTTTCCATGAATATTAATGTAGATAAAAAATGTTTTCTCTTTACACATTAAATAATGTTTTCATAAAGGACCAGCTTATAACAAAACGATTCTTTCCTTTATTATTTACCCCATAATTTTAATCTCTGATAATTTTCAAAAGATTTTATGTAATAATACATTGATGTCATTTACTGAAAAATAATATTAAAATCATATTTAATGATCAATTTCACATTTGCATAATTCATTGATGAATTTGTGATATCTTAGTTAACAATTTAATTTATTTAATACTGAGTTTTGAGTTTCTTAAATAATAATTAAATTTTCTCAATACTGATCCTTGAAAATCGAAGCAACATAAATGTATTAGTTTTAATATTTTGAACTTTTTTAAACATTTTAACATGACTGGATCCTTGAAAAGTGATCTTTATAACTTACGGTTTCGAAAGTATTTTGTTCGTTATTGTCTAAAGGAATCGATATTTTTCTCTATCAGTAAATCAACATCGATCAGTAAATCAGGATCGATTAGTAAATCAGGAAATAAAAACCTAAGCAATGATGTGTGTTCAACTAATTTAGAATAACTTAAATATACATATTTGCAATGAATATGAATAGAGGCATTTTTTATTTCTTAAAACAATTTTAGTGAAATTCTTTTCGAAATAAAAAGTATATATTGTACTTACTATAAATTACTCCTTTTATTTTCGTAAAAATGGAACGATACCATTTTTCCATAAAAGTTAGTTGCAGAAATTGTTACTATTTTTGGACTTCAATATTTACAGAATATTGAAATGAAATAATTCAGTTACTTTATTTATAGATGCTTAGAATTAATTAAATTGTATTTATTATTAATTCAATTATTTCAAATTATTTGATATGAATGAACTTTATTAGAGTGTATTAAATATATCAGAAATAGAGTTTTTCTACTGTTGAAATAAGAAAATAACTTAGTGTTATTTTTTTACACACAGAAAAAATAATTACTTTTATTTAACTGAATATACTGTGTTAAAATATGTTTAAACTCAGGGTATACTTTTGATTTTAAGTGGAATGATATTTTTTAGATTATATATCATTCAGCATCGTTTTTGGTTAATTTAATTCAGTAAATTTATAGTTTTTATGTATTAGTCACATTTTATAATAATCAAAATAAATAAATAAAATTTTGTCTAAAATAATTCAGATACTTTTTTCATGATCTAACACGTTTTTTTTTCTTTTATTTGTATTAAAAATAAAATTCTTCAACAATTAAAAAAATATTCTTTATTGAATATTACTCAGACAAACTGTTCTTCTTTATATCTTATTTTAAATAGAGAAGAATGATATATATAAGCATTTATTATATTAATAATAACTGCATGTTATATAAAATCATTATAGAATTAATAACTATAACAATAGTATGTAAATAGTCACACATTAAAATATTATCAGAGATTTGTTCTTGACAATCATCATCTTAAGCATATAAAAAAAATTTTTTGAATGCTTTTTTGTTGTTTTTAACTATATACTTTTGATGCGCAAAAATAAATAAACTTTTATGCCCTATTTAAATTCTAGTTTATTTTTAAATATTACATACTTACAAAATTTCCATTTTATTTTCAACTTTTAAAATAAATACATAAATATTTTGAAGAATAAAATATTTTATGATTAAAACAAAGATTCATAATTTTAACTATCTTTGAGGTTTCCTCCAATTATAATGACACACGTTATAAGTTTCTCCGATTAATGTAGCCTGAGCGAAATTCAATTCCCATCCTCATTTTGGATGTTTTTAATTCAAACATCTAAAAACTCTTGGTAAAAACATGTCCACTGTGTGACCAACAAACAAATTAGCCAAGTAAAAAGTACTTACTAAGTTAGGAGTATTTAAATAATTAATTTAGAGTACTGTTGAAGATGTTTTATTTATAAAATAACACATTTAATTATTATTTAAATTTCAAGAGTAATTCATTATTGTTGAAGCATATATGTCATACACGGACAGATAAGATACAACTTTCTTACAGATTTTAATATCTACTAAAGAAAAAGAACAGTTAAGCAAAGTAACTCTGAATCCAAAAAATAGGCTTTTCTCTCCTATCAGCATTCAACTCCCCTACTTCCTATAAAAAGGAAAACCAAAGAATAAGTTGAAAAACAACCAGAATAGTTGAGATAGTAAACGTCTGTAACTCACATCACATTCAGCTTAAACAAGATCCACGTTCTTCTTTTCTTGTCGTTTTGACGAAGATATAAAAGCTGAGTGCATAAAGACTACTTCTACTGGTTGATTGAGATCGCTCCACTGTAGACAACTTTTACGACAAGAACACCATTAAAAGAATGGGTATAACTTAGCAAGACCTATAAATACTGATTTGTAATTTTTCGATTGAATTTTTTGAGAACTTCAAGAAGTATACTGTAATATATACTATATTACAGTATTACATATTACACACATATGTTTCTTTCAAATAAATCCTTCATTTCCTGTGAAAGAATTTAATATTAATAATTGTAACGTAATACTTTATAAAACTAAAATATTTGCAAATTTGAAAATTTTTTTAGCAAACAAAAAATAATTATGTCGTTAGCTGTTAATATTTAATTTTATTAAATAATTTTTTTAAAATGAGATCCTCGCAGCTATATGCTTCTTTTTCCTTTTTTTTTTTCTTTTCTACCATTTCTAACGCATAAATAAATACAGATAAATTCATTTTTTGCCGAAGATGAGTTAAAAACCAATCCAAAATTTTGATAAACATTCTGAAAATGTTTTATGTGCTTTTAAATGCTTTTTATTCAATCTACATTTTACACAAATTAATTAAAATTTAGGCTATATTAAAGAGTATTAATAACCTTATAAATGAATACTTTTAAAAATTCTAAGAAATATTTTTTAGCTTTATGATAAGCTGACAATAATCTTTTCGTCATGAATATTCTTTACTTCATAATGCATATATGATTCGCATAACTATTTATAAAATTGTAAATTAAGTAATTATACCTTATGCACATATTTAAATAAAAGAAAATATGTATATTACGGATGAGAGTTAACTCTAATTACGGAAGTGGTTTACATTCTATTAGTGAAAAAGCTTCTAATCTAGAAGCTTTAAGATGCAACTTAGGTTTTAAAGATGCATTTATTGCATGCAATACATGATAGTTACGTTAAATATAGTTTCATATTTATAATAATTTAATTAGAAAATAAAATACAAAACTATTTTTCTTAGTTTAATTTCTTCAATATATAATGAATATACTTTTAGTCAATATATAATGAATAGATTTCTTAATTTAACTGAACTGCAAAATCTTTTTAAAATCATCCCTCAAATTAGCAAATTGGTCAAAATAGTATAAATAACTAATGTACTAAAAAAATCATCGCATTATGCAAAGATATTTTGTACATATTTTCCAACATCATTTTTAAATTAAAATACTGAGACAACAACTACATAATATACATAGTATCTTACATTTGATTCTGAACTTAATCTAATGTCACTTTTTTTGTTTTTCACTATTACATAAAAATTGTTAGAAATTTATTACAGGTTATTTCTATAACTAAGAAACACTAAAAAATTTAATACTGCTGGAGCTATTAAATTTTATACCACATGCCGAAGACCTGTGATTGGTAAATAATTAGAGTTTCAATGGATTCATTTAAAAAAAGATACCGGTTAAGCCACTAACAAAAGTATTTAAATAAAAGTTATATACGAGTTTTTAATTAATAAATTGCATTTAAATTTTGTGTCCGGTGAAACATTATTGCAATTTAATGTTTACCAGCAAGTTTCGGTCTTTGACAGAAATCATATTGTAGCCTAGCCTACAGAAATATAACGGTTTACATTGATTATGGAATATTATTATTCATTCATTGATCCAGACTTTATGGCAAAGTACAGAATATGAAATAAATAGTCTCCTAATGCATTTCCGGATCTCAAAGTTGCGCTGTTACTGACACTCAATATGGAAATGATGTCACCGTCAAGATCTTAATGTACATGCAGTCTCGAGTAAAAGTGAAGAAATGAATGTGAGAAAAAGATAAGTGTGAAGAGTGAAAAAAAGATAAGTGTCTGCATTATCTGTTCGTTGATGATTACAACGGCATAGACTATCAATCTGAAAACCATGGCTTTCGCTGCTTTGAGCACTGCATAACAAAAATGAAGGACTTCAAATGCATGATCGATGACGCTACTGATTGCCTTGTCGTGACATTTTGTTTTCAGTTGATGGTAACATTCATGTTTGATTGCACTGAGAAGAACTTATATTATATTTAACATCATCATCATGGCAAGCCAACTAATGTGATGACATTGAGTTATTGGTTCATATCTTTAGTATATCTTTTTAGGCTTAAGATGTTTTAACAAAGGACACTATATTTCTGCTGTGTTAAGGCTCATGGTTGCTTTTTAATTCGAATCCTACGAAATGCTAGTATTTTCCAGCGGGATCAAATACAGCAGCATTTCGCTTGTATTTAATGAGCATAGAAAATGATACATATTTCTGGGAAAATGTTCCGCTGTTTCCCATGCCTGATCGTTCTCCAGGTCTCTCACCTAAAAAAACCCTGGTCGATGGTTGCAGAGTGATATCAAGGAGCTGTGGCGTTGTAATGAAATTCCGATGTCAACTATACTCTATATGCTATCCAAACTCTGAATGACCATTGACAAGTCAAATAAACGCTGCTATGGCCTCTAGAGATGATTGGTAAAATAGCAACTAGCAGCTGAATGGTTAAATTTCTGGTTTTCAGTTAAAAATCTCTTTCACAAAAAATGACCATAGAGAAACAAATAAACAAAACAAACCATAGGTTGCACTGATTTCCATTTTTACAAGACTTGTGCTTCTAAAGTGTTTCCAAATGCATTCATTAACTATCTGTTGTATGATACATTTATCCAAAAATATCATATTTTATTTACATATCTACCTGATGTATCGACTTTAATAACTTTTATTGCATAAACATAGCATTTTGATTATTTTCGGAAGTATATTAATACAAGTTCAATTTGAAGCATGTTTATATTTATTAGAGTGAAAAGCATTTGGAAATTTTTTTAAAATTCTTATAAAGAGCTATATCACATTTTCGATAAATTAAAAGGTGTAGCGCCCTCTATCTGCAATGTCACCCATGGCATCGTCAACGAGAAGGTCAGTCCCTCTCCAACAACCGACGGCATGAGACATGTCCATATGACTTTCATGTTTATTTGTTTTCTTCTAATTTAAATGTTTTAGATGTTATTTAGTATTATTTGTAGTATCTGTGTGTATCTGTGTTGTGCTCA
Organism: Latrodectus hesperus; assembly: GCA_037975125.1. Classification (NCBI taxonomy): domain Eukaryota; kingdom Metazoa; phylum Arthropoda; class Arachnida; order Araneae; family Theridiidae; genus Latrodectus; species Latrodectus hesperus. Next base: position 27,926,031 of record CM075856.1, on the reverse strand, counting down.
AATTGTACCTTAAATTGTAATAAAATATTTTGAGCTATTTAAGGAACCTATTTCTTTGTTCCTATTTAACCAGCTACATGCTACACGCTACAAAGGTAATTTATCTTCATTTACACTTGGATAAAAAAAAGTTCCCTGTCACTATACTGTATTTCTATTTCTTGAATAAAATCCGATCTACTTCAAATCTGGCAAATACGAATTACTAAATAAAGAACATATATATTACATTTAAAAATAAAATAAAAGTAAAATGTTTTATTTATAATGATGGAGTTTTATATATATTATGCAAATTTATTTACAAAATATTTATAAAAAATTAATTATTTATTATAAATAAAATAAATCGATCAGTAACTTTAGCTTAAAATAATTCATTTCCAATAAATGTAAAATATAATTTTCTTTATTTTGAATGATTTTTCATAATTCTCAAATTATACTTTCTTTTTTTAAAAGATCTTAGTTCAATGTTAAATCCATATTTTAAAAGTAACCCGAGATTAGAAGAATTATAATGATAGAAAAATCATAAACCATTAGTATAAATTTTTCAAAACCATTGGTCGGGAATAAATATTTTCCTCTGAGAAATTTAAACAAATAGAATTTATTTTCATTTGAGTTAACTTCAAAACAGAAGACATACTTTTAAAAACATACAGTTTTTAACTTTCATATAGTCTTTGGATCTCTAATTTAGTTTTGCAATAGATACTTTGTAATTAAGTAAGTAAAAATTAATTACAAAGTGTTTTTTTTAATTTGCTTATTTAAATCTAAGTTACTTATACAGATTTTATTTATATAATTAAAGCATTTTTAAATGCTTTTATGTTACATTTTTCTAATCTATTATTGCAATTAATTAATATTCCACGTTATTTCGTTAAAATTGATTTGTTTTTTAAAGTTATTAATTTGGTAGGAAACATTATAAACAAAGGCATTAAGCGTATATGTATTGAATTCTTTTCCCACAACTGATAATTGTTTCGAGAATTTACATTTTATATTTGATAGTCAGTGACTATTTAGCTCTTTTTATGCAATAAATCAAATTATAATCATGTTGATATTAACCAGCTTGATTTACATTAGCATTAGTAATTTTTCAGGGAAATGTTATTAGGTGTTTTTTCAGTTAAATTTCAAAACCCACAATATACAAATTATCAATATATTTAATAATTATAAGACTAATTAAATAAGAATCAGTCTGGAAAATATACTAATGTCAATTGTATATCTCTCTAAGTTTAATCAGTTAAAAGTAAAAGTTTTATTTTTCCGAATTTGACTATAATCTGTTGGTAATTTGGTTAACCTCTCTCATCATAAAGAAAATGTATATAATTTTTTAAAGCTGAAGGAATTTTTTGCATTGCCGTATGCTGCTTAAAGTTTAAAATTAAAACAAAATTCTTATTGTAAAACAAAAATTCGTAAATTAAACCCCACACCCGAAAAATATAAAAAACAAATTTCTTACAGATCTTATCATAAATCTTCTTCTCATTCCATTTCACTCTTCTTAAAATAGTAAACGAATTTTCAACAGTTTTGTTGAAGTTTAAAGTTACATGGAATACGTGGCCTGAAGATTTTGCAGTTTTTAATCTAAAAGTTTGATTTAATGCTACAGAACTCAATCAAATATTCATAGACTTTTCATATACAAAGTGCAAAACTGTTTGATCTTTATTTTTTCTTGTTCGTAAAAATATCAATTTTTTAACTAAAAAATATTTTTCGTGAAACAGTGAATAATTTAGCGTTTAAACTTTAAGTTTCTCTAACATACTTAACCCTTTTCTAATAATTTTAAAAATTTTGCATATTTAGAGTTATGAATTTTAAGATTTGTGATCTGTATGTCTTTATTCGTGATTATTTCATACCAAGCAAATTAATCTACAGAAAGTATGCCTAGGTTAGAACAATAATTAGCTAAAATATTCATGTTTACATTTTGAATTTTTATTATTTTTTGATAATGATTTAACATAAAAAAGAAGCCATGTGAATTTTCGCAAAATTAAGACTGACATTAAAATTAATCAATTCCAAAAAATGTTCTTGTTGAAAATAGTATTAGTTCTGAAGATAGATTTCGCATTATTTTGAAACAAGTTTATTTTTAATTGCACATACTTTATTAATAGACGAATTTTAAATAATAGGTTGTAGACATTTGTTGGTGGGAAAATACAAATGAGAATAATATTTTTGTTATATTTCTGGGTATAAGAGATGATACAAAGACCTGTTAACGGAAAAACAAAAAGTATATATGTTTCAAGAATTACGGTTATTGGCAATGCATGCTTGGTTAACTGTATTCTTTGAAACTGCTACTATAATAAATTTATACACCAGAAAATATTATCGTAGATAATTCTGATTTACGGAGAATGTAGCCTGAGTGTTGAAACAACATGTGCAAACAAAAGCTTTTTGAAAATGATGAAATTCGTTTTATAAGTTCTGTGAGACTCTCTATTGAATATTGTGGATACTAATGAAAGACAGCCATAATTATATTATGCCCTGTTGAAATTATGAAAGATATCTTATATAATTGAATTACGATTTTGTATTGAGACATATTTCATTTTATTGCCATTGTATATACAGCAGATATTGCGGAAATTATAAATTTCTTATTCCAAGTATTTTAGTATCGATTATGACCTGAAACACTTGAATGTGTTAAATGTTAAATCGATTCCATGGTCATTTCTTTCGTGTAATGACTTTGTAAACATATTTACCATGCTATGTTCAGCCAATTTTCAGCTTTGTAATTAACTCATTCGTCATAAAAAATTGTATATTTCTCGAATAGGTACATTGAAAATTATGAGTCTGCTTTATATAGAATTAAATGAACGAGTCTAACATTATTGAGATGGAAAATATTTTTATGGGAACAGGTATCAATTACTGAAAGATGTACAGACATTATGCCGAATGAGAAATCAGAAAGTAAGAGTCCTAATTTTTTATGAGATGAAATTATTTATAATTGAGAAAAAGTACAAGACTCTATACAGGATTTGGCATTATTACAATTTTAATGCCAATACTTCCAGCATCAATAAATATCTTTAACTATCCACTTGCAGAGAAGCATTTGCAAAATATTTCATTTGAAAATAAGATTATTTTTCCAGTTCATATTATTCAGTGGTTTTTAAAAATACCCGTAAGAGTTCATACTAATCTCTTTCTAATAAAGCTACATGAGAAAACATGTTTAGAATTTACATTAATATAACAATACATAGATTTGAGGCTACTTTAGACATTACAATTTCAATGCTACATAAAATCATAATCTTCTTCAGCTCAATATCCTACGCAAGGAATAGTTAAGTGCTGAATATAAGCAATAAAATCTGCTTCGTTTTTTTCCGCGTTTATTGTTCTTTTCTTTTTTATAATAAAAATCATGTAATTTTATTATTTATTATGATTTATATTAATTACTTTAGATGATTGTGTAAGTAAATAAAAATTAAACTTCAGTGTTTATAAACATTAATATAATTTTTTAAACGCCTACACATTGATCATATTAAAGTTTTCTACCCTGTGGAAAACACTCTCTTGCAAAACATTATTCCTCGAAAAATTTTCAAATTAAATTTCTAGGTTAATATTCACCATATAAAAAATATATATTTTTAATAATAATGATATAGGTTACTTGCAAATTTTTCTGATTACAAGTATAAGAATTAAAATTTCATATGAAAAATTTGGATGTTTTAAAGCTATCGGAATCAAATTTTTAAACTTTAAAATAGTGTATTATGACTCCTTATCTTATGTAAACATGTTCACAATCGAAATATGCAACGAAAACAAAGAATAACAACGAAATTTCCTATACATCTGGTAAACAGATAAATAGCCTTTCCTCACGTTAGCTAATAAACAAATATGAAATAAATAATTATCAATTAAATTTTATAAAATCGTTTAACAATATACTTTTACAATCTTTTTGTTATAATAAATATTTTTTAATAAAGGGTTTAAATCTTTTCTGTTTCATGATATCAACTATTGAATACCTAAAGTGCAAGTTGCATTTTAGGTTGTAGGTTTAGTAGTATACATTTTAGGTAGTAGGTTGCATTTTAAGTGTAGCTTGTGATGCTTTTGGGTAACGGTTACGTCCTAATAATCTCTTGTATTCATACATTATTTCAATAAAAATAAATGCACTTACACATAACTAAATGCATGTGTGTTCGTGGAAGATAAAGAAATGCAGCATTATTTTTTCATTATTCAGTTATTACAGTTGTAATTCTTAAAAATAAATTCAGGTTTCTAGTTTTGGAAAAAATAACCTATTGTAAAAACCTAAAAAAGTAATTAGTTTACTTTATACTATTGTATTTATATCTTTTGCAATACATAATTTAATAAATTTTTGCGATTGTAAATAAATAATATTTAACTTAATCAATCAAAATTTTAGAGTAATTTGTATGAAAAAGATGTAATTTTAATTGTCTATTGAAACAATGTTTTTATCAATTTAAAATCCAATGTTTTTTTTAATTAGTTAAGGTTCTTCAGTAAGATTTTTAATTATTCAACTTTAAGACAATATAAATCAGAAGTAAAATTGTACTATCACTTCTTTTATTTATTACATACTTAAATTAACGTAAAAGAATTTTAATTTTTAAAAGTGAATTTTTTTTATGTTTGAGCGATTTCTAAAGATAATATAGTTGACTATTTTAAAATTTTCATGGAACACTAGATGTGTATTAATATTATTTATATTTGATTGATTTATTTTTTCATAAAAAGTGAATTTAGACTGTAAATGCCTTGTCTCATTGTTTTTCCCTTTTAAAATATAATTACAATTTATATTCTCTTTTACTGTTACATCAGATTCTTCTAAATGATAAAGATGTTTAAAATTTGAAGGTATAAAATATTCGTTTTAAAATTTGAGATAAGAAACATTTATAAGAATTTTAATACAAATATTTAATTTTAAAAAACAAAAATGCAAATTTATTACATTAGACAAAAGTATTTGAGTTTAAAGAAAAATTCAATATAAAATTTCCCAAATTTTCTGATTATTTTATTGGACAGAGAAAGACTATTTTTTCGCAAATCACTATAACATTTTTATATTATATTTATAGAAACCTGCTAACGCTTGGCAAAAAATTTTGAAACAAATTTAATTTCCCTTAAGAATCACTAAATTTCACTTTTATTTCAATAAATATGTTATTTACTTTTTTAATTTCACTTTAATGTACAAGAAAAAATTTATCAGTTATGTTTCATATTTCTTATCCTCATTACATTTTTCACGCCTTCATTGCATTAAACTGTATAAAAATGTTTCTCACAATAAAATGTCTTGATAATAAATTTAAATATATTTACGAAAATATCTTAAGTGCTTTTTTTATCAGAATAAAAAAAAATTTAAAATCTATACGACATGAAAAATAAATATTATTTCAAATCCTTTCAAATTTTCATAGTTGACAATTGTCAAAAAATTTAAAATATCTATTAATAAGACGAAAACGATTTTCAGAATTCTTACATTATAATTGTAGAACATCTAATGTGGAATAACCTAAATAAAAAAAAATTAGTTTAAGATGAAAGGATAATTTAAAGAGGAACATTCAAATTAAAAAGGTCATTTTAAAATGTGTGTGCAAGTACTTTAATAAAAATATGATTTAGAATACTCAAAGTGTCATTTTAAAATAATCTTACTTTTTTTTTAATTTTGCTAAAATTTAAAATAATCTGCCTGCTTGCTTTGCATGCCTGCTTTATTCTAAAATCAGTTTCATAAAAAAATGAACTCAAGTAAATCTGAATAAATCTAGAAAAAAAAAAGAAATAAATATATCGACATTTTTTTCTTAAGTTTTAAGATAAATAAACACTTTTATTTTATCAAAATCTGCTTCTGTCATTTCCCCAAGGAGTGCAAGTAATTGTAATCATTTTTTACTGGAATTAAAATTAAATCTACTTATTAATAACCTCTCATTATAATTCATATTTATTTATTATGTTTTATTGAAAAATTCTGCTAAATCACATTTATTTTGAAATTGTTTTATAAATATTGAATTAAAAGTGGTAAGAACGTGACATTTATTTCAAGATCCAATTAATATTTGCTTTATTTTTAATTTGATAAATTCTCAAGGGAAACGCTGTTCTATTCTTCTTAAAACAAATTTGCTAAATTTCTTTAGTTATTTCTCTTTAAAAAACAATATTTCCATATCAGCGTACAATATTTTATTTATATATCATGGCATTTTATATAAATTAAACTTATTTTATTTGTTTGCCTATATAGTTCATGTAAAAAATTCCCTATTGAATCTAAATAAGCATCGGATTAATTTTATCCTAATAATTTTTGTAACATGTTCAACTCAACAACATTACTTAAAATAAAATAAACTTAATCAATAGATTTAAGGCTGATTTAATATTATCGTTAAAATTTATAACACCACATAACATATTCAACACTAATAGGCAATTAATTTTTATAAATAATGCTATAAGAATTAAAGCTTTTAAAAAAATTTTCAAAATATAAAAGGGAATGAATATAAAAAATTTGTCATTGATATATAGTTTAATAAGTAGCTGCTATCTTAGGATTTTTTCCTTACAGGTTAAGATATATATGACTAACTAATTTCTAATAATTTAAGAAGTTCTTAATTTTCTTTCGAATATTATAGCCAAACCTTGAGGGTTTATTTTTATAGTTTGAACAAAGAGAGATATCTGATACACTCATAAGCAATCTCGTCGATACGTATTTAGAATTTAGCGCATGCGTAGTTAGTGAAAATTAAAACCTAAATCAAAAGCAAAACAAATGCGATACAAACAAGTGCTTTACTCATATTTGTGAAGAGTTAAACTTAGTTCTACGTTTTGATATTTGAAATAGACTAATAGAGCTTTAAATAGTTTTTAATGTTTGTCATATTTAATGCCTTCTTATTAAGCAAATTAAATATGTAATGAATTGACAGTTTTTTCAATCACAAATTGGGCTATGCATCATGAATATTTATCTTTTATTAAAAAAATTTACAAACCATATTTAGCGAAATGTATGTATTTAGAAAAATGTGTTTAAAAAAATCTTATATTTGTTTTATTCACTAATTGAATATAAGAGTGTAAGAATAAATTACTATTACTAATTTTATTATTTAATACTTATATCAGCCATTACATTGAAACACTTTATATTAATAAGCATTTATCTAAATTACAAACTGTGATCTGTTAAAAATTAAAAATAATTAAGAATTCCTTGTTTGAGAAATTTTTAGTGTATCTTTGAAAAATCTTTTTAAAGTTATATAGAAAATCTTTACAGCCAAAAATTGCTAGTTTTTAGTTTCAATTAAGAAAAAGTACAGAAGACTAAAGTATAGTATAAGAAGAGTTTCAGTTCCCAGTTTTAAATAGCATATAAGTTGGGATAAGCTTTACAAATGTGGGCAGTATGTAATAGTTCATTAAATGGGCATACATACATTCATACAAGCAGGATTAAAATATTCGTCATTTTAAATTAATTGCATTTCTCCTTAAAAAAATTACTTAAATATGAAACATTTGTGAACATACATATCATATTTACAGTATAGTATATGTTGTATGTAAATTATATACAATGAATAAAATATAATTATGTGTGTCTGATGTATATAATTAGGTGTGTATGAGAAACAGAGAAATTATTAAATATTTTTCATCATAATTAAATTTGTTTCAAGTTTCGAATCTTTATTAAATTTCATGCGAGAAATACTTCTGAAATAAAAATTGCTTTCTTAAAGCTACTTCTTGAATATTCATATAATATCTTTAATTTTAATATTAATAAATTTAGAAATATAGATAACTTCTAGAATTTTTCTGATTTTCTACTCATCTAAAAAGTTATGACTTTCAAAGAATAGAGATTAATGAATATGAAAACATAACTCAAAGCTAAAATTTAAATTCAGTATTTCAAAATAAGTTTTGACAAATATAAATTATGCATGCAAGTGACAGAAACGTAATTAATATTCTCTCTAGTAATCATTTTTTCATATCTTTGAACATATTTAAATAAACTTTGGATAAAAATAATTAAATAAATCTTAGAACTGATGTAGAAATGAGAAAATATTTAAGTGTTCTTATCTCTAAAATTGACTAAAATACGCATATATTTTACATATATAATGCTTTATAAAACATTTAATAATTCATTCCTTCATTTAATTTAAGCTCTCAATTCAAAAATAGTGAATAGAAATTTATGCAATGGACTACCTATTTCTAAGCTTAACAGAAAATTATTTTAACTTTGAATAATTTAAAATTTTCACAATTTATGCAGCATATATAAAGATTAAATAAAAAATATTTCCTCATTCAAAATGGAAAAATGTTTTGGTAACAGTGTTCTTAATTAAAATTTTATAAACCTTAGAACACAATTTAAAGAACCCTTTCTTTAAAGCTTAAAATTTCATTGAATTTTACTGGAAGTAAAAAAGGAAAATTAATATTATTCACAAGTAGTAGTGATTTTCTTTTAATATTCTGGTTTGTAAAATAATTTTACTGGATTCACTATTTTTTAAATAAAACATTTTCTTAACAGTTATTAATTGAAAATTCGTACAACTGTCCCGCAATTTTAGAGAAATCCGAAAAAATTTTACTGCAGAAATTTCTAAATTGAAAACAAATGCTAATAATAGGCCCATACTTGAGTCCTAATATATTATGTTAAAATTATAATATGCACTGAAAAGCTAAATAAACTGATACACCTGCTTAATAACATATAAGGCTCTAGTGAGCACGTAAAAATCCTCAACACATCGTGTTATTGTCTCGACTGATATTTGAAGTAGTGCTGGAGGGGGTAATTCACCCTATGAATCCTCCAGAACTACTCATAAATCTCGTCAGAACAGTTCATTGCAACGTGTTCCAGATACTGCTCAATAATGTTCAGGTTAGGGTAGTTTGGAGGCTAGTGGAAGTGTTCAAAGTCAGAAGGGTATTCCTGGAGTCACTCTGTGACAATTCTGGGTGTGTAGGGTGTCGGATTGACAACTGGAATTCTACTGGAAACATGTAGCGTTTGCAGGTTTATGTGGTTGTCTCCACACTTGTACACTTTTATCCACTCGATACAATATGAAACGAGACTCATCAGACCAGCAACGTGTTTCCAATCATCAACAGTTCAATGTGGTATGGACGGGCACAGGCGAGGAGTTCTACAATCCTCAAGGGTATACGAGAGAGCCTTTGGCTCCAGAACTTCATATCAATGATGTATCTTAAATTGTTTGCACACTGACACTTGCTGATGGCCCAAAATTGAAATCTGCAAATATTTTTTTCAAGGTTCCACGTCTATCATGTTTAAAGATTCTCATCAGTCGTAACTAGTCTCGTTCTTGCCGGATATTTTTCCGGCCACAGCAATGTCAGAGAGTTGATGTTTTATTGAATTCTCGATATTCCCGGTACACTCGTGAAATAGCAGTACTGAAAATCCAGATTTAATCGATATAAAACCACTTTCAAGCTCCCTTAAATTTTGATAATCTGTCAAGTAGCTATAGCAACCGATGTAACACCTGTCATATTATATAGACTTTGATTACAGCCATGCCGTGCTTTGATTGGCACACTGGTACAGGCATGTGTATGCAATATGTGTATAACACTTTCAAACTCACTTAAATTATCATACCCTGACATTTTAGCAGTAGTAACCGATGTAACACTTGCCATCTTATATATCGGTTTGATGACAGCCGTGCCGTTCTTTGATTGGCATGATTGGCACACTGGTACAGGCATGTGAATGCAATGTTTGCATACACATGCCTGTTCTAGTTTTTCTGGCTTTTCAGTTTAAATTGTGAGGAAATTACATTTTGCAAATAATTGGGACTTTCTGTTCATATACATATCATCTATAATTCAGAGTCTCCTAATAAGACTATTTACTGCTATTAAAATACTCATATAATTATCTATTAAAATTATCTAATTAAGTATGGATTACCTATGTCGGATTTTTATTCATTTCCAATTCTCAGCAATTTTTTTCGTTTATTTTAATTATCTTTACCTCTCGATATAATTTCATACCGAGAGTATTTTTTTATTTTATACATTATTCACACATACATCTTTATGACAGAAACATTTATTTTACTCTATTTCACTTTATAAAAATCTTTCAACTGGTTTATGTTTGTATTATTGATTAATAATTACAATTATCTATAAAAGCTCTATTTATTTTCACTTCGTATGTTTCATTTTTTATTTTTCTCTTTATCGAAAATATTAACTTTTAAAACAAATAACTCAAAAATAATAATTAGGAACAATTATAAATTTTACGATTAACAATTATAAACTCAAAAATTATCATTGGCAGCAATTATAAATTCTGGCTAATTAAACTCTTAATATGTGACCAAAATTAAGCTTTGATAGTGGGATAAAAATTAAGCTTTAGTAATGAAAAATAATGAATTTAATAGTTATTTCTTTTGCGTAATTTATTCTCCATTTACTGAACTTTTGAACTATCGGTGTGATGAAAAGATTAGAAAGAGAAACATTACAATAAGGAGAATTTCAGTTTTATGCTTCTTTTTATAGTAATTGCTTCTGAACATATAAATTTATTTTTATGTTCTTTCTCCTTATTTTCGCATTTTCGCATAAACTATCAAATTCTAAAATTACTGATAATATAAAGAAAAAAATGGCCATTTTAGAATAAAAATAGTTTTATCTTTTAAAAAATACTTATTAATTATGTATTATGTTAATTTATTTACTTAAATCCCTTCTTTAGTTTAGGGTAATAGATTTTATATTAATATTGTATTATTTTATGTAAATAAAACTAATTTAGTTTTTAAAAATTTCTCTAATCAAAGCAACAGAAATGCAATATATACGCTCTAGTCTGATAGAATTTTACTAACTTTACTATTTTTGCATCGTAATATTTTATTTGTATTCTATATAAATCATTGTATAGTGAATTTTTGATACCACTTCAAAATATTCATTACGTAAATATTTTGATCAAGATGACTTTGCAATTTTTAAAGAAAATAAATATGTAATAACGATAACTTAAAAAGATATTTTCAATGCGCATCTATTATAAAATAAGTGCATATTTATATTAATGCTATAATTGTGTTATAATATGCTCTTCTATTATAATAGAAGCGAATTTTATTAAGTTATAATTTTTTTAATTGAATCGTTTCTATTCTAAATATTAAACAGAATAAAAAGGTTTTTAGTTCTAAAACTAAATTATTGAAAATGTGTTATTAATTGTTAGCAAACTAATTGAGCATGTCGTGACATTTTATAATGTAAATTTCATTGATTTCTTTTTTATTTTTATTGTTATCTAAATAAAAATTGACGAAATTACATTATAAAATGCTATAACGTTGAATCATTTTATTTCACGAAATCATACAAAGTAATTACATAAAAATTGAAAATCATAAATTAAAAGTGAATAGATCCACAATCGCCTTCTATAATAACTGAAATATTCTCTTCTCTCAAACAGGTATTTTCCTTGAAAATCTATTTAATGTTGAATGAAAATATCATATTTAAATTTCTATTGAAATCCAATTTATTATTTTTGAAATATTTTGAATTTATTTCTCTGTCTGAAAATGTTTTCAAAGAATTAGAAAAGCTATTTTATGAACATGACACAAGTCCATTTATATTAAATTTTATCAATTTTCGTTTACATATATTTAATTAAAAAATTTTGAGACTATTAATTTAAATGTAAATTGACTTAATTTAAATTTTAGGGATAAATTTAATACAAAAGGATTCAAATTAAAAATCATACATCATTTAAATAAAGTTTAACAGATCCTGATTAAATTGTTAAATATTATAACATGAAAGGAATAATAACCCCTTTTTTAATTCTTCTAACTCATTTTTTAAATAAAGGGTGGGAAATATTTTATTAAAAATAATATTGATTGATCTTAAATGAATTATAGCCATTTAAGTTTTTAAACTTGAGGAAACTTTTCCCATTTCTGCAATAAATGCATTTGCATACGTACCACCAATTTTGTAAAATACATTTTACATGTAATATACCAAAGTAATCATTTTATTAAAGTGACCATTAGAATTTAACCGTTTTGTAAATGTTTTTATATTGCAAGAAATGAATTTTGTTAAAATACGAAATAGGAGTTTGATTCATATTTTCATTTCCAATGATAATTTTTGTTTTAATTCAAGAATTAAACTATTTTAATCCTTTTGCGGAAAAAAAACTTTTATTTTACTTTTATCTAATTCTTCTTTTCCTAAAATTATTTTAAGTGTTTTCTTCTCAAAAATTCTCTTTTTTCAATAAAAAAAATTTAGCTTCAGTGATGAAACATATTAATAATTTTTATTAATGGAAAAATATTTTTGTATTAATTTAATGCAAAATAGAAATTAATGCAGTAATTAAGACAATGGATAATTTTAGTATTAAAATATAGAAACTAATTTGAAATTTTTATGATATTAAAAGTGTGAAATAAAAACCAAATGGTATCTAATTTTTTAACATACCTTTGGAAAAGTGATCTATTATGTGATTTTTTTATATAAATACAATAATTCCTATAGCTTATTCAGTTATTCATGCAATATCTTATAAGATACGAGAAACATATTTATTTAAGAATTAAATCTTCTTTATAAAAACCTACTTCTTGGAGACATTAACCATAAAAAAGTGTGCATTTAAAATTACTTTTTATATAATCTTCAGTATAAATATAAATCAGAAATACAAAATTTAAAATAGTACAAGTCAAAGAGACTTTTTTTGCAATTTGATATTAAATAATTAATGGGACTAGGTATATTTCTTATTAACATCCTTCAGAAATCAAAAAGGTGGAAATAATAGGATGCAATTTTTTTCAGTGACTGAGTTATTTTTCTAATCAATTGATCGCTCCTAAATTAAATTAACAATATACCAGTCCCTATATTATATCCCTTAAGCATAAGCAAAAAACAAACATTTTAACTATGTTTGCTTGTTTCGTTTTTTAGTATAAGATTTTTTTAAATACCTAAGAAATTGTTAATTATTTCTTTATTTAAGTAATTACTATATATTAATAATGAAGCATTCAAGCAAAATAAAATGCATAGTTTAATAAGTAAGATGTAAAAAATTAAAAGAAAATTGTTTTATATGATAAGATACTTTTATAAGACATAAGATTCCGTAGAAAAAGAGTTTTAACAAAGTATGTTAAGAATATTTCACTCATTATTTTATATTGGAATAATAAATAAAAGTCTCTAAAATTTATTTATAACGTGTTCAAGAACTTATCTTTTGTCATTAAATTATACTTTTCTGGTGACACATTTTGCGATTAAAAATAATTTGCTACCAATATCGTAATTTTATGTTGTATTGAATTTCGAAAGATAAAATTTACCGAAACTAAAATCCAAAACGATAGAAAAAATTAAGGAAAACCATAGGATTATGATTAAAATAATATTATATAGTGATTAATAAAACGAAGGAAGCACTATGGAAAAATACAAAAATATTTTTAGCATCGCTTACAATATTTACAATATATTATATAATCAGTTCTGATAAAATTCTTAAATATCTTGTAAAAATTATGACATTAAATTTAACATGTTGATTCAATTTTCAAGGAAAAAGTAATACTTATAATGTTATAGTCACAATAAAAAACATAAAAAGAAAAATGTTTCCATTCATAACAAAAACTATATAATATGTTTTAAAAACGCATCGTCCATGAAAAAATCAATTATGTCAAATGGTACATTTTCAGTATAAAACGCTTCGTAATTTATAAAATATTTTCTATAATATGCAATACTCACCTTCTCTTAATAATGAACTCCACAAACATATACATCTAAATACTGAAATCGCATCACTCAATTCTGCACATTTGAAAGAAAACTACAAATGAGATGAATTTGATTTAGTTTTTTACAGCCATGCAATTTTCATATTGTTAGGAATAAGATAAACAAATATTAATGCATTTTAATCCATGAAGTGCTTAATCATAGCTATAAGTAATCAGAACCCTAAACATTTTTACCATTCAAAAACCTAAAGCTCAATTTAATATGGTAAAACAAACACCTCTCTTAAACACCAATATCTTAGCTTTTAAAAATTACTTATAAAGAATGCCATAAATAAATTATTAAATAAATTTTACGGAAAATCTGAGAGTTAGTACGAAAATCCAAATAATAACTGAGACATATAATTCATAAGACTAGAGAGATAAAAATTTGGATATATCTTCGAAATGTAATTAAATTTATTGAAGAGTTTTAAATTCTAGGGAATTTTAGATTCTAGAGAATTTTAAATGAAGAAAAACTCTCAATTAATAAAATTAATTTAAAATTAAATCAAAAACTAAAATCCCTCTTTCAAACAAAATCCTTAATTCTATGAATTGCTCTTTCATCAATAATGAAATTTAATACGCAAAATCTATTAAAATATAAATATATTTGTCTGATCTTAATTCATTCCTATAAATTATATTTTTAATTGCATTCCTAGAGAGAAAATGAAGAATATATTTTAGATTTATTTTCAGCTTCTCATTGGGTTATTTCTATAATTATAAATTTCTTAAACACATGTGAAACTAGTGAAATACAATATTATGGTTAAGAAATCGGTTTTATGATTATAATGTAGATACAATTAAATGTTTAACAATTAAAACAGAAATCGTGTTTTTCTAAATTTGGTTTATAAAAATACTTTTAAATATATGATTCTCATTATTTTTAATTGTTTTAGGAAAAAAGCAGTTACAAATGTATAAAAAGTTACTCTTTAGAAAATATTTTAAAGAGGAGAGCATTAAATTTTATGATTATGTTGGAGATAATATTTATGCACGCTTAATGATTTCTAAATTTTCTTAGCTTAAATGAAATGCCTCTCAAGAACATAAGCCCAGTGGGAAAGTATTCCTAAATCCTTTTCTTGCTTTTTTTTTAATTTCAGTTTGCTTTTTAATATATTGAGCTTTCATTCCAAATTTATTTTCCTGAACGTTCTTCGTTAAAATTGTGTTTTTAATGATAAAAGAATTTCATTCGCATAGTTACAGTTCTATAAAATTTGAATAATATTTTCAAACCCTTTTTAGAAAAAACCAAGATATTAAATATTTTAGGAAATATTTAAAACTTAGATTAGTTTACAAATAACAAAAATAGATTCTTTTTTAAAAAAATGATATATTTATGTTTCACTGTATCACCAGTTTAAAAATTCATTCGGCTTTATGAATCAAATTATTTTCTACTATTATTGTATTTTAAAATATTAAGAGTACCAATTACAAGTGAAGGCTGCAATATTTTATGCTCTCATTCAATTAGTTAATATAAGTTACTCAAGATCTTTCAAATTGAACTTATATTCACTAAAATGAGCTCTTATTGGTGTTATCTATTTTTTTTTAATCAAATGTCTCTGAATGGCGATCAAGGTACCAACAACTCTATAACAGCATCATAATACAGTGGTAGAGAAGCACCTTTGATATTATAATATTTACTTTAAATAAGCTTTTAGTCAAAGCTTTAGGGAAGTTTAATCATGACTTTCTAGACACAATTAACGAACCTATTCTAGCTTGTCATAAGCAATATTATACGAGAGTGGATAGTTAGCAAGACAACCTACTTTAATACTTGATGTCTGTGTTCAAATGTGAAGTTGTCAAGCTATTAAGTTACACAAATTTTATTTTGCTTATAGTAACCGATAATATTAATTAATAAAAAATATTATTCTGCATGGTAAAATAGTCATATTCTTGATTTATCTGAAAATGTATCTGCAGTTTTGGGTCGAATTCATGAAATAGGAACATATATTAAAGGCAATAAAATTGCTTGAATCTCTAACGACTTGCCAAACTGAACTTCTTACATGTGAAGTTGTTGAAGAGTTTGATGTATTAGAATAGTCTGTAAAATTAAATTTTATAAAAGCTAAAACTTTAATATTTTAGTGTAAACTTTTATATTTTAGTGTTTCAAAAAAGAAAAAGTAGACTATATTATTTATGGGGTAAAGAAAGTTTAAAAAAATATTGCTAAACCATATATTAGATTATAGAAAAATGCATTAGATCATAAAAAATTAATTTAAAAGTACTTTGAATATTTATTAACATATAAATTCTATGAAAAATTATTCACATGGTGAAACAATAAATACATTTGTTTACTATAGTATTAACGTATGTATTTTAAGAAGAATTTATTTTTCACGTAAAATCACAGAAAACTGTTTCCTAGAGAGCCAACTTAGAAGAGAATGAAAGATTATAGCCTTTGAGATACTCCAAACTAGACATTTCGTACCTTCATTTTCAATTTCATTCTTCATTTCATTTCAAGTTTAACTTCAAGCATTTTCAAGTTCAATTTGCATTTTTAGTGCCAGTAAATCTTGCATTCGCGAAAATCCAAGCAAAATGAATCTTGTTAATGTAACCAACCACTTTGGAATAAAATCATAGCCTTCATCATTTTAGACTAAATTGGCAGGAATCCAGGGTCTTAGAAAACTGCTCTAAGAAAAATCAGATGCATTTATTTAGTTAAAATATTTTAGTAAGACAATCAAGAAAATTCAATAAGAAATAGCTAATATTATCATATGAAGCAGTTATCAATATATGTAATGTACATTGAATACGTTGATTACTGATAGTCTGATATTATCTTTTTTCACAATGAACAGCTGAGACCGTTTTAATATTGATGAATCTGCTCTAATATTGAGCCGCAAATGTACAAGCCAATACCAACTCCTTTAATGACTCATGTCAGACATTCAATTCATTAGGAAAAGACATGATTCAAGGGCGAATCAAGAAGTCTGGATGCATATTAATCTGATTATTAAGCTCAGCCCCAGAATCAAGATTAGTGTAAATATATCTCTCAACCGGTAATCCTAATACAATTACATTTTAATCTGAAGCCCTGCAGTTGCATTATACTCAATGTAATCAAAAAGAAAAGGAATGTTAAAAATGATCTCTAATATTAATACTGAAGAAGTTGATGATCAACGTAATATATATATATATATACACTACTGGCCACTAAAATTGCTACACCAGGAAAGCGGCACACCACACACGTGAAATTTGCATGACAGGTAGAACTTGCTGTGATATGCAAATGATTAGATTTTCAGCGCATTCTTACAAAGCAAGCGACAGTAGTGACATCTACAATGTGTATAAAACCAGAGATTTGACAGCAGTTTTCTCATACTCAATTTCCGTTTCAACATTGTTTTCGGCAAAGAAAGTTGTTGTAATGCCTCGTGTAAGAAGAAGAAATGCCTATCAGCACGTGTCTGACTTTGATCGAGGAAGGATTATAGCCTACCGGGATTGCGGTTTATCGTACCGCAATATTGCTGCTCGCGTCGTTCGAGACCCCATGACTGTTAGCAGAATATGGAATCGATGGGTTCAGGACAATCATACGGAACGTCATGCAGGATCTCAGCGACCCCCATCACTAACAGCAGAGAAGACAGACATCTTATCTGCATGGTCACAAGGGATCGTACAGCCACGTCACGAACCCTGAGTCGAGAAATGGAGTCATTTGGAAGGCAACAAGTTTCTGCTCGAACAGTTCGACGACGTTTGCAGCAGCATGGATTGTCTGCACGGTGACCATGGCTTCGGCTACTATTGACGCTGCGTCACAGACAAGAGCGCCTTCAATGGTGTGATCAGCGACGAACTAGGACGCGGGAATGGCATCACGTCATCTTTACAGATGAATCTCGGTTCTGTATACAGGACCATGATGACCGCATCCGTGTTTGGAATCACATTGCCAGCTTGTGATTCCAAACACGGAGACGAACGTGGAGAACGCGCATTGCCAGCTTGCTTTGGACATCGCCATACTGGCCCATCTGCAGGAGTGATGTATGGGGTGCCATTGGATACACGTCTTGATCACCTTTTGTTCGCATTACCGGCACTTTGAACAGCAACTCGTTACATTTCCGATGTGTTAAGGCCCGTGGCTCTGCCCTATCTTCGAGGCATCCATAATGCTTTGTTTCAACAGGATAATGCACGACCCCATCTTACCCGTACTGTTCTGAACTTCCTTGATACAGAACAGGTTTGACTGTTACCCTGGCCAGAACGTTCTCCTGATCTGTCACCAATTGAGAACGTGTGGTCAATGGTTGCCGAGCGATTGGCACGCAATCACTCACCATCCACTACTGTCGATGAACTGTGGCATAGTGTTGAAGCTGCATGGATTGAGATCTCCGTACATGCCATACAATCTCTGTTTGACTCCATGCCTAGGCGAATAAATGCTGTTATGGCAGCCAGATGTGGCTGCTCTGGGTGTTGATTTCTCAAGATCTATACATCCTAATTTCCTGTAAATCTAATCACATGTTCTTTCCATTATAATGTATGTGTCCAATAAATATCGTTCTGTTATTCGCATTCCTTCTTTATGTAGCAATTTTAATAGCCAGTAGTATAAATATATATATATATATATATATATATATATATATATATATATATATATATATATATATATATATATATATATATATATATATATATATATATATATATATATATATATATATATATATATATATATATATATATATATATATATATATATATATATATATATATATATATATATATATATATATATATATATATATATATATATATATATATAACGTTTACTTGAATATAATGTAGAGAAATATTTTGAATAATGCTTCAGATAATCTACTGCATTTTCTAACAAAATATCCTCACTGCAATAATTATATGATTTTGGTAATACTAGTTTATATCTATGATTGGAAAAGTGAAAAAATGGTTAGAAAATCGCCAATGATATTTTACATACAAGTTAAAACTAATTTTGATTGCTAAAAAGTTTTTATACTTTATTCACAACGCAACATATCTGTTATTCAATGAGCTAATTCAAAAATTTTGATTGCATAGGTAATTTCATTTGCTAACTGGTTTTTATATCAAGGTAAATAATCATTAATATTTTGCACATTTCTTAATAGATTTATATCATTTTTTCCACTAGTTAGTTGAAGTTCTTGGTTTCTTTATTTTAAATACCATTATATAATACTTTGAAAATGAAAAGCTGAAAGACTTTGTATTGATGTTCATTTTATTCGTCAAATGCATCTTTAAAAAAAGTTTCTAATTTATTTTCAAATTTTTGAGTTCTTTTTAATATTAGACTTTAAAGCTCATCGATGATATTAGAATACAAAAGAGTAGAATAATAAGCATCTAAATAACTTTTTGAAAAATAGTAATTTGCTTGAAAATCGGAATGCGCAACTTCTCTTTACACGAAAAAAAATGATTAAGATAATTTTCTCAATCTAGTAGCACCATCTTGTAAAATAAATTTTTAAAAAAAAACATTTCGCTATCATCAGCGATTATGATTGTTTAAAGTTTTATGTTTATGTTGTAGTTATAAATTTTATAGTTTATTTTTAATATTCCATTTAATGTGATAAGCATGATTCCTAACTATCATCACAAAATAGTAAATCGGATGTAATTTTTAGCTTTTTATATAAAACAAAAAAATAATACTTAAATTAATATTTTTGACATAAATATATAAAAAATATATTATAATTAAAATACTAAACATTATTTCTACATCTTGCATTAATGGAAATATTTTATGGAAAATAGTACAGCAATTGCTTTAGGCAAAAATGTGTGTTTTCTCAGTTACTTATATCTCAAAAAACATTTATCATTACAATGGTCAAAAATTAGAGACGATGGAAGGATTATTATAATTGTTTGCCTATTAATTAGCATGTTTTGTAAAATAATGTATTCATTTTATTGGTCCTTTCACTTTAATATGATTGTGTTATTGCGTTTACTTGTGATCTTTAAAATTTCATGACATTTTTTTTAATTTTAAACAAGCAATAAATAATTAATTTATTTTATATATCAAATGAGATTTCGTTTATAAATATCAATTGTATTTCAAATAATATGCTAAATTATAATAAAGCATAAAAACATTTATTCTTATTTTAGCATAAATTAAGTAATCATTACAATTAACCCTCAAAAACTTCAGATAATAGATTTTAATTAGATATTAAATAGTTGACTCACAAAATTTCAATTAATAAAATATTAAGAGTGCGTGCTTTTAATTTCGGATTTACAGACCGTCTAATTTTGCTTCGAAATAAATACAAAATTCATCAAATTGAAAGAAGTTTTATATTGAAAAGAAAAATCATACATTTGCCAATGTTTATAGTTTTTATATTAGTGCTGTATAAGAAATTAACTTAGTATGTTTATTATTTAAACATACCACATATTTATCGTCCCTTCCTTTAAACCTGAATATATTGTCAAGGTCATACTTTTTAATATCTTTCCACTAATTGAAGAAAAACAGAATTAAGTTATAAATAACAACTATTATAATTTCCTCATACAACTTATATATAAGTTATTGTATATTTAATTGTTCTTACTACATAAATTCAAAAAAAATAAAGAATTTTCTCGAAATTTTAAGATTTGTTCTCCCTTAAAAAGAAAGACTTTTACTTCAGTTAAATGTGAACTGTTATAAAGTAGAGTCGTTTGGAACTTCGATTCATTCAGTACTCACCAATTTTTTCAGTTCCTCTATAAAGCTGTTCTATTCTTGCGAAAGCTATTTTGAAACAGTATTTTTTAACTTAGAATACTTTCTCAAATTTCGGAAAATACTTTTGAACTAAACCTATTTCTTTGAAATGAATATTCTGAGTGGGCAAGGTTGAAATATTTTACTTTTTATTCAGTTTAAAATGCTCCTACACTTGATGAACAAAAAAAGTTAGAAATTATTCAAGCATTTTTTTTTTAATTCTTTTATTAATTTACTTAAGGAAATAATGCACTTAGTGTAAATTTCATAAATTATTATTGTATTGAAAAAAAGGTTTCTTTAATTGAAATAAGGTTAATTAAAGTTTTATAGTGTTTAAATTTTTGAACATGTTTTAGTTAAACTACATACTTGTTTCATATTACACAGTTTAATTTAAAAAATGATCAAGATTATTCCTGAATATTTATTTATTCATGAGTATGTTCCTTGTACAGGACAATTACTCCGAATTTATTTCATATTACCCCCAATGCAATAAATGATATTGAGAATAAAATCGCGAATAACAAGTTTTTTGAATTGAAATATAATTTAAAAAATATATAAATATGCTATTATGATCCATACCTCATGTTTACTTACATAATTTATCAACTGAGCTGCGAAATTTTACAAAAATATTGGTTTTTCAAGAAGAAATTGTTTTATAAAGATAAAAATTGATTGGAAGGAAAAACATCCAGAAATATACGTAGACAATCAAATTTGAAACTAGTTGTATAGTTAAATTTTCAAAGTTTGGTTTCATATGAAAGAAGTTATCAAGTATTTAATCTATATAGCTAGAAATAAGATATCAATTCCATAGACAGATTAAGTCGTCATTAAATGATGTCTTGCGACGTATGTATAAGGCAAAATCGTCAACATTTGGGACAACGGCAATCACTTAAGCTCAATTGGATTCACCTAGACTTAATGACAGGATCAGGCTGATTTTGGAGCGGAAGACTCTGTATAAAATATTATAACCAAAGATTTCAAGACAAGACTTCAATAATTTAATCAATGTTTCAAATATCATGCTTATGATTCATGCATTTTAGATAGCCTTCACAGACAGTTGAAAATCATTGATAAATATACAAACTTATTATAGATACTATTGGCATCTACTAAAACAAATTTAAAATTATATTTTGTGTAAATCTCATTCAATAGTTTTAATATTCTGGGTTCGTTTCCAGCCAATGTTGAATAGTAAAATATAATTACCCTTTCTGCAAGCATATCTTTTGGGAGGCATTCAGAAATTATTCTGACTTTCTCTCTGCTAACACGTGAATACAACCCATTACCTATGAAAAGTCTTCCCAAAAGGATACATGATTTCAAATGGTAGATATATGAATTCTTGATAAAGGTTTTCAATTGTCAGGCTCTATGAGGTGTTAAATGTGTAAGCGGTATCTGAAACATATTTTAAGGAAAGAAAAATAAGATAAAGAAAGTCAAAAGATTGGCAAAAAATTTGTAACAAAATTAATTGTAAATTACTATCCTGTTTATTAGAAATACCTGGTAATGGGATCCGGCTGTAAAAAAGCGACGGTATTCCAGAACAAAATGCTCTGTTCTGAGCATGTGTTGCATTCATTTATGAGGAACGAATACCTTTGCTGGAAAGGATTTCTTTAAATATATCTACGATTACCCTCAGTACATACTTAACACAGAGATTAAAATTTACATGTCAACAGTCAATGTAAATCCAATTTTCTATAGCCCTATATCTTCATCAGAGGAATTGAAAGCGCACCCTCAAGTGAATTAAAGGGTGTAAATGTCGATAATGAGCGTAACTTTTTTTTTTATATTCGTCTGCTGAAAAAGCCATATTAGATATATTTATGAGTAATTTTAGCTAATGTTTTGGCTAAATGCTTTTCCAAGATACTAAAGAGGATTAAATATAATTTTAGATTATTATGCATGTTAGATAATTAATAACGACGAATTCTTTATCGTGTAAACTGTTATAACATAAAATCATTATCCTTACATCAACCATTGGATGCTGACACTGACATTTATATTTTTTAACTTTTCTTACCACAACGTCTTTGCAATCCTGTCAAGAAAGTGTTTTATTTCTGAAACAATCCTCTGTCAAATAAACAGCACAAATTGTAAACACTATGTTGTGATGAGTAGAGATTTTTAATGAGACATTGTTTCAATTCGTAAAAGATTTCTGCGGTTGAAAGGAAAAAGGAAAACTGACCTTCAGCCTGAAAATTGTTTCTTACATATACGTTAGAATGGAAATATTTTTTGCACACGATAAAGAATTTTATTTCTAAAAGGAAATTTGAAATTAAGCGAATAAAATCGCTACCAAATAATGTACAATCATTGCTGATGAAATGAATGTTTTTTCATTTAAAAATAGTAATTATTAACATTTAATGAAAATAATCGCATTTTGGTTCATGTTTCTATTTTAATGACAAATTTTATTAGTGTTTCACTTTATATTAATAACGTTTAAGAAATTATTAACATGACATAACGTTAGAATTATAATAATTTAAATTTAAGAATTTATAAGAATTTAAATTTCTCTCAATCAAATTTAAATATATGTAATCAACAAAATGCTTCAAAACTGTTGAATAATCACACTTTTTAAAGAAAATGTTACTGTAAAAGTAATATATTCAATTAAAAAAATAATTAAACAATTAATTTATTGGAAATAAGTACCAGATAAAACTAAGTCTATCCAATGTCAGTTATAAACTTAAAGAATGAAATCTGTTTTATTTTCAATAAATTTAAATTTCTCTCTATCTAAACAATACTTAATTACTTCAATTCTTGAATTTCAAAATTTTTAACTTATCAAGTGTAATATTAAGTTTTAAATTAATAAAAAGTTAAATTCAATCAAACATTATTTAATTCCAAAAGCTATTTTGAATTAAATCTCAATGATGGCAGTTAAAAATATGATTTCCTAACACAAATAAAAATTCTTTTCATTTGTTAATAATTTTACTAAAAATGGTTGCATTTTAAGGATTCAAATTTGAAGTGAAGTCTGTAAACAGAGTTATAGGTTTAACTCATTAGAAAATTTGATTACAACATGGACACACTTCGATATTATTGAGATTTAAATAAAAATTATTGCAATCAGTAAATTGAACAAGCTTTTTTTATTATCAAAATCTATGAGAATCTTTATCTCTTTTTCAAATTTATTCTTACTTTTAAATCTCTGTTTTTTTGCATGTATAAAAACTTTAATATTTTCAACAAAAGTATCTTAAAGAAAAAAGCTCTGAAAAGTTTCTATCAAAAATTAGACAAATTAATTTATTTAATTTGCTGTAACTCGTCAACAAATTAACCATCAATAAAATCAGGAATTGTGTTAAATGATATTTCGGTGTATTCTACACAAATTAAAATATAAATGTAAGAAAAGATTTCGAAATACTCTTTATTACCCATAAACCATTGTAATTTTTTTAATTTACCTTTCATTTAATAACTGAAGAGAAAACTTCATTTCGGTTAAAAATCTTTAAAGTTGAATGATGTCACTAGAAACTGCATTTTCGAATAGAAAAAGAATTAGGAATACGGTCATCCTATTTTCAATTAGAGTTCATAAATAAAATTGGATAAACTTTTGTTATTAGTCTTAAATGAAAAATATATTACTCTCATTGAGATGAAATAACTGTAATGTTGAGTGTTCATTAGAGAATTTAAACCAGTGTATATAAAGTAGTCAAATTTTTGTATAACTTTTCTAAAAATCTGTTATAGAAGAGATAAATGATTTTTGCTACAAATAAATTTTTAAAAAAAAACCTTATTTCTACATAACTTCAAAATATTTGGATTTATTTTGAAAATTCTATCATGACAGGAAAAATATAAGTCTGCAGAAAAGTATTTCCAATTCCATCCACAAAAATCCACATTGCATACAAATAGTATATTATATGACATTTATCAAAAAATAGTTGAATATATTTATTCATTTTCATATAACATATACAAATAAAATTTTAAAAAATAGCAATTTTTATGTACTATTAATTAGGAATAACTTTTTTTTAATTTGTATATAATATTTTATGATATCTTGTTGTAATCTTATGTTCAGCTTGAATTTGCATTTTGAGTTGAATGAGAATCAGAATGGTTAAGTGAGATATTTGATTAAATTTTTTACATTAAATTTAATATTTTTATTAGAATATATTTTATGTTATAAATTAAATTTATTCAACTGAGATGTATTTCAAAATTTGTTTTTTACAAAAAAGCTTTTATTCAATAAAAAGTAAGTTTAAATGGAATTCAATAGAAGATGTCTTAGCTACTGATAATTACATGAATGCATTCATCATAATTATTGGTTATATTACGCTTAATCTCAAACATCAATGGCTGCAACCCATGAATTAGCCACAAATTTTGAGCAAACTAATTTCACAGTTAGTAAATATTTCAATTCGATCGGATTAAACACACAGTAAATAGGCTTTCCTTTCCCAAATAATCAATAGTAGTTACAAATAACTAGTTTGATATACCTTTAACCTTATTGAAGGGAGTACTATTATTACTCATTGAATAACTAAGACATTACGTACTTCTTACCTTAATTTATCAGTAAATTGTAATGATTGTATGTCATTATATTTCATTATTAATTGTACGGAAGCTATTCCATCATACATGAATTATGTAAAATAGCTTTACAGATGCATAACTCCTTATTTGATTCCCAAATATACTTTAGTTTAACGAAAATGTCTTTGAAAATTTAATTTTTCAAATGATTTTGTACCACGTTTTTCCCCATATTTCTAATACTTAATATTGATTCAAGTAAATTACATTACATTGTTTATTCTGCGAATTTTAAGATAAAATATTTTAATCTTTAATTATAAGAACTGGTAATTCTTAATTTATCCTGCAATGCAAATAAATTGGTACAGAAGCATAGGGACTACATAAAACATTTCATTTTTATTTTTACTTGAAATATCATTTTTTTCATTATGAGTCCACAAAAACTGTTTAGTTAAAATAAGAAATACGCATTCATGTTTTACCTCAAATAAAATAAAAATAAATATTTCAATTCCTGGATTAACAATCTGACGATAAAATTGTGGAAGAAATACAAAAATAACAAGCCATAAAGTAAGAAAAAAATAATTCTGTACCTGGAAATTTTCTATTGCAGTCCATTTAAAATAATTGTTCCTATTTTTAAATTCTTTGAAATATTATACCTTACTTGCACTAAGAATATTATGTTTTTCCAAGTATTTTAAAAAATAACTCCCATATTTAATGTTGAAGAAAACAACTTTTCAGAATCGATTTATTTTATAGTATTTTTGTTGTGTTTAGTTTCTTAACTATGTTTGACACGAAGGTATAAAATTGGCACGAAAACCTCACCAAATAGATTATGTTATTTTGAGTAACTTGTCATTTTTATACACTATCTTAAAATTGATATTTTTATAATGTTGTTTAAATTAATAATTCTTAAAAACAGATATTCATTTTAGATATTAAACATAAATTAACGAAATGTTTAAATACAAAAATTTTTTTATATTATTCATTAAATGCAAAAATATTTTAATTTTATTTTAAAATTCTGAAGTTATGTTATAATACATTGTTTCTTTAATGGATAAAGGCTATGGAAGACCATCATCATATTTAAACCAGTATTGAAGTTATAACTTTATTTGAAAACATTTTTAAGGTGATCAAATAAAAAAATTCCCCTAGATATAAACGCGGCCAGTCCCCTCAATCAGTGAAACCGAAACTTTGGACATGCTTTTTTGAATGTATGCAATAAAGACCTTGATGATAACCTTCAAAACTTAAGATCACCATGAGAGAATTTTGAAATATTTGAAAGGAAACACAATTTAAACCTTGAGAAAATTAGTCAATATATTGAAAAACCTCAAATTTTGAAGGAAATATTAGTACAAGACGAAAAATTGGCGTATTAAAGCATTTGTGAAAAAAAGACAATTATTGTTGTAATACAACGCGGCTCAAAATACTGTTGCATGTTTTAAAAATAAAGTAAAAGTTAATATATGAAAAAATTAAGGACTTTGTACTTATTCAACCTATTAGACACATTTGACTATTGCTATAAAAAAATTAATTTATATAATATGCTCCCACATTTGCTACAATTTTAGTTTTTGCAAAACAGAGTATTTTTTTCAATTACCTTATAATGTCTCTAAGAAATATTAGAATAAAAATTACCAGTACTGCTAATTTAAATATAATATTATCAATGCAGTTTACGAAAATCGAAGTGATTAAGAAGTATAAATGTAAGTGTATATTTGCTATAAATATCTTAATTTTGTAAAACATCTTAATTTTGTAAACATGTGTGTGTGTGTGTGTGTGTGTGTGTGTGTGTGTGTGTGTGTGTGTGTGTGTGTGTGTGTGTGTGTGTGTGTGTGTGTGTGTGTGTGTGTGTGTGTGTGTGTGTGTGTGTGTGTGTGTGTGTGTGTGTGTGTGTGTGTGTGTGTGTGTGTGTGTGTGTGTGTGTGTGTGTGTGTGTGTGTGTGTGTGTGTGTGTATATGTGTGTGTGTGTATGTATATATATA
Source organism: Latrodectus hesperus (assembly GCA_037975125.1). Taxonomy (NCBI): domain Eukaryota; kingdom Metazoa; phylum Arthropoda; class Arachnida; order Araneae; family Theridiidae; genus Latrodectus; species Latrodectus hesperus. The sequence goes on along the minus strand of CM075856.1, from coordinate 27,898,407 downwards.
TATATATATAATAGAGAGAGGCAGTCAATAAATTTTTATTATTTTTAAGTAGTACACACACACACAAAATTTAAAAATTATCAAGAAAAAATTTATGTAAATGAAACAATGGAATGCAAAGAACATTTGCATAAAAAAATGAATGCAAACATATGAAAAACACAATTGCTCGATAAAATAACAATAAATTCGTATAAAGCTTAAATATTGCTGAAAGTATTTTTACATTAACAAGTCTGCAAATTGTGCTGTTAAATTTTATAAATAAATAACATAAGCTTTCTTTTTAAATGAACAACTATACAATATTAAATTTTTCCAGAAAATAATAATTACTCCCAAAAGATTTCTCCTGGAAAATCTTATTAAAGTAAGTAACATAATCTAACTTTTAAACATAAAAAATGCTCTTTTTTGTTTTTGAGAATTAAATTTTGAAAAAAAAACCATTTCTATATTTGCTTAAAATAAAAGATTAAATATTAAATAATCTTTTCTATAATCTTCTGTGAGATAAATAATGTTTTCCCTTTAAGGAAAAAGTATTAACTTTTATTTTTGTAAGACTTATAAAATTAAATAAAAATAAAAGCGTTTTCTTAGAATAATTTTTGTACAAAATAATTTTATTTGTATAAAACAGAAAGATATTCTTTTACACTAAATATTATATTACTCAAAGTAACACTTAAGATACATATTTATTGAATTTGCAAATACATTAAAATTAATTCAACATACACACATTTGCATATTGGAAACGCGACAATATTTTATAAAACTTTAAAATATTTTTTATAAAAAAGAATTCACAATATCGATGCTATAAAAAACTAATTTTTTATATTTGATACAGTTAATTTAATGAATACAATAAAAATCTGCATAAATTTTGGTGAAACATTTTCAATAGTATTAATACATGTTACCAGTTTAATTAAAAACAGAGTTTCCTCAAAAAAATCAGTATAAAAAATGCCTAAAAACTTGTAAATGGAACTGTAAAAAGTTTTTCCTTTTAAAAGAATATATTTTATATACGTTTTTGCAGTTATTTGATTACTAGTGCAGCTAAAACATTTAATGGAAAAAATATAATAACTGATTCTGCAATTAAACATTTGTAAGCTTTTCAATTATGAAAATTTTTTAATTTCAATCCGAAAAGTATCCATCATTACATTACAAATGTAAATATTGACAAGAAAAATGAACCCAATTTTTAAATATAAAACTAAACAGCTATATACTATCTATATTTTCTACATTATTTCTATAATTTTGAAATTATAAATTCATAATTTTGTGTTTGAATATTGAAAACAGTAATCCAGGCTCTGAAAATGGTAGTTTTTTAGAAATATAGAACACATAAAAGTCAGTCCCTGGAACACGCCCCAATCGCGGTAAATGCGTCTTTCCACAGTGGTGGATTGATGGTCTGGTGCTTTGTTATTTCCAATTCAGCAAACGTCCTGCATCGCTCTCCCCTTTGAATGTCAATCTGGGTTCGTCTGTAAAAAGTACAAAAGCCCATTGTTGTTTAGTCCAGGAAACGTGTTATTTTGCCCAAGAAAGGCAGTATTTCTCTGTCGTCCTATGAGGAGGATTCAAACAACAGGTTTCCTTGGATAAAAACTTAAATGGTGAAGACAAATTGCCACAGTGTTAGTGGATATTCTTCTTCCTGATGCTACAGAGTATCTGCAACAGGTTGTGGCACAGAATTGCTTCTTCCCCTTCGGGCAGAAAGAGCTTTAAAACGGTCTTTTGAAGGTATTGTAGCACGTTGTCGGTCTGCAACCTGTTTTCGGGATACAGAAATTTCTTGATTTTGAGGCGGTGGACCACACTGCAAAACACATTAAAGGGCCTAACTGCATCAGCCTGTAACATCCCGATTTATCCTAGCACCCGCCACCTTAGTGATTCGGACAAATGCTTCTTCTAGACAATGGGGGATCGCATTGACTGTTGTCCCCAAATCTGCTGACAAATATTGAAAATCGGAAAACTTGCACACGTAATTACAAAAGCCTGATGTTTTCATATTTTTTATAACTGTTATTTTCTATCAAAATAAGTAATAGCTAACGTTTTTGCATAATTTAAAGAAATTCTTTTTTTATCATATATTATAAACCACAAATGTTAATCATTCTTTTTATGGTTAAATTTTAAAGACAATTTCCATGAGAAACATCTCAACTGCTAAAGGTATTTAGGGATAGCAGATCCCTACAAAATAATATTATTAACAAGTTCTTTAAGAAGAGAAATTAACAATAACACATTAAAGTAGCGAAGCATATGAATCTCACTCCTAAGAAGGAGTTAAATATTGTATTAAAAATTTGCATTTTTTGACAATGTCTGTAGATAAATTTTGCAACAAATTAAAAATATATACTTCTATACAATAAAGTAACAAAAATTTTAAAGTTTTGCTCTAGAAACAATTATTACTCGTGAAATGTAATTTAATATTACAAATTGAATGTAATATTAGTTAATAGTATGTAACATTAGTTCTTTCTTCAAAATTAGCTTGATTAATATATAACTCCGTATAGAAAAGTTAATTGATAAATAGAAAAATCATATCGATTGGATATATATATATATATATATATATATATATATACATATATATGCTTTTTATTTATTTATATATATGCTCAGAAATGCTTTTTAAATGGCTATTCACTATTTTTAATTTAGAATTAAACTGAGAAATTAAACTAAGAAAAATAGTTGTACTTTATTCTTCAATTACTTAAAATTATTATAAATATGAAAATATATTTAACGAAACTGTCATGTATTGCATGCAATAACTGCATCTTTGAAACCAAAGATATATATATATATATATATATATATATATATATATATATATATATATATATATATATATATATATATATATATATATATATATATATATATATATATATATATTTATATATATTATATATATTTATATATATTATATATATTTATATATATTATATATATTTATATATATTATATATATTTATATATATTATATATATATTATATATTTATATATATTTATATATATTATATATATATATATAACAAAAGTTTCAAGAGTCAGTTAATTATTTTCATAAATTGCACTGGTCTGTTGGCGTAAGCAGGCTTAGAAATATTGACAAAACTGATGTCTTGTTAATTAGATTTGAAATTACAGAATCAATAATGTGATTCCCTTGAAATAGTGTTCTACGCTTGGTCTTTTAAAAAATATGTATATAAAGAAACCATTTAATTATGATTAACACGTGTCATACTATCAAAATGTCAATAAAGATTCACAAAAATTCATTTGTATCAAAAAATCGATTTAACGTTTTTAAACATTAAACATTTATGTGAAATATCATATTGGAATAGATAGACAATGAGCCATAAATTAGTCAAAAATAATTAATAAGTATAACAAACACTATTTAATACAAATTGCATGATTTTTGATAAATATTTTTTTAAAAAATTATAAAACCCCACTCTTTTCAACTCAACTTAAAATTATTATATATCTATTTATTAAAATTATAATTTTATACCAAAAGAATATAAATATATATATACAGTATGATATACAATATATAAATATGAAATACAATATATAAATATATTAAATATATACTAACCTTCTCCACCAATTGATGGTTTAATAGTTTCTCATATGTTTATATATATATATATATATATATATATATATATATATATATATATATATATATATATATATATATATATATATATATATATATATATATATATATATTATCTATGGATAACATAATAAATATATATATGTTATCTATATATTACGTATTATATACAATTTGATACTGAAGTACGAATAAACATCAGTATCAAATTGTGTTTAATACGCATATTTGGCAACAGGTCTTCATATAATTGGTGCAAAATAAAACTCTGAAGCACTGAATCTCATTAGTGCAATATACAAATATCCATTTCGAATTGATATTGTGTAAAAAATTCATAAATGTATAATAATAATATACCAGAAATGTTATTTGCATTCAGATCACAAAAATTATTTTGAAAAGCTTTTCTAGCGTTGTTTGGCGTTATATTCAATAAGAAACTTTCTCGAATATAAATTTTTTAATATTGTTAGCATTTCTGAACAAATGTAAATATAAAACATTAATTTTCATGATTTCACACTGTTAACAGATTATTTCTCGTCGCGTACATTTTTTTAAACTTAAACTGCAGCATTACCAAGTTGTTCCATACATACAGCTTAGAAAAATGTTTAAAAGCAAAATAGAGATTACAGCAACAATAGATATAAACTCTACTTTAAATCTAAAGACACACAATAATATAAAATTTCGTTTTTTTATATAAATTTTATCTTTTTTGCATAAAACACAGACAGAGATAGATCCAATAAGTGATTTTTCTATCAAAATGCGTTTCTAACCTTATATCAGATAAAGTCTAGATTTCTTCAGGGAGAAATAACGATTTTACTGATATTATTTGAAAGAAATTCCTGGAATTGTTATACTGGGAAAAAAATACATAGTCTAATACTGTTTGAAAAATTTCGTGTTAAATCAAGTGACAAGCCATAATTCTAGTTAATTAGGAGTATTACTTCAGCTTCAAGTACTTAATCAGTTTATATCTATTTGGAAAGCTTGATTTTGATTGCTTCATTAGAGATAATTCAATAAACATTAGTTTTTTTTTACTATGAAGCAAAATAAAAGAAATATTATCTTACCTTTAAGTACAATTTTCCTATGGATTTCTTCTTAATAAATCAATTTCTCCTTGAAGGAATTTTTGTATGCTCATTTCAGTTATAATATAAAGCATTCATAATTATATTGTCCTCATTTCCTAATTTTTCATTTCCAATAAACATTTTCATACTTTTCCTAAAATCAATAATAAACTTATTCAATATAAAATTTACAACTAATGCAAAGCATTAAAATATTAAAGTAAAAGTGGATAATTTATAAGTTAAATTTGGAAAAAACTTTTTGCGCTTATTTTTTGATTGCTCATTACAATTTTACAAGTTAAGAATTTGAAATGAGTTAAATTCTTTATTTTGTTATTGAGGGTGTATTAAAATATAAATATTTTTACAGTTTACGTTTTCTTCTTTATTTATAATTTATGAAACTTTTTTATTAATAATTTATTAATATAAATTTGTGCATATTATTCAATACATAAAATTTCAATGTAATGTTTATTTTTCGAGTAATTTTATGATAAGTTTTGTGACATTCATTTATTTAATAAACAATTCAATTCCAAGTATCTGGTTCGTGATTATCCGGCTAAAAATTTTTTACTGTAGTAAAATTGGAAGGACAAAACGTTGCATTGGCAATATTGATAAGACATTAGCTAGAGGACATTTGTTACAACCCCGTTTATGTCGTGCGCAAAATGCAAGATGTGACAGAAAAAGAGCAGCGTTTGACTCGTTGTACATTGTATCATCAGTGTGTGTATAAAAGACATAATTTTTTGTTTCTGTTCTCGATTATAGCTGCACAGTTCGTGCAATATTTGCTAAGTGTTCCTTGAGTATGCTTAATATGTTTAAGTATTCATAATGAAGATTTCAAAATCAATAATAAACCTAAAAGGCTGTAGTGACTATACAGGAGAAATCACGCACTATACAGTGACTACACTCTGATATAACAACAAAAATATAATTTCGGAGTTAGTAATAGGAAAAAGTACAGCAGGAAACTGGAAAAATATTTGAGAAGATGTTGAAAAGTGGTTTGTTGCACAAACTAATGGAAGTGTAATAAAAGTAATAAAGAAACATGCTGAAAGGTCAGCATAAAGGAGTTTAGAAAGCTTTATATTTGCAATATGAACAGTTGCAAATTGCTAGATTTCGAAAGGATATTGCACGACAGATATTTTTGGTTGTTTACAGACCTTCCTCGAAACCAAAAGTGATTGCCGGCTGCCTTGGACAGCATTTTGTTTATACCAAATTTAATACCTATCAATAAACTCATTATTAAGGAATCCTCTGATCAATGATTACCAAGCAATTAACTCGTCACTATTCATCAATGACTAAGATATTAACTGTGATACAGTGTGTGGGTTACCAATTAACTTTGCATAACCCATCCATACTTGTTTTGATTTTATAATTGAGTACATAAGTGCAATTATTAAAAATCAGAGATGGGTTTTTTTCTGCCTACTAGTTCTTCACAACATACGATGCATAATTTATGTGCTTCCAATTAAATATCTTGATAATTTAATCACTTATTTTTATCAGTACGTATGTTAAATCCTATCTACCAAGAAGATTAGTGAAAATTGTACAAATTCAAAAAATCGTTTATATCTTTCCTCGGTGCACTCTTAATGAGAAAAACTAAATATTTTCAAACTTTTTCCAACATTTTTTAATATTATTGTTAAAATATAATTTATTATTTCATAATAAAAATGATCTGTTTAAATTGAAAATCCAAAATGAATAACATTGTATTGGCAGCCAAAACAATATTTTTTAGTTCTGTCACATTGTACCAAATGCTTATTAATTTGTGGTATAAAAGTCAAGCAAAACATTTATAATCATTGAATCCTTATTTAATGAAACAAGAATGATTTAGCTAAGTAAAAGTATATTTGGTATATATTTTTCTATTGTTAATAAAATATTATGTTAGCACTAGGTTTTATACAAGTACAGTTCCTTTAAGTGCAATAAACCTTCATTAATTCTGTCATTATTAAACCAGACTTCGTTTAATCCAGATAGTCGTTTTAATTTAAATGCATATGTATGTACATACTGTATAAATAAATGGAGATGTGCCCCAATAATGTGTTTTTGTTGAAGCTGGAATATTGTGTTAAACTTAGATGATTCAAATCATACATTTGAGACATCTCCATCAATTAAATATTCAAGAGCTGACCACTCTAAAGGAGACAACATAAATCAATAGTTTCTTTTAACCACAGAATGAGAATGTCACGTGTGGTTAGCGAAGATGAGCCTGGACCATCACGTTGAAAGTAGTTTTTCATCTGGTGTTGCATAAGTAAAATAATGTATGTACATATACTGTTCTTAATTTTGTCTTATGCAATCTCATATTTCATTCTTTTGTGTTCAAAAATTATTTTTACTCTGTACATTGGGTTTTTTTTTTATGTACCTTAGCCACAATTTTTAAGATATATATATGGAATTTATATATATATATATATATATATATATATATATATATATATATATATATATATATATATATATATATATATATATATATATATATATATATATATATATATATATATATATATATATATATATATATATATATATATATATATATATATATATATATATATTCGATGGGAAAAAAATCGGGTTTTGAGTAGCAACGAATAAAAAATAATTTTGTTGGTGACCAACAGATTGCGCTGTCGGATTTCAGAACTTGGATTATGTGAATCAACAAACGATATAAAAAATAGCACCTGGAGCAGATGATGGTAGTCGAAGCTTACATGCATCGAAATGCTGTCCATAGTTGAGAAAGCCCTCTTTGTTAAATTGTACTATAAGAATTTGGAAAGTGCCGTTTCGACATTGTGAGAATATCGCTACATGAAGGATATGCAAGATAGCAAAGTGACTGAAGCAATGACTTCTGAGCTGAACAAAATAAGGAAGAAATTTGAAGTTACAGGTTCTTTGGAATCACGTCCGAGAAATGGACGTCCCTCAACAACCACTGCTGTTACCACAGCAGTAGAGCAGACGGTGCATTCTACGTCGAAAAGTTTTGCACATAAGGAATGAAGTGCTAAGGATTTTCATGGTAGACAGGAGTGTCCCCACGGAAGTATCTGGAGAGCACTGTGAATAACTTTGAAACGGTATCCCTTCAAGTTGCAAGATAGCCAAGAACTGAAACTTCTAATTTTCGAATCTCGCCTAGATTTTACGAATTTGGTATTCACTAAGATGGACAAGCTGCACGACTGGCTTCACGTTGGGATTTGGACAGATGAAGTGCTTATCACACTCTGGTGCTATTATTGCCCACAATTGTCGAGTGTAGACCCCAGAAAATACACATGCATTTGTTGAGGTATCCTTGCAACAGCCTAAAGTGATAGTCTGATGTGGCTTCACTGTTGATTTTATGATTGGTCCATTCTTTTTTGAGGAGGACACACATACTGGTTTCGAAATCCTTACTGTCAATGGTCAAGAATATGCAATACTGTTAATGAGCAGCGTTATTCCTGAACTGTAAACGCAACAGGTATTTCAAACAGTCATCTTTATCCAAGAAAGAGTACCACCTCATACAGCTCAGCTTGTGCAACCTCTGAAACGCTTAACATTTTGGGAAGATCGCATTATCAGTCGCAACTTTAATCACACATGGTCTCCAATATCCTACGATCTGACATCCTGCGACTTTTGACTGTGGGGATTTTTAAAGTCAAAAGTGTACCACAACCAGCCGCCCTCTCACACAGCACTGAAAGATTCCCTCCGCCAAAATATGCTTTCCATAACGTAAGAAATGCTACTAAACGTTGTGAACGGTGTGATGATTTGTCTAAAATCTGTACTTATGAATTATGGACAGCTCAATGAAGACATATCGCAGTATTAATTAACTGTAATTAAGCTGGCTTGTAAGTTAACATTTTTCATTTCTAAATCATCGTTTGAAGAAATAAATTACTATAGCGCCATCTATTGGTCACCAACAAAACTATCTTTGATTTGTTGTTACAAACACCCCGATTTTTTATTTCCAAAGTTATTGGTGCAAACCGTAAAGTTGTAACTCGATGGATTTTCGAATTATTCACTTTTAAACTTCGCCCTGACTTTTGGATCTCCCAGTATATTACTTGCAATCTAACCAGCGCAAAAGCATCTAAAGAGAGACAATCCAGTCTAAATAAGATTTATAAAGAACTATAAAAGCAATCAGACAAAATTTGAAAACCACTGACAAGTATAAAATAATATACAATACAAATAATAGGAGGAAAACATAAGGACCACATCTTCATCACAAGGGAGATGGTCAGCCATCCAAATCAAACACTCTTTTCTGAGATGCACGAAGGACATATGTCTAAAGATCTTCGAGCAATTTCCCCAAAAATAAAAATTGTATAAATGGAAAGAAGCATAAATGTATTTATATCAAAAATTATCGTAAAAAGTATTTAAAAGTAAAAAGTAAACAAATCCATAGTAGAAGGAACTAAAGATATACATTAAAAATATCAATACAGGCAAATCAGAATGTATATATATATAAAGTTGAAAGATATAGTATGTGTGTGTGTGAGAGAGAGAGAGAAATTCTTTTTTTAAAAATTGAAATATATAAATTTAATGTGGCCTTATGAACTATTAAAATATGAAATTAATACTTAATCAGGAGAGTACTCGAAAAATAAGGTTAAAAGATACATGCCATATTTATAATTAACTTCGTATTTTTTTTTCCTTTCACTATAGACACAGATCCTTAAAGAAAAAATAAACTCTCACTAAACTTTTCTTAAAAAAATATCAGATATAAATCTTTAACTTAATATAATTATTTAAAATTCATTTACTCTAGTTCACATTTCTACGTACTATATATTTGATGGCTTAACCTCAAGAATAACAATCTACTAAGTGTACTTCAAGCACAAATCATCTATTTCCAAATTTGGTGTTCTTCAGTGACATTATATAGCGATATACTAGTCTATCATACTTGTTTACTTTTAAATTTGGTTCTCTCACAACCAAATGAGGTTTTTTAGCAGTACTGTAATTACTGTGGAGTTTTTCAATATATTTTATAACGAGATCCTTTTGCATGAATTTTGGAGTTTTGCTTGAGTACACAAACTTCTTAATACAAAATAAAAAAATGAAATACATATATATTTTTAAAAAAAGTATTTTTTTAACATCTGTTCTCCAACTGCCATCAATGTTTGTTTTTTTTTTTTTTTCTTTTTCCACGTGACAGCTGCCTTATTCCTTAATGTCATTCTAAGAAGTTAGTTTTATTTTATTCTAAAAAATACACTTCCTGAAATATAACTTTTGCAAATAACTGTTTTGAATCCACAAAAAAGTTCTTTTTGTATTTCAACGTATAAATATTCCTAAAAGCACTAAATTTGGAACAAATTCTTTGTGACTTGATATATTATGATATTTCGTTTTTTTAAGTTCATCTTATTCAACAAAAAGGAGAACAAATCTGTTACTGAATTAAGCGATTATGATACAAAAATGGCAACCCTATGCTGAGTATCACATACAGTCATAAATCATCTGCATTCTCATAATAGTTCATCGCAAACTTATTTTGTGAACTGAGTACATTTTATTTTTTACGAGACATTTATCTGAAACTGATCTTAAATTTGAGACATAAAAACAAAAAATTTTAAATGGAAAATAAAAATAATAAAATGATTCAAAAGGAATTTGAAAATTTTTGAAGATTAAGGATTAAAATTTGAGCCAATGATTTGTTAATCAATCGTAAAATATAATAAAAATTTATTTATTTGTTCTTTATTAGGTGAAGAAGTGAATTATCTCATTAAGGAAAAAATTATGCAATTTTATCTATACGTATTAATATATACATATAAAATAATTGTAAAACAAATAATTTTGTTAACTGTTATTATTAACAAAATTACTTATTTTGCTATTATTTCATCTTGATCATCTCATTAGGGAAACATTATGCAATTTTATCAATACGTATTAATATATACATATAAAATAATTTCAAAATAAGTAATTTTTTTAACTCTTATTATTTGTTCAAATTGCTATTTTTGCGATTGTGAAATTCTATAAAGTCAAAAATATGCTTTCAAACAAGTTAATTTTGAAGTAACATATATTATTTATTGCATTTAAACTAATTAAACTCCGAAAATGCTGAATATCATTGAATAAAATATGAATATTTTGCAGAAAATCAGTTAAATCTTCTAAATTGTTTTGATACGTGAAAATCAAATCTATAATTTTTATCAGAATGTTATCTGAAAGCATGCTTCATTTAAGCCTTATTGCATTATCTTTAATGAATAACCGATAAATTATGTATTAATAAAACTTGAATTTAGTCAATACATCTCTTATGATTAAGAATTTTTTAGATTTCTTTTAGACTTAAAATACCAAAATAGAAGATCAGATTAAGAAGCAGAACATGTAAAAAAATTATAGGGGAAATTTCGTAATCACTTCAAAATCATGCATTTTATTATCAAATATACAAATGAAACTCTTATGCCTGTAGAGCAAAAAGAGGGAATTTTGAAAAAAAATAATTGGTTATTTATTTTTTTTCGAAGACACCAACATTGCACTGTGGGATATCTAAGCTATTCTTCAGCAATCAGTTCAGATCTAATAATATGTTTTCATAAAAGAATATATTATGGAATGATAAAATTTCTCAAATATATTTCCTGAAAATAAATTCTAAAAATTATAATATATTTGGAACAAACATAACCTCTTTAGATTATACATGATAAACGACTTTCAGTTAAAAAATATTTTTTATGACTGAATAAATATACTTCATGGCATTCTTCGTGACTAATACTTCATGACTGAACAAGGTAACTTATTACAGAGGGAAAATTTTGATGTACAGAAATATATCTGATATATTTTGAAACAAATGGATCAAAATATTTTACTAAATAAAGAAAAGTGGATTGAGAAGCTTAAGCCTAAGAGTTATTGCTTAAGAAGATTTTAGCATTCTTATTCCAAAAATAAAATGGAGAATTTCAAAATTAGCTGCAATGGGGAAAAGAAGCATCGAATATTTAACCTTTTTTTAATTTATTTCTTACATTATTTATATTATTGATATTTTAATTGTAAAATCATTTTTAAGTAATTTAAGATCTTTTAGAATTATAAATAGTGTATTAGTGTCATTGATGATGTATTTAATGATAAATAAATGCTTTTCAGAATTAAATAAATTTAAATTTTATTTTGTTCCAAATAAAATTAGTTTATTGAAAATTAAATTTAAATAATTATAACTGGAATGAAAATTTAATATGCTTAAAACCACTCAAAAGTAATTTTTTATAAAACTTCAACTTTGAACGCGTATGTGTTATTGAGTCTTTTTGAAAACCACAATTTCTAAAATCTATTAAAAAAAGTTTCATAAAAACAGGTTCATAAGACTTTGTACTTAGATTTTTGAAAAGCGTTGTAATATTGCTGACAATTTCCATGAAAAAATTCTAAATTGATTTTTTATAAATGCACAAATATTTTTAGTGTTTCAAATAACTGTTTAATTCTATTTTAAGCTAATCTATTGCACTAAATCAAACAAATGGAATATGATTTAAATTTTACGGCACAGAACACTGCAAGCAAAATGTATTCGCTATTCAAGTTATTAATATTTTAACATATAAAATGAACATTAAAAGCTAGGCTTCTTCAATATAAAACAAGTAAAGATGGGTGTTGCATTTCTATTTTCAATAGATAGATCTATTAAATAAATTAATGAATTTAATATCTTTTTAATTTAATTTATTTGTGTCGTTAAAATTAATTTAATCTTTTGATAAAAAAAGTACTTATGGTGAATAAATTGTGACGAAATTATATTAAATCATTAAACTAATTTATACTGTGAAATATCGTTTCAAGTTTGCTACACACAATCACTAATTTAAATAAAAAGTACTTACTTATATTTCAATTATTTTCAAAACAAATTTAATGAAATGTAATTTTTACTTTATAATTAGTAAATATTTGTGTTTATAAGATTTTATTCAGATAAAATATTTATTCAAATATTTTAGAGCTTTTCTTTATCAGTGAAGTGTTTATTTAAGACAATGACCAATATGGAAGAAAATTAACATCTTCCATCATAATTTTCTCAGCTCGTATAAAATTATTTTCCTACTTCCAAAGAATTAAACCAATAATATTCTCCTGTATTTCATAATATCTCATATTATAAACTATAAAAAGATATTATTATATAAAGATATTTTTTTACAAAGTTCAATAAAAAATATTTTAAAAAACAATCTATAGTACTTAAATTTTAATCTCAGTTAAAATAATATTAGTTTATATATCAAGAAAAATATTTATTTTTGGAACTGTTAAGTAAAGCATTTAAATTTCTGTATATATATATATATATATATATATATATATATATATATATATATATATATATATATATATATATATATATATATATATATATATATATATATATATTATTTATTTATTTATTTATTTATATATATATATATACATATATATATATATATATTAATTAAATGTGATGTAAAGATTTATTTTAAAAATACCGAATTTAAATATTTATTTGAAGTGATATAAAAAAATAACGTTTTTATTTATTTTTTATTCGGAAAATTACTGTGCAGCAGTTTAATATTTTCACGCGTATATTCCTCATAAAACGAAGCTTAAAAATAAATAATCGTACTTCAAAGATTTATTTTTAATTATTTTAAGATTAAAAGGAGAGATTTTTTCCGTTCTTTTTAAGAACTTAACACTTTCCTTTTAAAAAATCCGAAAAGTAACAAAACAAATTAATCATAAAATATTTTCTGAATATTAAATGCCAGAGCACTCATTCCATTGTAAATAATTTCACATTTTCCATTTATATTTATTTAGAATTTTCTATTAATAGCAAATTTCTAAAGCAATCTCGTCTTATATAATCGTCATTTTTTATTTTAAAAAAACCGTAAATATTTTATCAAGCGAAAATGTTTTCAAAGTGATGGATAAATAAAAAAATATGCATGAATCTTCAACATCTTAATAAAAAAAAACAATCAAAAAACAGGATTTAAAAAAATCCTTTTTTAATTTGAAAAATATTTATTTCAGTGTTATACCAAACAAATAAAAAATTTTTAATCAGTATAAAATAATAATTTGTTTATCAGTATATTTTTTCGCATCAGTATAAAAGTAGGTTTAAAATTATTGCTTTATATTTAAAAAAAATTAAAATTAGTGTTAGTGTTGATTTCTCGTATTAAAATTTAAAATCATATTAATAAATACTTTCTACATTTAAAACTAATCAAAAGCACATAAATGTAAGGAAATTTTTAAGTGAACAATATTTTAAAAATCCAAATTAATATTAATGGCAAATAAAAGAATAAATTTAATGAATTTGTTGTCAACGCATAGTATTGTAATAATTCTTAATAATATTTGATTTTATTCTGCACTTGAGTCACATACACACACAGTTATGGATAAATATACAAACGCACAAGATAAAAAAAGTGCAAAATCAATTTTTTTTCATTTTATCAATACTTTGACTTTGATCAGTGAGTTTTACCAATACACTTCTGGCGATTAAAAAATTTAAACCATTTTAATTAAGTTTGAACCTTTTTAATAATAATAAAGTTGATAATAAAGTTTAATAATAATAAAGTTTAATAATAATAAAGTTTTTAATAATAAAGTTGAACCTTTTTAATAATAACACTTTCCAAATTTAAGAAAAAATATTAACGTCACAATTCCTTTGAATGATTTCTTTTCAAGGAGCAAAGCAATCATATCTTAGAATCAGTTTTTGAGGATGCAAGAAAATAATGTTCAAGTAAAACAGGAAATTCAGACTTTACTATTCATTCATTTACTTGGAGTAAGTTTTGAAATAAATATGAGCGAAACTTTTGTTTTCAATAATTTTGATCAAGTCTCTGTTTGTAATAAAAGGTAAAATTTTAGACATAGGTGCCATATAATCCAGGGTACCAAATTCTGAGATTGGCGACTTTTTGGCGGATATTCTTATGTATCTGGCAGCCTCGTTTTTATTACGTCATAAATATGGAGACCTATCAGAATTATACAGAAAATTCTATTTTGGTAACCCTAGTATTTACGTCATCGCGCACGTCACAATACGTCATCTTGGCAACATTTCTTCATCGCCAAAAAAATTCATAATTTAGAATCATGGATTATACGTCATCTGTGCCAAATTTTAAAAAGCAGTTGGGCGCCAATGTGTCCGGTGGTAGCGGGTGAAATCAAAGCAGCCTAAGTGCAACAATAATTTAATATTCAAATTTAGATTACACACAATTGCAAAACAGAAGCAAGAAATTAAAAAGTGTGATGTAATACATCTTAACTGTTCGAATTCAAAAGTTTAACTAACAGTCTTTTCTTTTATCTTTGCTCTTAGACAGTTCAAAAGTAAGAGAATAAAGTGTCACATATTGAATTTTCTCCAACCATTTCGAAAAAGCGTTTATTTTTCTTACTATCGGAGCTATGATTTTTGTACCCAAGTTAACAAGTATTAAAATTTCTCTGCAATATGAAGGATTAATTAAATATTGTTAATAATTCATCTTTTCAGTTTCTTTTGAAAAAAAAGACAATTTAAATCTATTTCTGAGATAAAAATTTCTAATTAATAATCTTAAAACAGTTTTGCTGTCCTCTAATAGAAATATTAAAATATTGCATTCATAGAAATAATAAGCTTTCTGATTAAGAAAAAATAGTTTTCTTATAGAAATGAAAGAAATTTTCACTTCTCTTTTAAACTACTTATGTGAATGTAAGAATCCGAAATAAAAACAAAGCTGCAAGGGACTTCTAATAAATTAATGTAATACAAAGCAAACCTAAAGCATTAAATAAGAATTACAATCAGAAAATTAAAATATGAACTAGTTCTAAATAATTACATAACTCACAGTGCCTCATGACTTTGAACTAATTTTAACTGACGAAGACTACACTTGATATGTTACATCTTTTCTTAATTCCTTCACTTTATAAATATAAAAGAATAATATATCAAAACTTAATCCCTTGACAGTTAACCAGATCAGAACATGTTAATAGAACTATGTTTTGTTCGAGAGAATCGAAACTTCTATGGTCCAATGCAAAAGTGACACTTCTGCAAACTGGGTTACTGTATCCTGTGAAGAAATTGAAAAGTTTTACAAATAATCACTTTTCATTAAACATTTTTTCTTTTAGAAATGTATTATAATCCTTTAGAAAAAAACTTTCCTGTTTAATTTCTCAACATATTTGTATTAAGTCATATTAAATAGCTTGGCTTCCAGTTATGTTTGATTTATTTGTATGCCCTCAGTTACTTTTACTTCTTTTGAAATTTAAAATTTTTGAAGATTATTAATTTCGAAAATCAATTTAATCAAAATATTTTCATTTTAAAACATTTATCTAAATTTTTTAATGAAGGTTTTATTTCCAAAATCTTTTTATTAAAGTTATTCGATGTTTATATATATATATATATATATATATATATATATATATATATATATATATATATATATATATATATATATATATATATATATATATATTTCTACGTCCCTTTATTATTTCTAATCTTTTCTCCACAGGGTTTAAAAATTCTTTGTTTGATGTAATAACAGGTATGTATCACTTAAAAACAGAAAAAGATTATTTTTTTAAATATTTATGTTAATAGATATTAAATTTAAATAAAATTTTTCAGTGTATTAAAAAAGTAAAATATGTTTAGAATTGACTGAATGAAATATAATAAAAAATATGAAATTATCATTAAATTATCCTCATCATTTTTTTTTTCAAAAGTGAATTTAGCGTACACTATATTATTGGTAATAATCTTTATTTTTTGTTTCAATAGTTTTGTGGGGTACATATATTTAGCAATCAATATTATTATGATATAATCTCTCAGCTATACTTCATTCATTCTACCCATAAATCATTCATTTAAAGAAAAAAAATTGTTATCTTTAAGTCGATCCCCTTAATTTTTAGAAAGGAAATTGCTAATAAATAAATGAACCGAAAATTTTAATTTTCATAGTAATTAATTACTTACTAGTTTCTCAAATTTACTTATGTATTTTATGCGGGCAATAAAAAATTAGGTTATATATCATTTTAGTATTGTATTTTAATATGTTGTTGTTACTTATGACACTTGGACAAGCCAGGATCGCTATGCCTTGACTATGCGAATTTAAGTCAATAGGGAGCGTCTTTTGTTTTAATCAGAGCACCGCGGAGATGAAAGTACATCTTTGCATTTTAAATCCTCCGCGATAGATGGCACCACCAGAGGATCCACTCCCTCAATTTTTGCATTGATGTGAAGGGGGAGGAAATTTTCTCCAGACCATTGTACCCAGGGTAACTGCTCAATGACCGACCACAGGACTTTCTATTCCACAGATTTAATGAGCACGTATATCGTATGTACTCGGTGGGTCTTTGGTGACAATGGGAATCGAACCCCACCCTTCCGGATGGAAGGCTGATGCCTTAACCACTAGGTGAACACAGCCCATTTGAAAAAAATGACCTAACTACTAGGCTACCACGATGGATTGTTTTGATAATATGTATATCATATTATAAAAACAATCCATTGATTTAAGATTTCAGCTTTGTTAAT
This sequence comes from Latrodectus hesperus, assembly GCA_037975125.1. Classification (NCBI taxonomy): domain Eukaryota; kingdom Metazoa; phylum Arthropoda; class Arachnida; order Araneae; family Theridiidae; genus Latrodectus; species Latrodectus hesperus. Next base: position 27,880,783 of record CM075856.1, on the reverse strand, counting down.
TCTTTCACTATTAGTTTAATACTGCATTGTGAACTGACCAACGGCAGGTATGACTTTTCATAGGTAGTGGACTGTATTCATGCGTCGAAAAGGATGACATTCAGAAAACTCCTAAACACCCAACCGGAGAGACGTATTATTAGTAAGATAGATAAGAGACACAAATAGAATTTCATCATTAGTTGACATAATTTGCATTATTATAACATTTCATTTACAATGAAAACGCTATTCAGAGTGGTAAGTCTCAGATTTGATTTTTGCTATTACTGAAGCTAGGGCGCTGATATTGAATTTCTAGTAGATACATCTGTCAAGAGTACTTTAAAAATATGTTTTCGTTCTCTATTTTGTGACACATTACTTGAATGAGGCATTGCATTCATGCAGTTAAATGAATATTATTAAAACACCTTTACGTTTTTAAACAAAAAGTTGAAAATGTAAATTGAGGATATCGAAAGAACCCTATGAAAAAGTCAAAAACAATAAAAAAAAAAGAACTTTAATAATGTATGGTATGTAAGTACATTTCGTCTAAATATAAAGACTATTTTTATCATCAATGTCTTCTATGAAGTGATCAATTACAACAGAGTAAGAAATCACTGCTTTTTTCCCCTTTTTTAACACATTCAAAATTAATAAACATAATGGAAAAAACTAGTAAGATATTGGCATACACAGGAAAATAGTTATTCGACACCACCACCTGACATCTGAAAACTGTTGTAAGATATTGAGGCTATAAGAACGTAAAAGGATGCATATCAAAAAGCAATAATTTAAAATTGCATGACTTAATATATAATACTTGTTAAACTTTTCTTAACATCTACAGCTTCTCACTAGGGGGAGGCACTTTTTATAGACAGCAAACACTATTCAAATGTCATAGACGAGAAAATACCAGAAATTCATAAGCACACAATTTAAAACACTGTATGCTTAAAAAATAAAATTATGCGTGGAAAATGTGTATGTTATACCTATTTTGTGATGTGTATCTTCAAAGCGATGCTTTCATCATTGTCGTTGTAGAAAATAGCAATGATAACTATAATTTTGGTTCCATCTTTTATAACAACTTCTGTATTAAGATATACAGGGTATGTATAAAATCTTGGACACAATTTAATGTTAAATAATTGATAAGATTATAAAACTGAATTTAAATCAATCGTGACAGCACTAATGGTAAGAACAGTTAAAAAGGTGCATATCCTTTGTCAATGGATTTCCACTTGTGAGTGCGTTTGTCGCAAAGAGAAAATCAATATCAAAATGGTAGTCAATTTCATGCCAGGGACATACAAACATTGTGATTTTTGGGATTATAATTCTAACCTTTTAAAAAACGAATAGCCGACACTTTTCTTCTATAAGCGATATCATTTACAAAACCCTGAAAGAAAAAGTCTTGCATTGTTGTATCTGGGTACCCAAAAAATAGGGCCCTATCCACCTTTTTTGGGTGAAATGAATAACGCAGACGATATAAAAAATAAAAATGCTTGTAATTAAAAATACTCGAAGATGATATTTCAGTGACGAATTTAAACTAGAAAAGAAAATTTTCTGTTGCAGTGTTTACAATAATACAATAAATGAAAATATATTAGAGAACAAGCAGGCATACATAAAACAGGTATAAAGTATATATAAATTGAAAGTAAATTCATATTTATTTAATATTCATTGTTAATTAATTCATAAAAATAAAATATACTTAAAATGACAACAGTAGATCCAAGTATATAAGTATAATATATTTATATATTCTAAAAAATTTAAAAGTATTTCATAATTTATAAAAATACAACAAATACAACGTGTCTGCGGCAGTATTTACTCTTATGCGTATGTGTTTGAATTCGCTTTTACAAAATTTGAAAATTCGCGAACAGCCTACATATAATAACAACACAAACAAACAATTGTAAAAAAGTAATCTTTTTCAAATAAACATTAAAAAAAATTAAATATTGTAAAGCGTTTGCGCTATCATTAAAAGTTTTAAGCGGCTTTTATTGTTTAATACAGCATTTATTCTCCTTCCAAATAATTATTTTGGAAAGAGCAAACTTCATAAAAAATGGCTGAAAGTTTTGTATAATCGAAGATAAAATTTCTTAGTTCTAAAAAGAGAAATCAAATTAGTGGAAGAAATCGAACGACATTAACGTCATGCTTCAAATATATTCTACACGCAAACTACTTCTTCAAATTATGTTCAAAATGCTAAGATGTCATGATGTATTAACAGTGTTGGACTTGCTGCATTGAAAATTTTAAAGAAAAACCTTAAGAAAGTGAAATAATACAACATTTGTTTTTAGACTATTAAAGAACTTATTTACTTCACTTCTTAGAATATTTTGAAAAGCGAATGAACGTTTGAACTACATTTAGATACATGATTTTTTATTAATTTCGTGTATTTCTTCGCATTTTAATTTTCAAATTTCTCCTAGAAATCTTATAGAAATGTAAAACGAGTTTTAAATAGAATAAAATCCGTCAAAATATATTAAATTTTTATTTTCAAATACTTTCTGTTGTGATATATCGATATTGCAACATGAAAAACTTAAATAGTAATACAAATCATTTCATTTTGTTTTGAATAATGCATTTGTTTTAAATATTTTTGAGTAAATTTAACTTACATCTAATAAATAAAGATATTTATCTACCACAAACTTTTTTATAAATCTAATTATGAATTTTTTTTTGGTAAGAGTAAACATTGTTTTAAATCAATAAAAGAAAATGGAATTTTATAACTTGTAAATGTATAGATATTTTTAAAACGAATTAAGCAAAAAAAAGTACATTTGTTTAAAAATAGAGAACGTAAAAAAATATGTTGCTCACATTTAACAATAATGGCTTTTGTCATTTCCTAAATAGTTAAAAAGAATTCAAATTTCATTCTTCCGTTACTCATTTTCATGTCATTTTTTATCAATTTATATATTTAATGTACAATTAAAAATAATGGACTGTTATTTTTATAATTTCTTATTATTTTTGCCAAATAAAATTCTCCAATCTAATCAAATACTAAAAAATGTTTATAAGAATATTAATTAATAGAACAATAAAGCAAAAACTAACTAAAAGGAAAATGAAAAATGTATCTAGCTTTTTTTCAAATAAAACAGCGAACAACAAAGAAATCTGTAATATAATGATTTTGGGTAACGTAAAGTATGTAAGGTTATTAGTATAATTTTGAAACATTACGTTCATAAATAAAAGGAAAACACATTTATAAAAGTTGAAAAATATTTCGATTTTTTAACCAAAAATAAGAATCAGATGTGCTTTTAGCAAAACAACAGAACCTTTTAAAAGAAATTTTTGTAGAAAACATACCATTATATTTAACTAAACATCCTGAAAACTACTTCTTTATTACCGCCAGTTATATAAAAAAAAATTGTTGTAACCACCAACCCTAAGCGCATATACGAATTGTATTAATTTTTGAATTAATTTGACATTACAAAAGTCAGTCTAAAATTTTTGAGATGCACCTAGATTTTGAAAGTAAAGTTTACGAAATTAAGAAGAGTTCTGAACAATATCAATGCATCTTTGCAGTTGAACTTTACAAGCAATTCTTTTCTCGAAATAGATTAAACAAATCTACTAAAAAATATCTTACTACCATCTTTATAATAAAAACAATGTAAGCTTTTATTTAATGCTGATAAAAGAAGAGGTGCCCAATGACATACAAACCCAACTCTAAGAAGAAGAAGAAGAAGCTTTTATTTCAATTAAGAAATAACCAAGAATCACAAATAGATTAGGTGAACAGGGTGGACATTCTATTACTTTAAAGTGTTTTTGTTCAAGAAATTTCTCTATTAATCTCTCTTGCTGAATGAAAAGATATATCAGGTTGGAATATAAGTCATTTCACATTCATTTTTTTTTTGAAATTTTCTAGAAAACATTTAATAAGAAATGTACTACTTAGCTTTGACTGTATTCTGCCCATCTAGCTTGAAGTCCTATATTTCGTCTAGTCCTATATTTCTGTACAAAATGGCATACTTTACCTATTTCATTGCACATTATTCTTTTACCATTGTGAATAAAAAATCATTTTCAATTTTATTTTCTTGAAGAAATTTGAACATCAAAAACTGGAATATGTATTGCGCCAGCAGTTATGGTTTTAAAAATAAGAAAGCTGATCACTATTTTTAAGTAATTTTTAATGGTATTTTTCTGATTCTCTAATGTTTCTTTTTTAGCTGCTCATTTAAAGAGGTTTGCCAAGCTTTTTTCTGCTTTTTTCCATATTTAAATTTTTAAAAATAATGTTAAATATTATAGCAGATCAAACGTTAAGAAATTTTTATTTTTTGACAACGATTATTGTTAAAGATTGAAAAAAAGTAATTACTATAAATATTTTAACTTAATTTATATGGGTAGCTCACTACATATATGCCACAAAGGTCAAATTATAATTTTTTATTCATAAGACTATAAAAGGTAAGACGGAGACACAATTAAATACTTTCGCTGCGAATACAAATAACCATGTCCATGAAATGTCTATCAGAAATCACAAAGACAACTTCGCGTGTAAAAGAATAATTGAGGAGCTGGAGGAGAGGCGTAGTGTGAAAAGCCTAGCTGAAGAGTTCTGAATCAACAAGTGTCGTTTCGCGAGCTTGAAAAGTCTTACAAACCATATGTGCAGCTGTTAGAAAGATTAGAGGTTATCGCCACAGGAAAACAACTTCAAAATGACCAATATATCGTCCTGCAGCCGAAAGGACTCCAAAATTAGTCAGTAAAAGCCATTACTCAGTAAATGTGTACAGAAACGTGGCGACAAGTTTTGCGGTTCCTGCCGCATTCACCATAGATGGCCTTTTCTACTAGAGACTAGAACATTACATCTTTCTGAAAGTTGACCGTCAGTGCACCCATTAGAGTGATGGAAAGAACATAAAAAACTGGACATCTCATATATGGAGTCGTTTCAGTGACACGAGCAATTCTCAACGTCAATTGGTTTGAAGAGATGTCGGAATAAATTTTCATCCCAGTAATATCAATGAAAGAGACCCAACAGTGATCCAGGAGTTGCCGTTGGCGACTTATTAATCCGAACGGAATGATTGAACTCCAGGTTTTCGACAGAGGTTCAGTAACCGGAGATTGTTATTGTAACGAGTTGATCCTTTTCTGTGTGCGTTTGTTCAGAGGTTCCATAGGAGCAGACTTCGTTTTTATGGCTGACAATGCACGGCCAGACTGGACTCCAGACTGGAAAATCAGCAGTTGTTACACGTAAGAGAAAACGTCTCTTGAATGGATTGGCCAGCATACTCCTTTAATCTAAATCCCACAGAACATATGTAAAATGCTTTGTATAGACGCCTTGTGACACGATTTTTTTCTTGCAGGGAATGCCAAACAACTGAAAGAGAGATTGATGGATGCATAGGCGTTCTTACTTCAAGAATTGTTGGACAGTCTGTTGCTGAATAATGGACAGACGGTGGGAAGCAATCATTACAGTCAGTCACATATTCCATACTATGAAACATAAGCTTGTTCTTCCTTTTAGACAAACGACCATGTGTATCAATCCTATGAATTCAACAAAAAATTTTATGTCTGATTCGGTACAATATGTATGATTTTTATCTTTGCTCAAATATCTTTCACCATCGATTAAGCACAAAACATCTTTGATTTCTAAAATTCAAATCTTTTAGATGATTTCTCATGAAGTTATAGCTAAAAACCTTTTGCTTAAGTTTTGTCCACCAATGCACTTGTAAGTGTTCATTAACAATAGCGTGAGTATTCAAATAAACTGCGTGAAAAAAGAAGGACATTAGGTTTATTTCAAAGAAAAAAAGAGTGAACTTTGAATTTTTACAAATTGATTTTATTACAGCCCTAATAAAAACTGATTAACATTCAAATAACTGTATCTGTAACATGAAATAAAAAACGATTTCCTTATTACAATTAAAAGTCAGCTTCAACCACATAATACTGTGTGAAAAAATAGGACAGTTCTAAATAATGAAAATAAAAGTCTTGTTAATAAGGAATTCTTCCGTCTCATTTGCTTTAACTACTTAAAATATTGTTTGGCATTGAATTATACAAGTCTTGAATTTCAATTTCACAAAAATTGTTCTAAACACAATTCAAAGCTTCTCGAAGTTCGATCACAGATTCATATTTCTTGCCCCAGGCATAAACACACCGAACAATAACTGACTATATATTTTCAACGATATTGAGATCTAGACTTCTAGAAGGCCATAACAAAACCCGAACATTTTTTGTTTCAAACCAATTTTTAACGCCACTGGCCGTGTGGATTGATGTTCCATCTTGATGAAATATTCAACTTTCTCTGCCCAGCTCAAAATTGAATTTAAAATTTGAATGTAATCTGTATGTCCATCCAGAAACACTAGATTGGTCTTTTAGACTCTTTGGACTTTTCAAGAAGTTAGAAACAACATTTGGACTAATGTTTAGATGCCTTGCAATTTCTCTTACATCTTTGCCAGCAACTTTATAAGCCAAAATTTACATTTTTGAAATTCACCTAAAGATATGCTCCAAGACATTTTAATTGTACAAAAATTGAGGATTTTTTTATATCTTTTGAAAGAAAGTCAATTTAAAAAAAACAATGTTTTCAACATATTTAACTGCTATAGATTCCCATATGAGAATGTTTTTGTAGGTGATTTTTTTCTTGGGTCTTGGGTCTATTGTGTTCAAAGAGTCTCGGCCAGCGTAGTAAGCCTTTACTCCTTCATCTGCTGTAGTTCCACATAGGAATGCTTCACTTTACTGACATCGGTTCGCAAAATCTTTGCGTGAAAGTTGCAGAAAACTGTTATGTTGTCCAATCAGCATTGAGCATTCTGAGGAAGGCGTGATTTGTAATAGCAAAGATTTCCTATGTTGAATTGATAGTTGTATAGGAAATAAAATAAGTGCATTTCTGGGTTATAATAAATGAAATAAGAAATTTTTCTGGGTTATAATATAATGTTAAAGATAGAAAATAGAGTATATATACACTATATACATTGAGAAACTCCATTTTCACTAGCAAAAGGGTTTGCTATTGGTCTATATTTATCATCTCTTAAATATACTATGATTGAATATTTGTCTATTAGCTATTGTTTCATTGAACTTTATGAGCTGTGCTGTCAGTTCAAATATGCCTGAGTTTTTAATGTAGTTTATTAACGTTTGTAGTTCACTGTAAATATTTTTTACCTCATGTATAGTTTCTTTAGCTTTATTTGTAGTCCCATTTTTGCAAACTAAGATGTTGGCATGCGACATATGTGGGCTAGTGCTTGGTACTACTTTGCTTGTTATATGTTCCACTGGTACAGGCATCATGTTTAGATTTTGGAAATTTTATGCAGCCTCTAAAGCTTGCTGGGTGCACTTCACCACAGTTAGCGCATTTGGCTGGGAGGGTTGAAGGTTTGATAGAGGTAGAGTGGTGGTGGTCGCCTGCACATTTTACGCATTTAAAGGCAAGATGTTTCGGCATGATTGAATCATTGCCATCGAAATGTGTAACACCCTTTCTTCCTTTGTAGGTTTCTACTTTAAATGTCAGATTAAATAAGTGCGATAGATTATAAACCTCTTTTGATTTGTCATTTTTGGGGAGTGTTACGATGTAGTGAGGTAGATTAATTTCATCTACGATGACTTTTAAGTTATTTCTTCTGTGTGTAAATTGGTGGTAAATTTCGAATGACCACTTTTAGAATTTTGTCCTCTGGTAGGATTGAAGTATGATAGGATATTTTTGTTTCATCTAAAATGGCTGTTATCTTTCTGAGCACTTCTGATGTTTCTACTTTAAGTGTCAGTATTTCTGTGCCTGTCATTTTTCCCTCATATCCGCTGGCGTTTTTGTTTTTGAAAGTTTCTTGCACTTCCTTCCACTTAATCTATCTTTAATGACAATCGGGAGTATTTTGAATTTTTTTAAACTTTTGTTCATTAATATTTTCCAATTCAATATTTTCACTTTTTTTATTTGTTGTGTCTTCATTATCTTCTATTTTTCTTTTAACGCCATTTATTTTCTGTTTCTTGAGTGATTGCGATGAAAGTGTTGGATATTGGTCTTGTTCATCGACAAGCTCATCTACAAGATCGACCATTAGAGCATTAAATTTGTTTGCTGTGGGCACTGCAAAATGTGGCGGTGCCTTTAGATTGCTAAGAGGGACATATCTTCAATGACAGCTTCTTTTCTGTTCTTGCGATATATATAAGTAAATCCGTTAATTCAGCGAGTTCTAAACTATGGATTTTTAATAGCTGAATTGTTTCTTGTCATTTCTTCGCAACTGATTTTGTGTACGTATTCAGTAGTGATCCTGATCTAGTCTCTAAATGTCCTAGTTCCAATTATCTTCCGTCTGTGTTTGTCATGGCCCTATTCTTGGAGGGGCCAGGAGTACAGTCCATCGCGCCTATGTCAGCCGACACATGCAGTCCTGAAAAGGGTGTTCCATCGCACAGACGATGGACACCCGAGTTTATTTCAACCTCCCGGAGGAGAGGGCGAATCCATGCTATTCAACTGCAGCAGTTTTGGAAGACAAGAAAACTATCTAGTTCTTCGAGCGCTAGAGAGAGTTCCTGTAAGTTGTAAATCGAAGTGAACTCCACTGATTCTTTCTAGTGATTCTGAAACACCGATGACTCAACTGACCTCATCCTTTACTTTCTTCACTGAACAAAAATCGTTAAGTGTTGTTTTATAAAATTTCCTTAGTGATAGGTAAAATTTATTCACTGGAAATAAAAGAAAAAAGAAAATGTGCATTAATTGTGCTAAAACATAAAGCACAATTTATATAAAATATGAGTGTCCTACTTTTTTCACGCAGTGTTACCTACTTGTTGAATAGAATTGTTAATATATTGAACAGATAAAATTTTCTAGACTAAGGTAACTTATTCTTTGTAGACTCGTTGGAAAGTTGCTGTTTTGCCGAGCTAATTATTTGAATTTCACAATTTGTGAGTATAAAGATAATTGCGGAACATCGTTAAATGCATTGGCTAGATAGTTTTGAGCTTCATCAACGTTTGAAATTCTGTATCTAGCAGTTGAATCCAAGTATTAAAATGAGAAATTGGTGTCATCTTAAATTATTCTTTTTACCAAATTCTTGTTTACATTGCATATATACCTTTTCAAATTTGAGGTTTTAAAAATGATAATTCTAAAAATGAGTGAGATAGTTTATAATTCCTTTCAGGGCCTTTTCTATTCCCCAAATTCGTTTGCCGTATTTTCTCACATCCATTCTGTTTGTATATACAAATGAAGGCATGCATTCATACAAAAATATGTGAATATGTTCACTAAATTATCTTGGGGCCGCGGCGGTCTGGTTGGTTACAGCGCCGTTCTCCTTATCGGAAAGTAATAAGTTCGAATCCCAGCTCAACCGAAAATCCATCGAGTTCGCTAATGGCGACTGGGGCACATTAAAACTGGGCGTGTTCGCAATGTCCTCCATGTGAAATGATACCTCTGGAGGTAACAGATCAAGTATTGGGGATCTTCTGCGTGATCCTTGATTCAAAACCATGAAGACTCCACCCGACTGCTTCTATCTAACTGGTAGAGCTCAACTCAGGGCTGGATACAGGACAGCATGCTGGTGCAACAACAACGACTAAATTATCTTAAATGTATGTCAATTTAATTAACAGAACTGTTATCGAACAGGTGCACAAATTTTTAAATCTAAAGCTATCAAAAATCTACTTTTTTAAAAACTCATTAAAAACGTAAAAATTTAAACAGAATGAATATTAACAAACTAAGAAATTTTGCGCTTCGGACATCAATACTCATTTATAATGACTTATCAAACAATTCTAATTATTAAAATTATAACATGTACACTATTAAAAGCAAAACCAAAAACCATGTCATAATATTCATATTCTCAATGTTCAAGATTTTTTAAATATCATGTGTAACATCGACTAAAGGGGAAAAATAATGCACCCACCTAAAACTCTCAAATTACTAGATCTAAATTTGCATCTGCTTCCCAGAAAAATGGCAAGAATACATTTGAAATTCTACATTTCTATCATTATAAGGACAAACTAATTTACAAGAAATAAACTCCAAATAATGTATAAAAAAATTGTACAGAATCTGCATGAATAACAATTACTAAAGTAACCTTTTGTGATCAACAACTGAAAAATAATCAAAAACTTTCTACTTCACACTCTAAAACCATGCATTGAAAGAATATGTAAATGTGAGTAAGTCGTCTTTTCAAGTTCACTAAAATGAAAGGAATCTTACTTTGAAAGTAAATTTCATGAATACTCGAACGGAAATGTAATTATGTTTTGTTCGAATGAATTTTCAAAGTATTGTTAAAAAAATTCCTTTCTTGAGATTTCATTCATCTGCTTACATTTTAAAATAAAATAAGTAAATTGTCATGAAAGCTTCATACTATGATATTCATTTTTATTCTTATTCCGATATTAAAACATGAGATGTTTAAACATTTCAATCATTATTTTTAATTGTAGTTGCATTTTCTAACTAATTTCTTGATCATTAAAATTAAGCGATTTTAAAAAAAATTACAAATCAGAAATTTCAAGCTAGACATAAATGTAACAAGTCTAACAATAGATTAAAAATTTCAATAAATGAACAACTATTGCAATATTTAGTTTCAAAACCTACCTAAAAGCATTACCAGAATGATATGATACTTATTTTTTTATGAATCCTGCAAATGTGTTGATTATTAAAAACTTTCCAGAAAAAAAGTGTCAAGAAGTAATAGTACCTTATTTATATTCACATTAAGAATTACATATTAATGTTAATTCACACCTTTTAAAAAATGGAGTTCAAACTATTTCACTTTTTAAAATCAGATTAATATAATTTATAGTGTTAAGAATCATTTAACTTTATTTGAAAAATGAAATTCAAATTTCATACAAAAATGATTTATATTTTACACTATTTTTCTTTTCAAATATATAGACTGGTTTACATTTCACATTTGTGCTGAAATAAAAATTCTGCTTATTTGCAGTAAAAAAACTGAAACCTAGAAGCATAAATAGAGAAGATTTTTGTATCAAAAAATTTCCAATGTTAGATGTGAATCACACAAAAGAAATTATTCTCTTATTACTCTGACAATTGAAAATACGAAATATAATAAACAAATGGAAGATATGTTCAATAGATAGTTTAAAAATTTCAAAGAAAGAATAAAAGGTTCAGGAGTATCCCCCTGAAGAAGCTGGCCATGTTGGTACTTTGTTCCACTTTCCTTTTATTCTTTCTTTGAAATTTTCAAACTATCCATTGAACACATCTGCCATTTGTTTATTATATTTCATATTTTCAATTATTCTCCATTTGGTATTTGATTATTATTCTCCATTTGTTATTTGAATAATTTTATAAAAATTTACATTATATTTAGTAATTCTATTTAAGCTGCTTTTGTGCTGAATGTGTTGTGTGGTAATGTATTCTTATATTTTTCTATTTGTTGCCTATGATATTTATAATCATGCTTTATATATATATATATATATATATATATATATATATATATATATATTTGATGCTCTAAATCGAATGACTGAAAATTTTATAATCACAAATGAATTCCAAATCACGACAATGATGTATTGTAAATAATTTATAATATGATAGAGAAATCAATTAACAGAATCTGCTGGAGCATACCAATATCACAGTTTTTACTTTTCAAATGACAATTCATACTTAATAGCATAAACGAGAGTCAGTATCAATATAAAATTTATGTTAATTATATATTGACTGGTGCAATTCCATAGCTGTGACTAAAGTTTTGTTTGTTGGTCGCTCAACGGTCATTTTTTGCACACGAGGGCTAATTAGATCGGGACCTACTATTTAAAGTGGATTCCCTGTGACTAAAGATGTGGTATAAAAATACTTTTATCATAAATAGTAAACACTGAAGCATAAAATCGTAGAGTTTTGAAAATATATCAAAATTTACTGGGGCTCAAAAATGCTTTTGATTTAAGTACAATAGGCAGCATCAAATATATTTTGCTTATCTGCAAAGGTATTGAATCCAAAATGTGTTTGCTGTATAAATGCATAAACAATTAATAAATCAAAGACAAAATGTAATAAATTATTAACTTGGAACTTTCTCAACAAAATAGCATTGCAATACATCTGATTATAAATCTTTCTTTTTTTCAATATCAATTTCAGGAATTCACTTTCACAGCTATTTCTAGCTAAAAAAATATTTCTTTAACTATGAAAAATATAAAAAGTATAAATTTACAATGACAAATTTTTTTTGAATTTAAATTTGTTACTAATAATCTATTTAGAACTAATCAATATAATTGTCACAAACCATTCAATATAATTGTAACAAATGTCTGTTCAATAATACTAATTAATACATTGCAATTATTGGAATACTAAAATTCAATACACTCTATTATTTAGAGCTGTGCAACTCTAAAGTATTATAAATTTAGCACTACAAACTGGAAAACAATTTGAATATAATGTTTAAAAAATGAAAAAAAAATTCAATTATAAGTGCATTCATATCAACTCAAAATTATAGTGAAGTCATTAATAATTAAAAATCCACTTCTTGTAAATAAGCAATTAAATTAGATAAACCATGAAAATTTACAATAAAATTAAATAAATCACATAGTGTTATTTTAACAAGTTAATCTTAAATATTAATGATCAGTTTGTGGAAAATGTTATAAATTCTGATTTTTGAATCGTGAAAAAATAAAGAGAAAGCATTTCTGCCTGTGCATAGAAGCTTAAATTCTTGAAGAAAAGAAAGTCAAATTAATGTTAAATAAAAAACAATAACGACTATTCTTTAAGACTTTTTTTAATCAGTTTTAATACATATTGCAATTTATAATTTGTCAACATATTTTTATACTTAAATAATATAAATCAATAATTTAAAATAAAAGTCAAGAGTTATATATATAATACATATTACACACTTTGTCATGGTATACTACATATCACACACTGAAAGAATATCCACATACTTTCTTCAGTTTTTTTCTAAAAAATAAATTAGTAACATTGATTGCAATTGCATAGTGTAAGTGATGTTCTTCATTTTCTAGCTACTTTAAAACGTAGGTTTTAGGAATTTAGTTCCTAAGAAACAAAAACTTCTAAGATGGTGATATACATACATTTATACACATAAATATAATTATAATCTATAAATAAAATCTACATTAAAGTTGGCACAAGAGTAGGTCAAACAATTATGAGCAGTATGTTATGTTAATGAGCAGATGCAGCTGCAAACCATTAAATAATGGTTTGAAATAATCTAAGCTACAAAAAATATTTTACTTACATATTTTATGAAATAAACTAAGGTGAACTTTGTACAATTATTACACTTTACATTACCCAGAATTCTCTCATATTAGTGTGTGAATAAAACAATTTATACATTAAGAGAAGAGTAAAATAAATTTTCAAAACCTAATTTCATATATATATAATTACATGTATATAAAAATACATAACTAAACAATGCATTTTTGTATGAATAATTCTATCTTTAACTACTAGTACTTGATCTATACTAAGATTACAATGATAGAAATATTCAATTGTGCTTTTCCAAAATGCATGTTGGAAACATACAAAGATATCCTACACAAATCTACAGTTTTTTTATTCATTAAGCTTCAATTTATAATTAATATATTTAATATACAGAAGTGATTTTAACTCTAATAACACATCTAAATTTATTTTGTTTAGAAATTAATATAAGTTTGCATTAATTTCTAAACACATGTCAAAAAAAAACAAATAAATCTTTACAAATCTTTATACAAATCCCAATTTCCTAACTCTAATTCTGAAGTGATGAATATTTTAAAACACTGATTTCAAATTTTTGATTTAAAATAATGATAGAAAAAAAACATTAACAAATCACATAAAAGATTCACAAATATCAAAAGGAACTCATTTTCTACACATAAAAAGCATAATTTTAAAAAGAAAAAAAATTATGCAATGTCAGATGTACACAATATACATATCTTTAGGAAAGACGAAAAATATATTAAAATATGAGCACTTTTTTTAACAGGTAAAAATTAATTTAATAAAAAATATTATTGCTACAATATTATAAAAATAATGAGATTCAAAACAATAAAAACCATTAAAAAATTATCTTCACAAAACTTAAATTAATCAATTAAGAAACAAAAAATAATTTATTTTTCAATAAAATAGCATTTAAATAAAAACACAGCAACATATGAATGAAAATTTTTCTACAAATCAAGATACTTCAGTGACTTGAAGATGCATATTAACCATGTTACATAACAAAGTCATTATAAATGATGTAATTTGTTTATCAAAGTCAATAATTTTCAAATTAATAATGAAAATCGTATTTCCAGTTACATTTTACTTATGCGATTTTGCAGAAGATTAATCTCAGTTTACTGAACATTAATCAAATTTACAAAAGTTGTCCATACAATATTACTTATTTGAAATTCATTTTTAATCAAAGATAACTTATAAATTTCAAATGATACTCTAAACTGTGATTTCTAAAAAACTTCTTTGAAATCTTGCATACATATTAACTGCAAAAAGTAAACAAATTTCAATTAACTTGATCCAAACAAGTACTATTTCTTAAAATTTTTGTAAATAAGACCCCAGAATACATGTGGGATTATTAATATTATCTTATTAGTCCTTTTCATAAGGAAAAACAAAGCAATATATATTTTAATGTTATACTTATTTCAAAATATAAATCTTCATATTAAAAAATATTGATCTGAAACTTTTAATTATTTCCAGCGTCTTGATGATCAGTTTATTAAGTAATAAGCTAACATGGTATTATTACATTAACACTTTAGATATAATACATAAATCATATTTGCTTTAGCTCCCAAGACACATTTCATTTTGAATTGAAGAAAAGAGTATATTATTTATATTTTTGTAAGTAATGAAATGAATTGTAACATTTTTCGTTCCATACATTTTTTTTTATTTTAGCTTATTTTCAGCAGTTAAAAAAATGAACCACTACCCTTTATACTTATTATATTTCTAAACATTTCAAAATATAAACTTGTTGGACTTGCAAAACTGAATTCATTAAAAATAAAATTTGCCTACTTTAAAATAACTGTTCTACATATAGAAGTATATCGTGGAAGTTATGGACAGCTCAAATTTTGAGTCTTTCCTTAATATTACAGAAATTTAGAGATTACATAAATATATCATTTAGCTGCTTTACAAGCTAAGAGGAACATTTTATTTAACAATTAATTTGTTCTTTATAGCTATTTTAACAAGATCTTTTATACCACCACTATTTTAACATGAAGTTTTAAAATGTTTAAAAGTTTTCTAGTGTTAAAAAAATGCTGAATTAATTTAGAAAATTAATTAATCTGATTATTTTCAATAATAAAAAGGAAGTAATAATCAACTTATATATAAATTAGGGGTTAAAAAATTAAGAGCCTATTTCACTATATCTGGCAAGTAAATTATAAAATACACAAGTGAAATTAATACTAAATATCTTATATTAAAAATTTCATAATTTCACAAAATTTCACTATACTTTAGCATAATTCATTGCATATCCATTGAATAATAATTGTAAAACATTTAAGTAGTTGATTACATTTTTAGTTGAAAAAAAATTTGAGAATGCAATACAATGTTAATTTGCTAATTTTATCAATTTAAAAATGAATATCTTACAAAAATATTTTAAAAAATGAGAGCAAATTATATTGAATAAAAATATCTACATTCAAGAAATATATAACTTGTCACAGATCCTTATCAAAATTATTTCACGGATGGAAATGAATATTTAGTTTTAAAAAATTGCAGAGATTCTTTACAGATTAAGAAAACTACAGCAATAAAAAACAAAATAATGCTAAATAATTGAATTTACAAATCACAAATAATATCATTTTAAAATAATAGTACAATATAAATATTAACAAATGATTAATATACCAAATTACATAAACTAATTTTATAAAACAATTTTCAACTACATAGATAAATTATGCTACAATATCTCCACTACAGCAAATAAACTTTCTTAAACGACGAAAAAATTAAGTAGTTTATGTAATCAGATAAAATGTTAAAAGGTTGCTTTAAAAATTACTTTTGCACAATAGTATTTGCTAATTACACATCAGATTTTAAAAACTACCATGATCAATTGGAAGTCTACCAGTCTAGCAAATGCTTCCAGCTTTATATTTACAAATAGTACAATGAATTCTAAAAATAACTCTCATGCTGTTGAAGTAAAATTAAAGTAATAAAGATTTGGTGCCAAAATCTAAGACCATAAGCTCCACTTTTAATCAAATTGTTGTACTAATAGTAATTGAAAATGCAGTAAACAGTTAGAAGCTGTTAAACTACAGTTTTTAAACATTTTTCTGAGAACAGTGACAACATACTATAGCTGATGAAATAAAAGTGTCAAGATGACAGAATATGCTTTAGATAAATTCAAACATTACTTCTTCAAAATTGCAATGCAGTGCAATCAACAGGTAGCCACAGCAAATACAGTATTTTAGTCTAATTTCATGTTGGACACAAAACTGGAAAAAAATAAAATTAGATTTAAACCTAACCTATAACAAACATAAAAGCAAATAATTAGATTATCTTATAACAAACATAAAAGCAAATAATTAGATTATCTTATTAAAGTAAGTTTTTTTAATAGAGTATATCTTAATATATATTTTAGGCAGAAATTTGACAAACACATTTGAAATATGCTAGATACTCAGTAGCAATGAATATATATATGAAATTATTTTCTGTGTTTATTATACTTTCTTATTTTAAAATATTAGCTTCCTATCAAATTTATTTTCAACAAATGATTTTACTATTCAATTGTTAAATCGCTTAAAAACTAGCGTTGAAAAATCTTAAATTCTAAATGACTAGGCAGGTAACAATTCAATGAAGTAATTATTAAAATAACATATTTTTAGAAATTCAACAATTTTATCATAAATAAAATTTAATCCTAGTCATAAATACAAGTGAAAAAGTCAAAAGAAACAATACTTTGAAAAATTCACCAATACATCAACATCATTATTTTAGCATTTTTGTTACTATGCATAATTTAATAGACTCATTTAGAACTTATTATTAATGGCAAAAAAATTTAATAATCTCATCATATTCCTTGAGAAAAGCACTTCACAATTGAAAGAATTATGAAAATACTAAGTTTTAAATCTATCATAAAATTTAAAAAATTGTTGCAAATGTAAATGAAGATGGAAAATATTTTTCTGTTTGCTAAAATATATTATATATAATATATGTGTGTGTGTATATATATAACTGGGTTTAGATATAATTATGTACAAAATACACTACATCTTGACTCCTAAATTTTAAGACCAGAAAAGATGTTGTAATGCATGTGGTATTCACAAGACACAAAGTGGGATACGCAAATAAATAACTTTTCAGTACACTCATCCTGACATTACAGCTGGAATTAGCAATATTTACAATGCATATAAAAGAAAATATTTTAAAGTAAATTTTTCAAACAAAAATATAAATGAAATAGCATTTAAGCATTGTTTAAAAGCAAGAAAATTGTAATAATACTCAACTATGATCTAAATCAAATGTAACCATCTGAATAGTAGCTTATCAATATATAAGTATTGCTTTTTGTCTTAGTCCTGATTAACAACTATCTGAAGAATATGAAATCGGGGATTACAGCAGTTGTACAGGATGAATTTTAATAAAATGAAATCTTTATTAATAAATAGTATGTGTTTGGATAAACCATGCAAAAAGGTTAGCAAAATTATGAACTGTCAGTTATGCTACCAAGATTATCATTGAATTAAAGACTAGAGTATTTTTAATAATGTCGTAACCAATGAATATGGTCGTAAGAATGCATCATATCATCTTTTTAAAAAAATGAATTTCAATTCTCTATGCCCATAACATCAAACACTCACATTTGCGTTTAGTTGAACCACAGAAAGAATATCATGCGTTTAACATCATTGTGATCAATAAACGGATTTTAAGAATATGTGGTATACTAAGAGATAAACATTTTAATCGCCTCTTCTATGCAATGATAACACTATAATAGCAATCATCACATTTATGACTTCTTAAGACAAATATTTCTCCTTATTTTGGTGGACTGACACTATATCTTCAAATGATGATGCTAAATTGCATGTTGCATGAACTGTCTTAGACTTCTCTCAAAATCAAATCATTCTTGTAATTGAATTTTGCCCTGCCCAGTAAATATTGATTTTTCACTGTATGAAAAAGTGTGGTCAATAATTACCATGCAACAGGAAAACTACCACTTAAGAATTCCTCTAATCACAGAATTGTAACACAATATTGAAATAAAAGGGACTTGTGCAAAGAAATTTCTACTGCATACTATTCAAAGGGCACTTACTACCAAGTGTTCTAAAGATTCAATACCACAAAAGGGAAAGAACTCAGAATGTAATTACTACTGCTGATGGCTACTCTGGATACTGATTTCATTTGTTCATTGCTTTGCATAAAAGGACCACTTTTTGAACACTAAAACTGACTCAACTCCGTTCTGTGGTTTAAAGTGGATTTTAAATCACAATAAACAAAATTTCTTGACAAAATAATAAATTATGGTCACAGCAGCCAGGATGATTATCGAGATTTTTTCATTAAAAAGAACCGTGTTTAAATTCTGGTTTGACAGATATGTTGTGTTCACTAATAGTGGCTGGGAAATTTTAAATAGATATCAATGTCTTTAAAATGAAATAATGTATCTGAAACTGGCACATTTAACAACAGGGAATCTTCTGCTTGGTCCCAGTTTACAAATTGTGAATACCCAACAGCTTCCATCTAACTGGTAGAGCTCAACTTTACGCTAAGTTCACGGTATACCAGAGTATACTTAAAATGGATTGTCCTTTTTAAAATAATTTAAATGTCCAATGAATATCATTTTGAGTGCATTCTTCTTATTAAGTTAACAATTTCTATAATCAATTGTGTCTTTACAATAACAAAAGCATAGTAATACATGTGTTTTATGCATAAAAATTTACATGTCAATATGTTACTTTTTTCCTGCTTTATGTTAAATATATAAATATTCATATTTTAGAAAATAAAAAAATATTTCCACTTTCTCTGACAATTTTACAATTTTTCTTATTTACAACGCCCATAATATTCTTAAAATTTTGTTAAAAAATCATGTTACTGAAATTGTTCAAAATTTTTAATTACATTATTGGATCCATAAGACTAATTTAAATTCTTTTAACTGGCGATGAAGGAAATAGAAATAAAGACGTTTGTTGAAAATCAATTTATAATTGTTTTATAAATTTAAAAAAATAAAGATTTTTATAAATTTTCTTTGTTTTTTGATGACTCATTTACTTTTATAAAAGTCCCACTGAAATATTATTTTATCATTAGTTATCTATACATATTTTTCAAATACTAAATAAAATTTAAAATTTTTGATA
This sequence comes from Latrodectus hesperus, assembly GCA_037975125.1. Classification (NCBI taxonomy): domain Eukaryota; kingdom Metazoa; phylum Arthropoda; class Arachnida; order Araneae; family Theridiidae; genus Latrodectus; species Latrodectus hesperus. Next base: position 27,861,049 of record CM075856.1, on the reverse strand, counting down.
AAGTTTTTACAACATCATTTTAAATCCTGAAACTGGTTAATTAAATTACATACATGTTACAACTAAAGAAAATTATTCATTTAATAATTGTGTCACACTGTATATCTTTAAAATCTTTAAAGTTAATATTTAGAAATTTTTTAAGAGTATAAAATATATAATATTATGAAGTATATACATAATATTTTTATTGATAAATAAGAAATATAATAAAAATAAGATCGAATAGTTTGAGTAGGAATAAATAAAAATGCATATAAAATATTAATGGTCTTAAAAATTTTTTTTACAAAATCTATTCTTGAAAATGCATTGAACCAATAAAGTATATAAACACTTTATTTCTGGTGAATATAAATACACCTTATTCATATCAATTTATATATAAAAACGTGTTTATAAGTATTGTGAAAAAATACTAGTTTTTCGCAACTTATAAATAAAATTGAAATTAATTAAAGATAAGGTTGTCATGGGTATTACGGTTCTCAAATTTATCATCATTACACCTAATATTTGAAGAAAATTTTTTAATGAACTACTGTTTTAAGTCTTATTCGAGATATTTTTATCCATAGTTCATTGTGTTAGATATGAAATAAAAATACTTGTTTTGTGCACATTTACATACAAGTAATTATTTTATTGAAAATACATGATATATGAAAGTTAAACAATATAAAAGACATCCATGATATCAAAACAATAAAAGTTTGGAAACACTAGTTTTATAAGACACATCAATTACTTATATAATTTATTTATTAAAATTCAAGAAGTACTTATCATTTATACTTACACTGATGCCTATCATTTATAAACAAAGAATAACAAATTTTAATCTGAAACTCATTACAGTGAATAAAAATATATAAGAAAGCTTAGTAAAGAGGAAAAACCATTTTAGAGCTTCAGTAGAAAATAGTGAATATAAAACATGCACTTGTGAACCACTTGGAACCTACCAAATATTAATAACTTCAATTTTGGCTTTCAGTTTCCTCATTGAGTCTTGTATTATTTTGGAATATTTAACAAGCGTAAAATAAAATGAAGCTTACAAACAATGGTCATCTTATTACACAACATCCGTATTAATTTGTTTACAAAAAACTAACATCTGATAAGATTTAAGAGCAAAAAATATTTTTAACAGTTTCTTTCTATTTAAAGCAAGCCTACAACTACACAGGAAGTTTAAAAGAGCAAAATTTCAAGATAATCTCTTTTTCACATAATTCTTAATATTCTAGACATAAACTGCTTTCCAAACAAAAAAAAATTAAAGCCTTTCAACTTTAAAAACAAATTAGTTAACTATGAAAAGATAAATTCAAGTCACTTTAGAAAATATTTAATTTTTTGCAATCAAGACATCTTTTACACAAACAAAATATTCTACATATAATTTAAAAGCTCCAAATGAAAACTTAGAATATTTCCTCAGAATATTCAAAAATTGTGCTACATCAATTTTTTAGTTGAAAAGTTGAGTTTTAATATTCTCTTCACTCATTTAAATAAAAAATAAACATTAAAAAACTGTTTTGCTTTTGTTATTCTTCCTGAAACTACTCATGCTTAGTTCTACACAGAAATATTTTAGCATGGAAAGTTAAACATATTTAGAAGTGGAGAAATAATATGAATGAGTGCTGATTTATTTAGCAATTAGTAATCATATGTTAAAAATTGTCTCATAAGGCCTACATTAACAATAAACTATTTCAGCAAAAGAATGAATTTTAATAAGTTTGAAGTCAAGATTTTAAAATTGAAATAGTCAAGAAAAATTTATTTGCAAAAAATGTAAGCATAACTGTATTATATGTAACATTATAGAATATAGTGTGAGAACTAAATATTTAATTTTAAATATTATTTTATTTTTGAAAATTTTATAAAATATATTCTCAATATATTAGAAATAACAAATTCTATGTGCAATACTCCAATTATTGTGAAATATATTTGTAATAATAAAGTTTAGGGGATAGAAAATTATACCTTTAAGTATATAATCTGTAAGAAGAGCTGGCACAGCTGGATTATCATCATTTATAGCTTTAAGGACTGAAAATAAAATTTGATGGACTATTATTCAATACATTTAAAATTCAACATGAGTATATTATAACAATAAATTGAGAATAAAAAATTAATCTAATAGTCAAAATATCTAATATTTTTCAAAGTATATTAATCTTAAATTTTCACTTGTAGAAGTTAAAATATTCTCCATTATAACTTTTTCCATTTCATACTTACTCCACAAAAAATTAATAACAACTATATATATATATTAGTTAAACATATTAACATAACAATATTAAACACATTTTTTCCCAGTTCGGGCATAGATGTACTTTTTTTATCTATCCTGTCTTTGTCTTTTACCTTTTATGAATGAGGTGTGAATGGTTGCTTATCCTATACACAAGTACCTATGGCATGTGTGTAGAGCAAAGTCGTACTTTCACCTTTATGGTGCTCTGATTAAAACGAAAGACGCTCCCAATTGACTTAATTCACATAGCATAGCGAGCTTGGCTAGTCCAAGTGTCATTAGTAAACAACAAAAACAAACACATTTTAAATATTTTGCAAATATGAATTTATATTTGGCAGATATTCATATAAGATGATTTTACAATATTTAAATTCCTCCAGTTTCTGATTTACAAAAACAATTATAATTCCTTAATTCAAAATAACCAAAATTTAAGACAAATTTCCATGCAGACAAAAATTATTTAAATTATTTAACATTTCATTTGCAGAAACTATTATAATCTTCATAACTAATTTAAAGAATTAAAACTAACCAATAATACAAACTTTATACAAAACAACATTTCAATTATTTCACAGTACAATGTTTTCTTAGAACATTTTCCTACTTGATAAATATAAAAGCTGTTCTGAAATTAAGTTAATAATAATAAATTCTACTCTTCAAAAAAAATTTTTTTCATTTAAAACTTATTCATCATTTTAATATTATCAAAAAAATTACATTTTCCATTTATATCTGCATTAACATTTTTAAGACAAAATATTAAAGTAATGTTTTGAAAACTATTACTAGCATAAATGACAATATATACTTAAATAAACCATGATGATGAAACAAATTTACTTTGGGCAAAAATAATAAAAAAGTGCATTTTATATTAACTTTAAATAACTTAAACAGAATTATAATATGTAACTTTCAAATCTTTAAATTTTAATAAGCTACAAGTTTATCGCATATACATAATATTAATTTACAATGACATGTTTCGAAATTTATTCAACCAGAACTGAGTTCTAAGATTCTGCATTAGCTGGTTTCTGTTGTATGGCAGTTTAAACTATAATTTATATGAATCATCATATCAAAAAATGCTTTATCTATATCATGAATTGATAATTAAGTTTCCATTTGATTATATTAATTAGTTAGCTGAAGATTAGTTTCTTATTGTCAAAAAATTAACATTTCACAGATTTAAATCAATTGTTACAAATAATTGAGATTTAGACGTATCAGATTGATTATTAGAGCATTTTAAAATAAAATGATGATTTAAAATAAAATACTAGTTAATATACAAATAAAAATTTGTCTCAATATATTTACAAATTGAAATCATTTAATTATAGACTTTAATTGTTTAAAATATCTTGCTAAAATTAGATATCTTAAACTATTGTTAGATATAATTTAAATAATAAGCAGAATAAAATATTCACTATAAATCAGGATTTTACAAACTAGTATGTTTAGAAATTTATTTTATCATCCCTAAAGTATTTAGGAATGATATAAGCAATGTAGAATATTTTTCAACAGACTATATAAACTTTTACTTCAACAGACTGAATCTTTTTAACTTAGGAATAAATTATATCTACTTTTATAGGTGATATATTATTCTTTGATAAAAGAACATGTCCTCCATAAAGGCAGATATAATTTATTTCTAAATTTAAAAAATTATGCCTGTTGCAGTAAGCTTTTCTAATGTTGAAGTTAAATTTTAAAATTTAGCAAAAAAAAAAAATTAAGATTGAAATTGAAGATATTCTATCTCATTGAATGCTGCCAGTTTCCATTTCATGAGACAACTTTTCCTGAATATATTATAGAGAATAATTTTACATACATTGCAAACGTGAAAAATACATTTTTACAATTTTAGTTCACATGTATAAATCAAATATTGAAGGTTTACTTTACTCCCTTTAAAAAAAATTAGAACAGCAATTTTCTTCTAATAAGAAACAATAAATATTTTAAATTGGTTGCTTTAATAAATATAAAAAATAAGCACAAAATTGATTTTCAATTTTTAAAAAGGTTTGAGTATGAGCATTAACTGCTTCATAGATTTGTCAAATTTAAGAATGCACATTTATTAAAAAAAATTTTAAGTACAACAGAAAGATAAATTGATATGCATGGAAACACTAATAAATTTTACACATAAACTATAATATAAAACAGAAAATTAATTTATAAATTGAGAAGTATAAGAAATGAAATTGAGAAAATATGTAGGAAAATCAATTGAGCAAAGCAAACTCAAAATAAACTATTATAGAAAAATTAAAAGTTTTATATTTAAAATAATGTTAAACTGGTAACTGGTAGGGTCTTTTGCAGACTGATTGGTTGGGTTTTCTGAGGCAAGGTCCAAAGATGACAAGCTGTGCCACTATTGTAAACTGAAGCCTCATATTCTGATACTGTTTAATCTTTTTTAATGTAATATCTCTTGGAAAATTCTTAAGTTTATAAAGATTGCCAAAATACTACCTCAAAATACATATTCTAAAATGGATTACAATAATATTTATATAAATGAAGGACTTGGTATATATGACAATATAATTATGAAATACTAGCTTAATCAAAAAAACTATATCAACTCTGCTTCAAAATTTTATATTGAATGTTATTATAGCAATAAGCATGAAATGTATGTTTTAAAAAATTTCTCTTAGTGAATTTCTAAGCAAAATTACTAAATTTATATTTTATTAATAAAAGAATAAAAACATGTGTAAAATTTATGGAATTAAAAGGGAACCTCATTATTTTCAAAAATTCAGTAATGCTTAATGACATATAGACTCAATGTTTATTTATTAAATTTAAAATCTGTAATAAACTGAAATAGTGAAGAAAAAGCTGATAACTACTAGTACTAAGTAAATTTAAAATAACCAACTTAAACAACCAACTTGAAAACCAGTTACAATGTTTGAAAGAAATGAGAAACAGATAAAATAGTATAAGAGAAAAATAATGTTATATACATTCAATATAACACACACAGAATTTAAATCGCAGACATAATTAGAAATATAAATGTCACACAATAAAAAGTTATACAAATAAATATAGAAATGAAATTACCTTAAATAATAAGCTTTAAAGCTACAAAATAAATTTAGGAAAATGAAAAACAATAGAGATAAAAAATAATGTTTATAATAATAATAATGTCTCAAAATAATATTCTTTCTTAAAAAATTATACTTCTTATTTAGTTGTTTTATAGAGATAAATTCAAATCAAAATTCAAACTGTTTTAATTACTAAATACTTATATAAAACAAATATGTACATTTAAAATAGATTAAACATGTAAAATATAGATTCCAAATAAGAAAATAACTTTTTTATCCAATTTCAATGTAAAAGAAATTTTGCCCAGATGTATTTTTTTGACAAAACAATTTAACATTTTTAAACGCAATTAATTTATGCCTAAAGAATGTTCTAAAATTTCTAATGTAGCCTGTTTAAATCATAAAAAATATTTTTATTAAATTTTGGCATAAAAATTTAATGTAACCAACTAATGTAGTTCTGACTAAAGTGTGTAATTTGAAAAAAATCTAGCTCAATAAAAATTATAAAAGAATAAAAATATGTAAAAATTATAGAAATAAATCAATAAAAATTATTTTTTTATTTATATTACTTAATACACAAACACTTTTGATATTTATAAAGGAGATTCTAATTAAAAAAAACAGCTCAAAAAAAGTTTTATGAAATATTTTTGGAAAAGATATTTTAAATATACCATGCATTTAAAATTAAATATCAAAATGCAAGACATAACAAAAAGTAAAATATGTAGAACACTAAAATAGTCAATAATGCTCAATAATAATATATATTTAAGTACATGTTACCTATATTAATTAAAAGAAATAATTACTTTTTATCAAAATCTGCAACGTCTGATTGTTAGGTGGTCCATTTTCTACACTATAAGGAATGACAGTGGTCAAGAACTGCAACAACAAAAAATTATATGTAGAAAAATAAAAAAAAGTTGAGATTCTTCAAATAAATTAATAAACAATTCAATAGGTATAGAAGAATTGAAATATAGCAAACAAGAAAAGCCAAAATTAATTGGCTTTGGTAATATCTAAAGTATATATTAAGAATACATTGTAATAATATTCTTGATTGGTACAGGAAAAAAATTATAAATTTAATATATGTATCACAGAATCACATCTTTATGCTTTACAGCATTAAAATGAGAAAAATGCTTGTATTCTCAGTTAGAGGTGTTACCAGTGAATTTGCGGATAAAATAAATTTTATCTTAATGTATTGAAGTAAAATAGTGTTCATGATGGCGCATCAGACAAATAGAAACTAATTGAAAAAATACAAGCAATTAAAAATATTGACTTGTTTAGAAAATTTTGCACTAGGTTTGTTAATAAATTTCAGAATTTAGAAATGCACTTTATGTAAAGACAAAAGTTTGTAAATGTTTACTATCAAACTTAATTAATATTTATTAGCAGAATGGAAATTTAACATCTTAAAACATTATTTCAGTAAATATAGTATTGATACTAAAAACTGACAAATTTTAAAATTAAAATATAACAAAATGATGGATTTAAAAATTTAGCAATTTATACAAATCCTGTTTACAATACTTAAATGTAGCTTCAAATAAAAATTAAAATAATTTTACAAAAAAGTGAGATTTTTATAACAGGAAACAGAAATCATATAATTATTATGATACTAAAAACTGACAAGTTTAAACTATTATCTTAAGATAACAGTAAAAAATAAAGAGTAAAAAATTTATTTTGAAATTTTAACAGCACATAATCCAAGTGATACAGTACATTATATTTATAGAGTTTAGAATTTCAAGTAGCCAACCGATGGTTGCAGAGGTTAGCATTCCCAACTCCTGAGTTGTGGGTCCAGGGTTCAAATCCCAGTTCGGGCATGGATGTCACTTTCTCTCAGTGTTTCTATGTCCTTTCTTCTGATATAATGTATGAAATGGGCCCACCTTATAAACGGGGTTGTGATGGTATGGCGTGGGTAATGCTATTTGCCCCTGACTTGGTTCACAGATCTCCTGGGTAACTACAAATGAATAGCAGTTTCGAGTCTTGTTGTGGTGAAGGGCTGCCCACAGTTATTAAAAAAAGAACTTCAAGTAAATCAAACATACTATGTGACAATGCCACTTATATGACGACCATGTCATATTTAATCGGGTACAGTTAGCCTGCACGCATAAAAGCACATAATGGAATTTAAGCAGTCCATTTGATGGTTTCTGCCCACAATAAGGATAACATTTGCTTTATTGTTGCATAACATTTTTTACTGTAACTGCTGCTCTTGTTTTCACTTGATTATAAGATATATCAATCTGTGAAAGTCATCAGATCCTTTATATATAGTATTGAAAGTAAACTTTCAGGCAATTGTTTGAATAGTTTGGATTGTTTCGATAAGTGAGCAATATTTTGTAGTAGATTGTTTACTTTTTATTCCTTTAAATATAAAACACCAGACAAAATTTTCTGTTCAGAACAGAAAGTTTTTCATTGAAATAAGTTTACTCTAAAAGCTACTTATTTTAAAGTTTCAAATGGCTTTTATCTCAATTTACATAGAACTTCTATAATGTTGCTTAATGCTAGCTTCTTTAAGGACACACAGGCTTTTTTTTTTTTCCCTCCTTTTTATTCCCATTTCTCCATGAAAAATTAAAGTATTTAATGTAACATATTTAGATATTTCCATTTACTTTTGTTGTCAACAAGAATCTCTTTAATTCAGAGTTTCCAAACACAAACATTTGCCATTACACATTGAATTTTTGGAAACGAACATAATTCAGAAAATTGATTGCCTTAGGAAAAAAAAGATAAAAAGTTTGCAATATTAATAAATTAAAAGTCAGAAATCATCAAAATAGTAATCATGAAAGAAGTCTTTGAATAATTTTACTAACTAGGATTTCATATGATCAAGATACCATTAAAATTTTATAAAACATTTTGTGGAAGACTTATTTAAAAACATTTAATAACTTTTAAATATTATTTCCTGATATGTGAATAGAAGAATAAACATTACATTTAAAAAATTTTAATCTTTTCTTACATATGAACAATGCAAAACACTATGATAATTTTGATTATCCTTGTATAAAAACTTTTCGATTTAAAGCTATCATTGTAAAAATATTATTTATACATTATTTAACAATATCATGCAAGTAAGCTGTAGTGTTAGGATACTCCTCATTCTTTACAAAAGAATGCGCTGTAGTCATTGGGAGAGAGGAGACGAGGGAGCCACTCTGGCGGGGAGAGAGAAGATTGTCTTTGACCAGCGAGTGGGGAGGTTTAGCTGGCTCTCCTTGGGTGTTTGTTCTGGTGGCCGTGTAGGGCCATAATCAAATTTCTACTAATTATAATTTTAATATACAATACTATTAATTATTAATTTTAAATTTCAAATAAATGTTTGTATTTGTTCGAGTTGTGCTTTCTTCTACAGAAGAGACACTACACAAGCATTGCACATTATTGTTGAACATTTAAAAAAAAATTTTGAGGAAAATTAAAAAGTAAAGAAAATTTTGATAAAAAAAATAAACACTTTCATTTTATGTTTAATATTTATTTAATTGTTTTCAAAAATATTATTAAGTCTGTGTTATTCTTTTGTATCCTAACATATTTAATTCAGTTATGTGTTTATGTGGAACATAAACCCAAAACTTGCGGGAAGGGTGTAGTGTTAGGATATTCCTCATTCTCTTCACATGATGGCGCTGTTGCCATTGGGAGAGAGGAGAGGAGGGAGTTCGCTTCGGCGGGGAGAGAGAAGATTGTCTTTGACTAGCGAGTGAGGAGGTTTAGCTGGCTCTCCTTGGGTGTTTGTTCTGGTGGCCGTGTAGGGCCATAATCAAATTTCTACTAATTATAATTTTAATATACAATACTATTAATTATTAATTTTAAATTTCAAATAAATGTTTGTATTTGTTCGAGTTGTGCTTTCTTCTACAGAACACTGGCGCAGCCAACAGGATAACGAGCTGACATTTCTGACATAATCTGAAACGGAACTGTGGATTTGTTTATTTGACTGTGTTTTACAAGTGATTAAAATGGCTTTTCTCGCAAAAGGAAAGAAAGAAGATTTACGAACTATTAAGGTGGAATTAGGCATTAAGAATGCTGCGAATCTAAAACTTTACGAACTAAAAAAATTTATAACAGAAATCGAAAACTACAACGAAGATTTAATTTAAGAATTCTTAAATTCGTTGATTGAAGAACAAAAAAGAAATGAAGAAATTGAAGAGCGGAAAAGATTGCAAGAAATCGAAGAACGAAAATGGAATATGGAAATGAAGAAACGAGAATTAGAAATGGAATTCGAGCTTCAAAAACTAAATTTAATGGAAAAGGAACAAACAGGAGAAGATAACTTACGAAATACTGGTAATGATTTTCATTTTAAGGTGAAATTAGATTTAAATAATATTTTACAGAAGTTTGATCCCAAAACAAATGATATAAGTTTATATCTTGTCCTCTTCAAAAGACAAGCTAAGATAGTTGAAATTAAAAAAGAACTTTGGGTTACGCATTTAATCGGATTATTGCCGTATGATGTTGTACAAATTATAGCAAGGGAAGAGGAAGAAGTCACCGAGAATTACGACAAAGTAAAAAGTTTACTTCTCATAAGGTATAAAATGACCCCAGAAAAATTTAGACAATTATTCACAAAGCACCATAAGAAACCAGAAATAAACTGGTGAGATTTTGCTTATAAACTGAAAAATTATTTCTCAGAATGGATAAGTGGACTTGGAATACGAATATTTGAAGAACTATGTGATCTAATAATAACCGATCAAATAAAACGCTAAGTTCCCTTAGAAATTAAAGAACATTTTATTGATGTTTGGTCAAATTTTAAAACTCCAGAAGAAATAACAAGTAAATTGGATGATTATGAAAATGTCAGAACGAATATTAGTGTCAAACCGAAAGAATTTCCTCACCAAGAATATTTCAAGAGATATAATTATAACGAACAAGAACAAAAATATTCTGCAGAGTCAAAACAGAAAGAATTTCCTCGCAAAGAATACTTCAAGAGACATAATTCTAATGAACAAGAACAAAAATATTCGGCAGAGTCAAAACATATTCCTCTGTATGTTAGACAACAAAAATGTAAAAATTTTCGGAACGAAGAAAATTTTGAAAAAAGAACAGTGAAAGAATGTTATATTTGTGGAGATTCACATTTTGCGAGAGAATGCCCAAAAAGATTTAAAGCAAATAAGAAAAGTGATGTTCTACAGCAGAAATTCGCTCCCAATTATTAAAAGAAAAAAGAACAGAAATTGAAATAAATCCTCTTCAATATGTGGATATTTACGTGGATAATACTCCAGTGAAATCTCTCATAGACTCGGGATGCCAACTTCCAGTCATAAATAATGACTTTATCCCAAAATCAAAAACAGAAAAAGGAAGAGTTATTTTAATCAGTGCTTTTGGAGAGAAGATAGAATCTGAATTAATGAGCTTTCAAGTAGCATTAAAAACGGAAAATAATAAAATGTTCTCGAAACCCATCGAAATAATTGCAGCTGTTACCAACAAAATCCAAGGGCAATGTATAATACCAATGAAAGTTTTTTATTTATTGGAAAATGTAGTGCTAGAAGAAAACAAGAAGTCTGCCGCCTGCTTTGTTTTGGCGTCGCAAGAAGTTGAATATCATAATGAGATTGCTGATTCATCACACGCCGAAAATATGGGTGAGGCTCTCTGTTCAAATGACGCCAGGAATCCGGGTATTTCTGATAATATGGAAGTGCTGGAAGCCGAAACAAATTGTAAATTGAGCCAATCATTACGTTTTAAAAAAGAACAACAAGAATGCGCCTCTTTGGATGAAGTGAGTTCTTCTTTATCACGTGGCAAGGGTAAATATTTTGATTTAGATGGCATTTTATTCCACAAAGAAAAAGTTTGTGGTGAAACTATAAATCAGTTATTTTTACAGAAATGTCACCGTCAGAAAGTTATGTTCAAGTTTTTGTATGGTAGAGAAGCAAGAAGACCTTTAAGTGTTTTAAAATCAAGCTGGACTGGTGAAATCCCTATTCCGTTAAATATGAGTAAATCTGTTGATTATTTACAAGATCAGAAGGTAAAATTTGAAAGAGCCATAGAACAAGCTTCATGGATAGCTGCTAGAAAACAACAAGCCTATACCCACTACTTCAACTGCCGGACTGTTCCTAAGGAATTTAAGGTGGGTGATCAGGTTTATTTATTGATTCTGGACTCTTCTAACAAATTGTATGCCGGATAGACAGGTCCTGGTGAAGTAATTAAACACTGCCTACCTAACTCTTATAAAGTTAAACTCCCAGGTGAAAATATTTTGTTTTATTTGTATCTTTGTATTTGGTACATTGTTTGTTTACATCAATTGTATTGGTATATTGTTTGTTTACATCAGCTATATTGATATATTGTTCGTTTACATCAATTGTATTGGTATATTGTTTATTTACATCAGCTGCATTGGTATATTGTTTGTTTACATCAGCTGTATTGGTACATTGTTTACATCAATGGTATTGTTTATTTATATTAATGTCAGTTTATATATATTTAGAGGATTTATTTTAATTTTGTTTTATATCTTTTTATTTACATATTATTAATATTGATTATTCTATGCATACTTGTGAATTTTAAGTAATTCATTTGCAAATAATTTTTTCTATACACCTATAATTATTTCCTAATACCAAGTTCATATTTATTTTATGTTTAATATTTATTTAATTGTTTTCAAAAATATTATTAAGTCTGTGTTATTCTTTTGTATCCTAACATATTTAATTCAGTTATGTGTTTATGTGGAACATAAACCCAAAACTTACGGGAAGGGTGTAGTGTTAGGATATTCCTCATTCTCTTCACATGATGGCGCTGTTGCCATTGGGAGAGAGGAGAGGAGGGAGTTCGCTTCGGCGGGGAGAGAGAAGATTGTTTTTGACTAGCGAGTGAGGAGGTTTAGCTGGCTCTCCTTGGGTGTTTGTTCTGGTGGCCGTGTAGGGCCATAATCAAATTTCTACTAATTATAATTTTAATATACAATACTATTAATTATTAATTTTAAATTTCAAATAAATGTTTGTATTTGTTCGAGTTGTGCTTTCTTCTACAGAAGAGACACTACATAAGCATTGCACATTATTGTTGAACATTTAAAAAAAAAATTTTGAGGAAAATTAAAAAGTAAAGAAAATTTTGATAAAAAAAATTTACACTTTCATTTTATAAATGTATGGTAATAAACAAAATAAAGAACAAGATAAGTTTGAAATAGAAAAAAAATTTTCAAATACAAATATAAGAAATTTGGTGATATGACAAACTTATTCCAGGAGCTTTTAAAAATAATCAGTTCAAAATCTTATCTTCAGAAGTGATTGACAAAGATTAAAGAAGAAATGACATTGCTCAATTGTATACTTTGAATTTCTTTTAATATTATTACTGTGCTCCACTTATTTTATTTTATTCACTAGCTTTAAGTTAACTTAAGAAAATTAACATTTCTAATTTACCAAATAGCAAATACCAAAAGCATCATTCTTTGAATAAAGATGTAATTAATGCAATATATGCAAAAATGGACACAAAATAGAAAATCTGCAAGAAAATAATTGGAGATATGTGAATAATAAACATTTCCTATATTAATTAATTAAGCAATATCTTGGTATTACTCCAATAATAGGTGCTCCAAAAATAAAGCAAAATTCATTAAATGTGATACTCAAAAGCAATTACTAAATTGTAAATATTTTTGATAAGTAAATTTTAAGTGGATGAATAAATCAAGCATATTTAGTGTTTAAAAATTAATGGGATATAAATTAAATTGGAAAGAAATGTTTGCAAGCAAATTGGCAAAAATAAAAACTATTTTTAAACACACTTTGATTATTCACTTTAGTAACATTTCAGAATACTTTTAAATACACACATTTTATGGGTATCAATAAAATAAATTTATTAAAATATAAAATTAATATAATGTTTTAATTAATTTAATATAAAAATTTGAACCTGATATTTCACATCAAATTTTATAGTATGCATATTTGTTGAAATTCCAAATTTATCTTACCAGAAGCATTGTAATTTACATGATTGCATTTGTATCATAAAAATATTGTTATAATAAGCAAAAATAACAAAAAGTATTAAAAATGCAGAATATTTTGAGCCTACCAATATGTTTTTGGTAACAGAATTTTACTCATTAAAAATATTTTTAAGTACTTTAATAAGCAAGTGTTTATAACACAGGAAAAGAATTTTAAAATTATGTTTGGATTACAAAATTTTTAACTAAGAATAATAAACCAAATAAAACAGAAAATTTTCTCAGGATGTTTTCAAAATAGTTAAATTTAAAATACACTTTTTAATATATTTTTAAATCAAATTCTTAAAAATGAGAATCAGCATCAGAAATGTTAAGAAATATATTTTGGATTCAATTCAAAATATTATAACCTTGACACAAAATTTTCATTTTAATTAACTAGCAGTAATGCATGTTTGAACTTCATATATGAGAATACACACTAAATCATAGGATTAGTTTGCAACTTTTGTTAAATAATACTACCAAAATTACTTTTACCACACTAAATGAATTTTTTTAGCATATTATGCTTATATTAAAAATAAACAGTTACAAAAAAAATACTTATAATTTATTCCCATTTTCTTCTAAACGCATGTAGTGTGTTTGTGTATACTACAGATAGCTTTATCACTTTTGGCATAACATATTTAAAAAAAATTGTTTCTCTTTTCTTTATTGGGACTTATATTGGGACTTATATTTGATAAGATTTTTTTTAATTTTTCTTATTAGATAACTTAATTAACATAATGAATAACACTTTATTAACTGCTCTGCAAAGTTTAGGAAGCGAATATATTCTTTCACGAACTTCCATATTTCTTAATCATAATTTTACTTTTTTTGTGTCCTCTTTGACAATATAAAACATTTGAGGCAAAATTTCATCATTTTTCCTGAATTTCAATCATTGTGAGAGTCTATCAGAAATTTATGCTCCCAAGACACTTCTTCTAAACTTATTTTTACATTTGTCAATAAATTAAAAACACTTATTGATTTCTCAGTCTATGCATTTCTAGAATAACTTCAAGCCATTTCCTTTCTTCAGTGTACAACTGAAATCACTTCGGTTCACTATAAAACTCAGAAAAAATCTAAATACAGATTTACTAAAATCTAAATACACAAGCAAACATGGCAAGCCTTAGAGACCCTAACATCAAAAATATCCACAAAAAAGAACCCCAGAAATGTGGGAAATACAATAATCATGAATATATTGAAGATCTGAAATGCTTTAAAAAAAGCAGATGTTTCTACACTGTGTTTTAAAGATTGGGCTGCTAAGAACCAATGGGCATTTTTGCAAGTTGCATACAAAAACCAAAATTAAACAAAATATATGTAAAAGGAATTTCATAAATTATGTATTTTTACACATATAATTATTTATGTAAATTAAAAAATAGAAATATTTTAAACCAATTTCATATTATTAAATTATGGATTGGTTTTGTTTGTCACTCAGCGATCATTTTTTGCACAGGAGGAGTAATTAGACCGGGACTTATGGTTTAAATTGGATTTCGAACCACTACAAACATCCATGCCCAAGGTGGGATTCGAACACACGAACTGTTGAACCGAAAACAAGAGCGCTAACTATTCGGCTGCCAGCTCGACTATTAAATTATGGAAACAATGGAGCCATAATTTTACTACTTAAATATTTCCCAGAAGAAATGATTTTCTCAACTGTGAGAACCTATTTTTTTAAGTGAAATACATACGCAAAGTGAAGATATTTCAAAGTTTTCACACTACCTTTGCATCCATATTTCCTGCAGAAGAACGAGCTCTTCTCTTTTCAGTGCTGTGCTGCCTCTTCTTATTTTGTATAGTAAGTAAATAAGAGATAAATGTATTTTTAAGTTCTTTCTCAAATTCCAATTCATCTCTTAAAGCTAGTTCTTGAATCAGAACTTCAGAATTTTCTTGAATCATTGTCTCCAATTCCAAGTAAAGTTCATTGAGTTGTGAATTTGTGAGAGTTTTCAATTCTGAAATAAAATATCCACATCATACATATTAAATCTGCACATGTTAGTAAATTTTAGCTTGAATGAAAAACAATCAAAATTAAGAATCATAAGATATTGAAATTTTTTTTATCCTTACAAACTAAGAGTTACCTTTTATTAACAATTTTTGTTTTATAAAAAACCATTTACTTTATATATTAAGATGTGTTATTAATAAAAGTTAGGATTTGCTTTGTCACGCAAAGGTCATTTTTTTAAATATCAGTGCTAATTAGTCGGGATCTACACTTTAAAGGTAAGAAGTAAGGGTTACAAGTTAATGAGTAAGTAAGGAATTTAATATGAATATAAGATTACAAAAAGTTCCTTTTTTGTAAATACATCTAGTAATAAATCAGTCATATTTATCAAGAAAATATTGCAAATTTTTAGAAATTATTAAGAATAGCAAAATATAACAAATCCAAATTCAACAATTTTGAAGGAATATTTATATGCATTTTTATATAGTTAACAGATATACCTTTAAATGTCATTTGTTAAAAAAGTAACCAGCCATAAAAAAATTTTACTAATGTAACATCAATCATTAAATATTACGTATTAAAGAGAATTTCAATAGTTTAATTGTTTTTGATTGGAATAGTTTAATAATTTATGAACTCTTTATATTTATCATAAATAAATTTCCAAAACAATTACATGTTTTTTTTAATATAACCATTTTAATACTAAAAAAATAAAGGTTTTTTAGAATTTTTTTATTTTAAAAATCTGGATTTTAACCTTTTTTACTCAGGTTATTTATAGTAAATGCTTAGCTATTACTGATATTTTAAATAAAGAGAATAACTGAAAATTTAAAACAAAAAAGAGATGTATTCAGAAAAGTAATTGTTTTACTTCATTGCAAAATTTTTCCAATTAGAGGACCCAAACTCTCTTTAATTTGTAAGTTTGAAACAACTTAATGACCTTTCTTACTATAATCTTCATTTAATATTCAATCATAAATATTAATACATACATTGACACAAGGTATATTTTATACCTTGTGGTCAACATTAGGACATTAAAAATTACATTTATTAGTCATGCTCTAATAATTAGTCCTCTCAGTCAAAGTTATTTTCAGTCCACTTTATGACTTTTCTAATATGCACTGATGACACCCATATGTATTTAGTTTTCCTGAATCAGTTACAATAATTAGTATATAAAGAAGCAAATATTTTTCAAGGGAAAAAAAGTCATGTGGATGCAATTAAAACTTTCATATGACAATGATACATAAACTTTAAGCTACCAATTAAAATAAGATTATATATATATATATATATATATATATATATATATATATATATATATATATATATATATATATATATATATTTAATTCTTAAATTATACTTAAGCTAAAAACTAAGCTTATGTTTACATTAAAAATCAAAGAATAAAAATCTGCCACAGTCAGAGTAATTTATAATTATCTGAAAAATAAAAGATCTTTTTATCAAAAATAAAACAGCAATACTTTAAATAATAAATTAAATTCTAAGTTATCCAAAATAATTATTTTTCATTATACTTAAAAGAAAAAACTTTAAAATGTAATCATAATCATGAGATTGATTAAACAGAAAAAACTTTAATATGCAATCATACTCATGAGATTGATTAAATATTTTTTAAAGGATCAGTGGAAGTTTTGGGATTACAAAAACAAAGTAATATTACTTAATGTAACTTACTGATTAACTATTTTAATAATAATAAATATAAGTTACACATCTTTAATAAACATAATAACTGACATTGATGTTTCATACTCATTTCCATGAAAAATAATGCATAAAATTTTTAAAATCCAAAACCAATTTTTGAATAATCACACCTATGATTTGAAACCACTGAACTATACATGAAATAAAGTTTTTTTTTTTTTTTTAAATCAAGTTATTAACAGAAACAATCTATATTAATTATTTTACTATACAATCATAATAAAAATTTAAGTAAGATTTCCTGGAGCATTAAAATTTCTATTACATTTTGCAAATGTACAATTTTAAAACATTTCTCATTTGACAAAATTTCTTCAAAAAGAAAGTAAATTAAAATAATGAGAAATAAAGCTTTTTAATAAAATTTTTTGCACAAAAAGAGCATAATAACATCAAATCTCAAGTTTTGAAGATACAAATTATATGGAATATAAAAAATTTAAAATATAAATTTTTATATATCTTTCTATAGTTGTTATTGATCATGTCAGTATTTTTTGTTGACTGAATGTATATCTATTAAAAGTATTTAATTCAAACTTAATATAAAGTACTTCATAATATAAAATGTTTAACTATTTAATAAATTGTATTAAAATAAGTTTTCAATAATACAATGATCAAAAATTTACATATCATAGATAGACTCATTGCTTTTCCAATACTTAAGGACATTAACATATTTTAATAAGATACATTTATTTTAAATAATCTTTTTATCAATCATTAGTATCTTAAATTGATATTATAAAAATAGTCTTAATAGGATAAGCTAAATTAAAAAACAGATGAATGTATTTTAAAATTAAAGAAATCAATCCCTTTAATCAAAGCAGTAAGGGTTTTTTAAAAAATAATTACGCAATATAAATCAGTTTTGCCTCTTCCTTAAGGCTTTTCATATGTATGCAGAATACATCTTATATTGATAAGCAATCATGCTTCAGAATTAGGAGAAAGTTTAATGAATTTGATAACTTGATAATTTGTACAGTTTTACTGCTTGACAGTAGGACCTCATAAATCAGCCAAAAACTGTACATTTAATGACTAAACACAACAACTTAGCAACTAAGTATCTTACACAGAAAAAATATTTTAGTAAATCAATGGGTCTTTTTGACACTTAATTTTGAATGATTGGTTTAATTGTAAATATAATTTTGTACAGCACACACAAATCACCAAAATCATCAAAAAGTTTTATTTGAAACTAAAATATTTCACATGTTTTTTAAAGAAAATATTACATATTACAATATTTTAATGATTAACATCAAGCATAATGAAATGTGTCCTACATTGATTCATGTAACAATAGACCTAATGCAAAAATATTTCTCTTCCACTTTTTTAATTGTAAATATTTCAATCATTAAAATATTTAAGAAGCACAGCTTAATTTTAAATTATTAATTTCAATAGTATTTAATACGCATCATCACTATGTAGAAAATAATTTTATACTACATTTTAAATTACAAATTAATATCAATTCAAGAAAATTAATAATCAAAGAAAAAATGAAAGCACATATTACATTATTGAATTTTTTCCCCCAATGCCCAGCTAATCTTAGGATTAATTCATTCAGCGCTACAAGGAGCAAAGGTGATGGCAACTTATACAGTGGAGTACCCAGTGGACGTGCCATCTTTGCTCCGAAAGTGAAAAGATAGAGAAATACACACACAGAGAAAGAAAGGAACATCCATGTCCACAACAGGATTCCATCCTGGGACCTAATGCTGCAAAGTTAGGGTCGCTAAACACTTAGCTATCAGTTGGCTACATTAGTGAATATTAAATCTCATACTTTAACACTATCAATTAAATATTTTACATTGTAAAACCATTTTAATTATAGCTAAGATGTTTGACACAAAAAAAATAATAAACACATATAATTTACATTATTGAATTTCAAATTAATTGTTTTAAATATTCTTTAAATAATTACTATAATGGCAATGTCACAGATATTTTTTGGACTAATGTCCAATTTCAGTTAATTGTTTAATTCCCATACTAGAGCTTAAATAATTGACTCATTTCTATATCTACTAAAATAGATTTATATAGTATTATGAACTTGAGTGCAGAATACCTTAAAAAATTGTTGTAAAATTTTTGAACATTCACTCTGCAATATATCTTGGCCAGGATTTTTCACATAATGGGCTATATCCATGTATTACAAGGGAGAAAACCTAAATAATCCTAAATATTCTAACAGACATGTATGTAAAAAACTGATATGCAACATCTCTCTGCTACTGTTAAACAGAGATTGAGATTAAATGCCCATGCAAAAAGTGCACAGTTCTCTCTCTCTACCATTTTATAGTATTACATAGCTTATAGTGACCTAAAGTGATTGCATAGCTTAAAGTGATACTTAACAGAATAAAACCTTGTTTGTGACCCTGATAGGGGATTTATAATAAATAGCACATGGTTTTCTTTGTAACATTTTACAACTTATTTTGAAACACATTTATTTCTGAAATTGATTTTGGACATATAACACAAAGTAAAGTTTCCATATTTTTTAAGAAAAAATACACTCATTATTGAAGTAACAATTATTTCTCATTAACACATGACAAAAACTTCAAATTTAATTAAGAATCGTTTAGATCAATTGTAAATTACATAGATTTTCTAACAAAAAGAATATCACCACATTTTTTTAAATTTATTTTTTAAGCAACTTCAAATTAACAAATTAAGAGAAACATAAATTAAAATATTTTGTCATTTACTCCACTAAAATATGCTTTGAATTACTTTGTCATTTACTCCAATAAGTTAATAACTATAATATATTATTGCTTCCTTGTTATTTTAAATTTCCTTGGCTATTTTATAACACAAATATATTACAAATGGAAATTCTTATAAAATAAAATTTGCTTATAAAATATTTAAAAATTAAACCTAAATAAAATAAGTCATTTTATACTGTTTACATCATTTGCCATTCAAAAGAAAATCAAATATTTAAAATGGAGGGAAAAAATTTTACTTATGCTTCATCTGTTAAAAACTGAACATCAAATGCAACATAAAATTTTAAAAGCAAACAAGTAGATGAACTTATACACAAATGTTAGCAATGTTAATCTCTGGAAATGAAAATATTTTAAGCAATTGCATATTGAAAGGATTAATCTTATCATATCAATTTCCTTATTTATATAATATGCAGTAATGATTTCTGCAAGTACTTCTCATCCATAAGAAATTCTAACTTCTTTTAAAATCTAAGGAATATTAGTGAATAAATTTAGATTTTGAAAAAGTAATTTTTTGTCTTAAAAATATTCAGAAGCTCTTAACTTACTAGAATCTTTTATAAGTTTTAGTTTAAATATAAAAAAAAAAATTCTATATAGTATATTTGTTTTATTTTATTTTTCAGTTTTCTTTTATACAATATTTTAGTTTTCATTTCCTTCCAATATTTACCCACTTATAAAAACTCAAATTTCTAATATATTAACAAGTTTTATAAATACATTTTATATTTTAATGTCACACTTTTAAACAATATCATGTTTGAAAATGGAATGTGTTGTTAAAAAATCAGAGAGAATCTTCAAAGAGAAAGATAATTTACAGTCAAGTTTTAATCCACCTTTAATTCTATCAATGCAATCGTAGTAAGGAAAATTTGAAACAATATCTCAATATTGAAGGATGAAATCAAAAATATTCCAACAAAATTAGTTGGAAAATTTTAAGTGCTGATCAATAGCTGAATCCAATTCAATTTGATCAGATTTCATTTACTTCTCAGAATAATGGAAGTGAAATTTGATCAGATTTCATTCACATTAACCATATTTATTAGAATAAAAATATTTGATTAAATTATTATTGAAACAAAATTTAATACTGCTTTACATTTATTGTACATTGAGGAAAATTTTTAAGTTTTTCCTTCATTTTGTTGGTCACAAATGCAAACTTTATAACTTATTTAATTTAATATAAGATTTACAAATTAGAAAATTAGAATAAAAAAAATATTGAATATTAAAATATTAGAAAACATTTACAATGAATATAAATAGTGCCTTATTAAAAAAAATTATAGATATTTATTAGCAACTTATTCAAAATATGAATGAAAAATAGATATCTAATAAAACTAAACTGAAAAAATATTTTAAAAAAAAATTATATTGAACTTGTGTTCAATTACTTTACGATCCTTAACGAAATGGGCAACAAGCACTGATTGATTACTTACTTTCTTCATATAAGATAGAAGAAATTATATTTTCTTCCTTTTTTTCAGAAATTGCAGTTTCTTCAGGAGATTCTTCAACAGGTGATTCCTCTTGCTAATAAAGAAAAGTATATACAAATTAAATATTAAAATATTAAATTTAATATTAAAATATTAAATTTTATTAGCTTCAAAAGAACTTATAATTTCTTTTCTTCAAACTATATTAAAAATAAAAATTACAAAAAAAAATTACAATTTTTTTTTCAAATTTTCATTTATGAGAGTAAAGAGACAAAATAAAAATTTCAATAAAAAACAGAAAGAAATATTTAAATAAATATAATATGCTACCAAATATTTAACAAGTTGATTATAAAAATATTAAAAATAAGATACATAAAATATCAATTTTAGAGTCTGCTTTAATTTTTTTTTTCTGCATTAGATTTACATCCAATCTCCTACCAAGGTTTCATCAGCCAGTTTCTACTATCTAAACCTCACTGATGGCACATTCTTTCATCAGTAGACACCAATAATCTTTACTCATTTTTCTAAACTATCTACCACCTTTATCTGTGGTCTGCCACTCTTTTTTCCTTCAGGCTGGTGGAAAATTATTTTCAATAGGTTTTCACCTCTACTGTGTAGATCTGCTTCAGCCTCTTGTTTTTCAACATTCAGCCACTAGGAATTTCTACTAATCTTTAGTATTACTATGTTTGGTTCTTTAAAACATTATAGTAGATCAGAATTACATCTTAACAAAAAACCCAATTTCTTATCCAAAGGCCATCTTCCATTATTGCTTCAAGTTTTTCATTCAAAAATCATTATTCTCAAACTAACTTATTAGTTGTCCAACATTCACTACCATACAAAATTAAGTCTTACAAAAGGTCTTACATAGTTGTATTTTAATCCTATTTCTTAGAAGTTCTGATTCAAACTGGTTTTGCAAACTATAATCGCATTTATTAGAAATATTGATTTGATTACTGATTTCAATAGGTGTCATTGCTTACTAGTGTATTCAAATATTTAAACTATTAAACACTTCCTCAAAAATATTATCAATTATTTTTTGTGATATCAGCTTATGACTTCTGCAACTGGCATAAACTTTGTTCTTTCATTGAAGCCCATATTTTTGCTACTGCTTCAAGGGAACAAAAAGCTTCAGCTATTACTATTTTAGCTCAACGTATAACTATGTCATCAGCAATAATCCACAATAGCATAGATTTTGTATATAAGGTAGTCCAAGTGATTTGGTTGATTAGGGTATCATTCTCATTATTAGAAGGTAATGAATCCTAATTTAAAATCTGTCATGTTCACTAAACGTAGCTAGGGCATGTTAAATAAATCATGGTCACAATGTCCTCCAAGTGAAATGATACCTCTGTCATGGCTGGTTAAATATTAGAAAAATTTTTGTTCGGTCCTTACTTCTTAATAAGGAAAACTCCCACCTGATAATTTGCTCCTTCCAACTGGTTAAGTCCAACACAGAGCTAGGTATAGAGAACTATGCTGGTCCAACTACAGATTTTGTAAATCTAGAACTTTTGTATTTGAATCCTTGAGTATTTTACTGCCATTTCTAATGGGGTATTAAATAATCTGAAGAAAAGTGAATCACCTAGTTTTAATTCCCTTTCCATTTCCTAGTTTAACTCTGCATTTTATTTTCCTAAGAGTTACGTTTATCAAATTTCAGGTATTCCCACCTGAGATCACCTGAAACAATCTCTTTACTTTCATAAACAGGTCTAAAATTGATGAAAAGATAAGTATCTATCATATTCTATGGGTTTTTTTTTTTTTTTTCCTAGAACTTAACTATCATGCAAGTAAGCAGAATATTTATTTTGAAATCCACACTAATATTCTCCGGTTAATTCATCTGTAAAAAAGTAGTCAAACTCCATTATAAAAATTGAAAATACCTTATAAGAATTATTCAACAATTTAAATCCTAAATAATTATAGCATTCTAGTCTATCTACTTTTTTAAAGACTGAAGAAATGGATATATCCTCCAAGTCA
The DNA here is from genome assembly GCA_037975125.1 of Latrodectus hesperus. Classification (NCBI taxonomy): domain Eukaryota; kingdom Metazoa; phylum Arthropoda; class Arachnida; order Araneae; family Theridiidae; genus Latrodectus; species Latrodectus hesperus. The sequence continues at coordinate 27,837,430 of CM075856.1, read as the reverse complement.
AAGACCAAACCCTATAGAGAATGACATGTAATTTTATGTCATTCTCTACAGAATCACAGACTATAGATTCTCTATAGGATTCTTTAGTCTCCCCAATGATCAAGAACTTGGTCTTGACATCAACTACTCCTGCCAAACTGTTATTTTACAAGTCAAGTCTTAATCTTGCTGGGTATGAAAATATCCCCAAGTGCTTCTCCTAAAGCCACTCAATGAAACTTTCCCAACATGAGTGCATTGCCATAAAATTTTTTCTCCATTTCTTAAGAATCTCAGTTTTCTGTTTTTAAGTTCATTACTTAATCAAGGCATGGTATGATGGATCATAGCACAGATGTTTCCTTATTTTAATCAATTTTTCTTTTTTTTTCAGTTTTTTATAGTGTTTTTGTGCTAATAGTTGATATTCATAACTTTTTATCATTTATTAATTTTATTTCACTAAACCAACCCTTTGCTATCTTTTTACTTTTTTTAAGCACAGCAAGTACTTTTTTAGCTGACTCTACTACTATCTGTTTTATTATTTAATATAAATGGACAAAATTCAAAATTACAAAAGAAATATTTATGGATACAATTAATTACAAAGGAATTAAGTAAAATTCAAGAATTAGGTATAAACTTTTTATATACTGATGAAAAATAGAAATAATTTTAAAATCATACAAATATACATACACATATACATATTGCATAATTAAAACCGTAAAAAATTATCTGATATTTTATTATGGTAGTAACTTTATAATGAAATGTAACAGAAGTTAGAAATTTATTATATCACCAATGCTTAAAAGTTATTAAATCTTTAGATTTTTAAAAAATAAATTACCTCTTAAATGATTTAAAATAAAATAATAAAAACAATACTTAACCTAACACAATAAATTTAAATTAGTAAAATAACTCAGCTAAAAAGATTAACTAAGTTTTTTAACATTTTGTTATATTTTTATGTAAATCATACAAAAACATTTATATTACATTAATATTTATATTTTAAAATAAAGCTATAATCATTAAATATTGTTTTATGTAACTCATTAAAGTTTTGATATTGAAAAGCATTTTTACTTATAATTTTGACAGTTATCAATCAAAAATTTATTTATTAAAATGTTCCAACTCTAAAACAATGTTATATTTAGAAGCCATCAATCACACAATATTTTTATGCATTTACAACAAATTAGTTTGGAATTTTACAAATTAAATTAATATTTAACACAATTTAGTTTTAAGTTTAATATAGCTTGCATATATAGAAAATTGACTTTCAAGATAAATTTCATTCAAGCATAAAATTTTCTGTGAAACTAGAGCTTCTGCTGTATTTTATTATCTTGTCAACAAAATGCAGTATATTCTTAAAGAACAATATACAAAATGATTGCTTTACATACACATAATAGTTTTCAAACTTTATTGTATCACTATTTTCAGAATAAATGTGATAGAATAATATAAGTGACCACACATTTTAATATAACTACTTTAAAAAAAACACAAAATGTGTATGTAAATAATAACTGAGACTTAATTGTAAAAATTTCTACTGAATTTGTTTTAACAAAATGCATTTAATTTAATTAGAAGAAATATTTCTTTTCATCGCTTTTCTGAGATTTCCTATTTGTTTCCTGATTGTATTTTATTAATTGAATATTATAAACATAAATTTGGCCAATGAGCTTTACTGTGAATTACTTTAGAAATTTAAATACACAATTGTGATTAGCAAAATAAATAGAAAGTATCACAACTATAATTTATTAAAAAAAATTAAGAGTGAAACTGATGAAGGCAATTCTGATAAGATACATATTTTTGTGACTAAAATATTGTCACAAAAAATACATTGGGTAAACTTATGAAAACCTAATGTGAAATTACATCTTTAAAACTGGAGATTTTAATTTATTTGATGAATATCAGAATAAATAAAAACATATTAAAAAATTTAATCTTACTTTGCAACTTCCATCTATACAATTTAAACTTACTTGTACTTTGTACAGGGAAAGACTTGACAGGAAAATAAATAGAACTTATCAAAATTATCTTTTTACATTGTTTCTTTATGATAATAATTGCTTCATTCAAAGATTTTTAAAATATAAAACAGAAAGAAATTTTAATATGTGAATAAATAGAAAATAAATAATTCGAAAAGAAAGTTAATCTTGATAAACACAACAAACTTTTCAATGCACTAAAGTAATATAAATATGTAGTCAAGCTTTACTAAATATAAAAAAATCAGATATAATTTTAATTCCAAATTAAAGTTTCAAGCAGTTTGAGAAATTAATAAGAATTCTTAATACCAAAATTTTTATAATTAAAATACTCAAAATAAAATAATAAACATTAAGTTTAATAAAAGTTGTTTCCAATCACATTGATTTTAGATTAAAAAATTTTACTAGTATGTAATTTCTTATTTTGTGACAAAACATCTTTAATGATAAATAATGCTTATCAATTTTTAAAAAAATATTGTAAGGTAATCATTGATATTAACTAAATTTTATATATAATTCAGATGATAGAAAATTTTAAAAGAACAAGTTCAAATTCTTCTCACACAAACCTGCATAATTTCATCAATTTCTTCCAATACTTGCTCAGCAGTAAACATTGGCTCCTGCTGAAGACTGGAAATAATTAAAGAATGCAAATCCAAATCCTTTGCAATTTCATCATCTGACACATCTAATTCCTCATTGGATTCTTTCTCCTGTTAATTAAAAATTAGAATTCGCAAAATTCATGAAATGCAAACTAAATAAGCATACTCAATAAAAAAAAATCCTAGATACATACTTTTTGCTCATTCAAGTTAAGGCAATTTATTTGCAATTTCCGAGCATAAGACTTTGACCAATCTATAGGTAGCATATTGCCAAAATTGCCAGTCAATGTCCACCACATTCTGAAAATGAAATATATGAAATAAAACAGTAGATTTGGATGTTTTTAAAAAAGAAAATAACTAAATTAAATAGACTTTAGAATAAATTATAATGTTGTACATATAAGAGAAATCAAGCTATCATGACACACACAAGCTGACTTAAATAAACCTTTCCAGAAAAACTTCTCATATACAAAAGGACTTTAAAGCCTAATTTTTTGTTATATATCATACCAAAAGACATCATGCATTGCAAAAAATAAAAAAAAAAATAGGGCGTTTTCAAAATCATGCTTTGGTGAGCATATAAATGCATTCAAATAAACAACTCAAGTTCAACAAAGTTATGAAAAAATTTGATAAATATGTACTCAGGCTTATCCATGTCAAATGTTATTCATAACACAGTTCAAATAAATATCATGTGAGCTGCTTTGAATATTATGTGAGAGCTAAGAAATGCAAATATTTCAAATAAAATATTGCAAGTTAACATTAATCTGACTACTATTGCCTTCAACAGAAGATAAATTGAAAATAAGAATATATGGGTAAGTAAAAAAGTATTTCAATATTATCTAATTTAATTTTAATATATTTGATATAATTACAATGAAAAACTGGAATTCTTCATAGAAAAATTTTGAAGTCTGATTTTTCAGTGCTTCTTATTTTTTCTTTTTTACTTTTTAAAATATTAATTCATCACTGAAGAAAATTATCAAATATCCACATGCTATTTATTGCAGGCAAAATTTGGTTTTATCTATTTTGTTACTATTTCATTTTCCTTAAATTTTCTAGCTTACTTTAAACTGACAATTTCTCAAAAAAGAAAATATTTTTCTGTTATTAATAATCAAAAAAATATTTTCCCCCCAAGTCAAAATTGCATATTTCAACTCACATGATTATTAGTTTTTAGTAATAAAAAATTATTATATTTGTTAAAATATCTTCAGCAATGATTTAGCTTTAAATATAGTATAAAAATTAGCAAAGAATTTCAGTTGCACTTAATTCAATATTATTAATTGTATAAGTTAGAAAACTTCATATATTTAAAGAAATGATTTTTTATTTTTGTATCCAGAAAATTGAGAATTTGTATATGGAATTTCACATCACATAGCTAATACAATACAATTTATTTTGAACCTGGCATAAGAATTTTGAAAAAAAAATTATTTAGCAATCAAAATGCAAAAAATATTTAATTTATTAGAAAAAAAATTTATGCAAATTCTGCAAAATTCAACTATTGTTCAAAAGCAAAAGTTAATAAAAATAAAAGAGCAAATATCTTAATTTGTTGATGTTATTATAATTATTTCAATAATAACAAGACTTATATAATGTTTATTATTAATATAGTTGTTTAAAGTATATGTTGTGTATTCCTTTAAAATGAAAAATAGCCTAAAAATTGTGCTAATTTTTTTTATCTTTAAAAGAATATTTTTTAAAATTTCTGCATAATATTTCTTATAAACAAAATGAAAAGTTATTTTTTCTATTCTTTTTTTTCTCCTCATGTACACATTTAATAAAAACCTTTTTGAATTCATTTTGAAGTACAACTTTAAGTTCTATTAAACATCCCAGACCTTAAAAACTAATGGAATGATATTTAATAATTTTGAAAAATATCAAAACACACGATGTGCTATAGAATCTATTATCTATGATGAAGATCAACATTTTTAATCATTCTTGTGATTCAAAAAAACTGACCAAAATCAACGCTAAAATTAAAAATCTAAAATTGTCTGCTTTTTCTCTTGCTTTTGTGTGAAGAGATAGATTTAATATCTTTTATTACAGTGATTAAATTGGAAATACCTTTTTTTTTTTTAACAAAAACATGTTTTGCTATTATTACTAAAATTAAAAATGATTATGCTTTCTAAAAACAGTTTAAAAAAATCGTGCAACAAAATCAATTGCCATGACAAAAGATTTCAAGAACGACACTTTTATAATTATTCGTTTTCTTTACTAATTACAGAACTTTTCTATTAATGATACTTATTGGAAACAAATCTATTTTTCATAGAATGTAATCAAACGTAAATCTTATGAAAATAGCAAATATTATTTGATTGCAAATCTTAATTTTTTAATAAAAATATCTTTTAAAGAAATATATAAAAAAAATTCATTTAAAAGAAATAGCTCTATGTGTGTGAGTGCATGTTGTTTTCTTCAACATATAAATGTCTTTTATATATAATGTTAACATTTTCTAATTATTTTCAGAAAGCTATTTAAATTATAAAGTATTATAAAAGCTCACGTGTCTTGAGAACATTTATAAAAATAGGTAACAAGGAGATTAGTTTGTCACTCAGCGGTCATGTTTTGCACGCGAGGGCTAATTAGACTGGGATTTACAGATAAAAGCAATTCTGAACCACACATATGAGGCGGTATTTACATATTAGGCCACCTTTGTTTCTAACACATACAGGGCCTCGTAAATCGCGCGCAGATATCATAACAAAAGAAAGCAATAAGAAGAAATATTCCTACTCAAGTGTTTTACTTGAAAAATAATTATCTACAGAACTGAGATTAATAGTAAAATTGGTTATGGTGACGCTAATACGCAAGTATCTAATAAGGCCGAGGTGAAATTGGAAGCCATGAACAGAAGACAAGAGCGATAGCCATTTTGTTACCAACTCAGCAAATATATAGCACATAATTTTAATATTTAAAGTGTTTTTTAATTGAATTTTACCTTCATTCAACAGCAACTAAATTTACATTACAAATTAAATATTTCTAAATAACAATATATTCGTTTAATAACAATAAAATTTAAAAAAAAAACAATTTTAAGAAGAAACTATTTTTCAGAGATGCATTACCGCTTTTATGAAACATAATAATCAATGTATAAAGTTCATCAAAAGAATATCAAGTTTTTTGAACGCATTCAAACTCAAAATTCAATGCGCGAATAACCGTAGCATAAAATTACAACCATAAAACGGAAGAAACTTTTCCATGCAGCGTAAAAATGACTGAAAATAACTAGCCTTCCTTTCATCACGTTCGCTCATAAAACGAGCACTTACGAATGTAATTTAAGAAAGGCGCGGTCTTCAAGTGCAAAAATTTCTCCTTTAGGTAACTAGTGCTTTTTCAAGAAGCCTCACATGTTCATGAAAGAGAGAAAGTGATCTTCGAAGTTTGTGACATGAAAAGAGATGAGCTTTTTACCGTTAAGGGAACTTATTTTCACCAGAATCTGAAAGAATACTTAAAGACTTGGAAATGGTCTTATTGTCAGTAAAACAAGCATCTCAAATGTGAGGACTATCATTATTTATTTTGAATTATGTTCTTACTCATTTTTAATGAACAGTTAAGATAAATTAGCTATAGTTTCACTTTCCTATTCAGTAGATGTTTCAAAACTTCATGTCTGCTAGAGGTTGCAATACAATACGTGTTTAAAAGAAAGGTATTTTTAAGTACAATTTGAAAAAGTACAATTGTTTTTTCAGTTTTGTAAAATGTGCGATAATGCAACGTAAAATATATATATTTATTAGCTGCAAATTCAAAAATATTTTAATAAAAAAAGATAAATATAAATTTAATATAAATAAAAAATAAAACCATTTATTATTATCACTTAAAATTTAAATAAATATTTTATTTAATGATACATCTATAAAAATTATTCCCTGGTAGCATGATTTTCCTGAAAAATATCAATAAATCCTGAAAAAATAGGCTTTTATAATAAAATTTCACATAAAGTAGATATAATAGTTTCTTGTATATTAAAAACACTTTTCAAAACATATGTTACAAAATAATTTATGTTACAAATATGTTATATATTTGTAATAAATATATAATTATATTACAATGTTACAAATAATACAATATGTTATAAAATAAAAACATTCATATTGTTACTTCATAAATTTGTAAATCAGAATGAAATTTCTAGGGAAAAAAAAAGCATTAATCCAAAAGTAAATTACATTTAGCGTGAGAATATTCGATTTCACTGACAAACAAAATTTAGATTTTTAAAGATTACGTTTGGTTTGAGTTTCACTGACATTTCAATGACAAGAGAAATTCAAATTTTCAGAACTACTTTCCTAGATATTCATCAGAGTGTGAAAAATTGAGAAATATCATGTCTCGCACTTCTTTACATTCTCATGTCATGCTTGGCGAGCTCTGACCTTTAAATTTAATGATGCCGAGCTAAAAATATCACATATCGATAAAGACAAATGCAAGATTTAATTGTTCACGTGAAGCTGAGGAACAAAACTAAGAAATAATAAGGAAAATGTTATTTTTAAAGTACTGTAATTCGCGTAAAATATCAAATCAGATAATTACTTTCGCAATCGAAAAAATACGATAAAATAGGAAAATTCGAAGATTTTTTTTATTTTCTTTCATTTTTTATTTTAATTATAAGCACTGTATATAATAACACCCAATCAAACGAAGTAAAATGACAATTAAGGAAAATATATGAAATGATTTTAAGAACATACTGAAATCGAATATTTTATTTTCTAAACTTTAAGACGGCTAAAATTAAAATGTTTTATATGACTGGTTAGTTTGTCGCTCAACGGTCATTTTTTGAAAATTAGGGCCACTTATAAATTAAAATTCGATCCATATAAAAATTCAAAGTGATCAATTTTAAACTAAAAGAGAGAATGAGTTAATTTAAATGTAAAAAATATTCCTTTGCAATTAAAGAAACAAAAAGAAAAACATTAAGTAATTCTTTTCCCAAAATATATTTGAGCAGCAATAAATGTAAGATGAAACTGTAAATAAATTTCTATTCTATTTAAAAGCAATTGCATTCTTCAGAATTTGATGTAAATACAAACATGTTTATGCCTTCTAATATTTTACTGCATGTTAAATATTCTATAAATAATAAGAAAACATTAAAAAATACTATTAGGTTATTTATATATTAATTTAGTCAACTTCATTTAAAAATCACACATTGTGTGAGACTGTTTGTTTAAAGCACTAACCGACAAATTCTTTAATTGCCTTAAATATTTTGTCTGTTTCAAAATGGATTTTATTTACTTTTTTAAAATTTTAAAACAAGTATACTTCACTTAAGCATTCTTCTATAAAAAAAGCAGTATCATTTTAATATTACAGCTTACAAAAATGGTTTAAATATATAATTTATGGAAATGTTTGTGTTCACTTAAAAATAATTATATCGGTTTTAAAAATATATGCAATAAATTATATTTTTTTCTCTTTTGATAAAAATGCTTTCACATCTGTTGTTTTTCTTTTTGCTTTATTCTTTTAAAAAACAATTTCTCTTTAGTTATAGAAACTATCAAAATTTGAAAAAACTTTAATATTTACCTTTAACATTATGAGTAACTAAATGATTACGATTATTTCTCAGTTATCAAAATACAACCCTAAATTCTAATTAGTAGTATAATTTTAATAGACCGTTCAAACCATGTGACATATATTAGCCCTCTTGTAAAGGATAATATTTTACAGCATTTACATAGTATTGTGATTAACGTTCCAGTCACATATTACTAATACCAATTATGCATCGACTCATTTTTCGCAGTTTTACGATTACCCTTTATGCAATCTTTCAATGCATGGATTCATTGTTGGCAATTCACATTATACACCTTTTTTAAGTTTTTATAAAAATGTTCATTTCAATAATAACTGTTTTTAGTGAATTAGAATATAATAGATAATATAATTTAAATACCTTTTACCACATTAAGAAATATTTTAAATGTGATAAAGAATCAAAAAGAAAATGTTTAACAATTCACAGAAACGTGTCAAATTTCTTAAAAACCCAGTTTAGGATCACTTTTTGCACATGAAAATTCAACTAGACGTACAGTTTAAAGTGCACTCAAAACCATTGCAAATGACTTTTTAAGAGGTGGGCATATAATCTGCTGAATTGAAAGCAAGGGGGCAAAATTTGCCGTTTTGAGTTTTCTAAAACAGGATTAATAGCTAACAGAATGTACAAAAATAGTGAAGTATGAAAATTTATCAAAAAATGTCAATATAATATTTAAGAAAATATAAGTAACTATTTTTCATGTTTCATGTTTGAGAATAAGTAAAAGAAACTTTTGAATGATTAAAATGAATACGAAATTTAAATTACATTTATTAAGAATTCTCAATTTTGTAAGAATCATTTTAGAAAGGATTCTAATAATTATCTTATCTGGTATATAATTCAAATGAATGAATTGACATTTTTATTAGAAACAAACAATGAAAGGTGAAATTTCCAAATTACCATTATATGCATTAAAATATATATTGACATGATGTTTTGTACATTTCTATGCTTTAATTTGAAACAATGAAATGAGAGTATAAATAATATTGTTAAGAAAAATATGAGTTATATAAAAAAAGAAACAATTAAGGAAGTTATTTCGAAAATGTTTTGAAGAGCAAGCATAAGTTTGTTTTTACTGAAGGTCATAGTCTAATGACTAATAAAAAAATCGGAGTAAATATTTATCTTCGGAAGACATAAGCACCAAATTCCAGACGCTGCTTCATCATAAAATAAGATTAAAGAAAATACAGGCGCAAGCATACTCTTCAATGAAGATAAAAGAATTAGTTACTCACATACATAGAAGATTCCTAATATAAAACTACATTAGGATTATTTTATCAAGAAAAACCATTAAAATTAAATTTAAAAAGGAAAGATAGCTATGTAGAAAAAAATAAAATTAATTAAAACTATGATAAGCGATACTTAGAATATGCGCATGCAATTTTTTAAATAAATTAGCTAATATATACTATTTTTCCTCTATTATCGTCATTAAATTTATTAGAAAATGAATGCTGCTTAAACACAGTAATATGTATATATTTCTAAAAAAATTAACACAATTAAAATACTTGAATTTTAGAGATTATCTAAAAGACATCCTTTGGACTAATGAATTTCTTTATAAAAATAAAACTAAATACTTTTCATGAAAATTAATTTTAATTTTCTGAAGGATAATAACAAATGATACCCAGTCTTTTTAATGCAGTGTAATTACTCGAAATTATTTTTTTCTTTTCTTTTCTAAAAACTAAAATATGAGCAGTGTCATTTTAAAAATACACACGCGTAAATTTTTTCAAAATAAATATTAATTATTTATCTAAAATTAGCATTCAATTTTTGTAACTAAAACAGTGTAGCTTAATTATCTGTTGATTTATTCTTTGTGTTTTGTGAATAACTACAAGCAAATAATTCCTTTGTTTTAAATTTTTTATCAGTTTTAAAAGATTTTTTATTTTATTTATTTTTTTTAAATTATAACGAAATAAATTGATTTTACTTTGGCATTCTTACATTAAAGCATTTTATAAGCGTAATATTAATTTTAATATTACGCTTACAAAAATGGCTATTAAACCCATAATTTATGGAAATTTTTCCATTCACTTAAAAATTATTTCATATCGCGGTTTTAAAAACTATAAGCAATTAATTATATTCTCATAATAAAAAAACTAAATTTAGTTAAGAACTAAAGCACAGAAGTATTTAAAATATTTTTAAGATAAAAATATAACTACAAAATAATTATATAATAGCATAAAATAATTCAAATTAAATGGTAATTGTTCCTCTTTTTATTAAATTATAAAAATAAAATATTTAAAGCTTAACGTTTCCATGTAGCTTTTACTTGTAGGGGAATTTTTTTTCCTACAAGAAACTAGACTTTTTTGATTTGCTTATAAGGTTGATTCAGCTAAGAATTATAGTTTAAAGTATATTCCATACCACTGTAAACAACATTTGACAAGGGAATGAACCTAAGAACTGCTGTAATGAAAACTAAAAATTTTTTATGCTTCCCTGTTTATAATATTTTCCAAATCACGGTTTAAAATAATCAGTCACTTCATTATAAATTTTATGAAAGAATATGTTTACCGAACTTGGCTTCAGATTCTAGTGTATTTAGCACATGCATTCTTTCTTAGGACATTATACTTCCTATTATCTGCGATGTCTAAATTGTAAAACAAAAGCTTCAATCTATATAGAAATAAAATCTTTATTCCATTTGTCCAAAATTGAATTGAGAACAGGTACATGGAATGAACTTCACAGTCAGGGGTTAACTTAAAATAAAAGCTGTTTTATTTCGAAATTTTGATTGAAGCATTTGTAATTAATTTAAACCGCAATTGTTGTCGATTTGAACTCCCTGTAAAGTTGCTTATGGCGCCAAGTAACTGATTCAAACGAAGTCCACTACGGAACTCTTGTTTTAAAAAAAAGGAACGGTATATAAGTTCTCCCCCTTCCCTTTCAAAATTGTGCTTTATGCTAACTGATAGGGATGGAAAAAGAATATTTGCGGTATCTGATCATTTCACCCGTTCTTTCTATTTCCTAAAATATAATTGTAAAAATGAAAAAAAGGTTATTTACTACATTTTCCCACACACACATTTTTATTTTTCTATATTGCACAGTATGTATTTCGCTTTTTTCAATACACGGCCCTGAGGAAATGCATGGGAATGCCTATAACATAAATCCTGACTTCAATATTTAATAATTTCGCAATTACAAAGAATTTTTAAAGCGTTCGATATTTCATTCGATTTACTTTTAGCTGAATAATGGTGAGGGTGCATTTAAGAGCGCAAAACAGCGTATTAACGAAAATTATGTAAATATCATTGAAAAATAGAGTATATTAATGTAATTTTTTAAATCGCAGTTTGTTTTTTTTCGAAAACTCTACAAATTTTTTTATTCGGTGCTAAGAGCTGCCAAAGTTGGTGGCTAGTCAATTGAAAAAGCCAGAAATTCTTTGTTTTATAAAGTGAAGTTAAATTTAAAATGAATAACTATTATTAATAGTTATTCATTTTTTTATAATTTCTCAAATAATAAATATGTTTGTTAATTTCTCAAATAATAAATATGTTTGTTAATTTCTCAAATAATAAATATGTTTGTTATTTATTGCTCTCGTATAAGTTATTCAAATGTATATTTATATTGATTTATCTTACTTTTTTTCATATTTAAATGGATGATATATGCGATAGTTGCATTACTCAATTCAGAATAACTCGTTATTTTATCTTTATTTCATACTTTGTTGACAGTTCTTTATTTCATAAAAAAATATACGATTATAAAATACATATTTATTTATTGAAGGAAAAAAGGAATTTGTACCATTAACGAATTGTAAAATATGTTTGAAAAACTTGCCTTTAAATAAAGAATGTTTTAAGCTTAAAAAAACAATGTAAAATTGTTAATTACAACAAATTAAATTTTTTGATAATGAATCCAATTTAATATTCAAAAATTATATCAACTAGCTTCCAATAAAGCTGGCACCAGAAATCATGTCGAGAGCATTCAAATTTTTAACATCGAACACAATAAATTTTCTGTTGGAATTACTTTAAAATCAATACTTGCCCTATTTTAAGAATTATACAATGCGCTGAAAATTCTAACGGGGAAAAGACAATGAGCGACAAAATATTTTAAAGTAATTTGGATATATTTTAACATGATCAAATTTGGTTACATTCATTGCAAATTTCCACAATAAACATTAAGGAAAACACAAATCCATCCATAAGAAATTGTTTAAAATGATATTGGTGTTAACATCGAAACTGAACTCTCACTGGAAAAGAAATTACTGTGATCAATAAAGGGTGATAAAAATAGAATCAATCAAAACTGTCTGACAAATGACTGGGTCATTAACTGATGAACTTCCAGCTTGTTTGTTCGTCGCTCAACGGTCATTTTTTGCACACGAGAGTTAATAAGACCGGGACCTACGGCTTAAAGTGGATTCCGAACCACTACAAACATCCATGCCCAAGGTGGGATTCGAACCCACGAACTGTTGAACCGAAGACAAGAGCTCTAACCATTCGGCTACCAGCTCGGCGATAAACTTCCATCGTAGATTCCGAAAGAGTATTTTCAATGGCTGATAATTTGTGAACAAACATACGTTTTAGACATAAAGACAACTCAATTTTTTATCACTTCAATATTATAATCAATAAATCAGTTTTATTATGAAGAAATAAGTTCAAAATAAGTAATTAATTAATAAGTTCTTCATTACTAATTTATTACTAAATTAAAAATTTAGCATTATCTATTTTAATACATCTTGCTCCTTAAATATTTACAGCATAATGATTTTACATTAAATTTTTGTTTTTAATTTTAAAAAATATTGATTTATTGTTCTTGTTAATACTCGATTAAAATAATTATTCATTTATTTTATAATTGTACAAAAAGTTATATTTTTACAGTGTAGGAATTTCTTGTATTAAAAGTTGTATTTGGAAAATAAATTTCTGCAAATTTTTCAAAAATTGGTAGCAATGCTGATATTACACTGCAATGTTTAAAAAATGCAAATGTCTTCATTAAAAAATATTGAAATGATGAAAACCCTGCACTTACTAGCAGTATAGTATTTTTAGCAGAAATCGCAACTATATTTATGCGAACAAAAATGAATAAAATAATCAGATTGCTCTACATAGCACACACATTGTTTCTGTTCCATTTCCATTCTATTTATAGATTAGAAAGAATGACTAACATTTGTTCTTAATAATGCAGACATACAATATCATAAAATGATTCAATTACCTGATTCTACAAGGAGAACTTTAAATAAGAACGACTCATTTTAATTATTCATTAAAAGCATTTTATTTTAATATATAAAAATAATTAGCACATTCATTTTTGATTTATGATTAACAATGACACACACACACAATCTAATTATGGCAAAAAATAAAAACTTATTCTTAGACTAGAGAAAATTAATATTTATTTGAAAGTCTTATAAAATATTACAAAAATAAGAGTTATAAAACTTTTATTCTAAAAATGATCTTTACATTTAAAAATGATTCAAATAATATATAAATAAGTGTATAAAATTAAATGCTATTAAGATTTTATATCTCAAAGAGATACAATTAAAACATCTCTTAGTAAACAATTTACTCGTAAAAACTATATATAAACTTTAATTATTAAATACAAACTTCATTTATTTTAATATATAATATTGGGAATAACACAAATCTCAATGTTTTATTATTTATAAAAAATAATAAAAACAAACCTTCGACAAATAATTATCAAAAAACTTAAGTGTGAAAGTTTTTATAAGTTATTTCTTTTTCCGAGTGAACTCATTTACAAATATCATTTGAGTGTGTTATTAACAATAAACGATTTTCCTTTCCAGTTATGGAATTTTAATTTCATCATTTCTAGAGAACATTTTACTAACAGATTAATGTGGTCCGATTTCTTAACAGTCCAAATTACCTGATATAACATCCCTAGAAATCTTTTCTCATTGGATTTGTAAAATATATCAGTTACAGAAGGAAAGAGTGGAAAAGGTGACTTAAGGCACATACCTACCTTATCTATTGATATTAAGGTAAGTTATTACTGAATGATATATATATATTCTCTGTATGATAAAAAATACACATGGAAGTTTCCTAGCAATAGTTATATAATTTTTTTTAATCTATCCCATGCCATATGTAATCCATGCTATATTTTTTATTTATTATTTCAACATTACAATAAGTCACTTTTTATTCATGAGTATATACACGTTATAACAAAACAAATGGTAGAACCTTTAATTGCACTTATTTAATAAGTTATATCTCATTAAAAGCTTTCTATTTCAGATAACAATTAAATGATGAGGGGATCTCCTGAGTTAATACTACTTCATATCATATAAGAGGAAAATTATACTCTAGGAATGTTTAATATAGGTAAGGTCTAATTTTTGAAAGCTCTAACTAAAACACAATTCCACTAGTTTACTCCAGCAGATTTAGGAGGGGTGTTGCAGAGTAAAGGAATTAGCTTTTTTTACCCACTAAACTGTCATTTTTTGCACATGAGGACTACAATTTAAAGTAGATTTTACAGATTAACAGGAACTTACAGTTTAAAGTAGATTTTAAACCAATACAAATACCAGCACTAAAAGTGGGGATAAAACTCACTAACTGTTAAACTGAAGGTCAGTGCTAACTATTCAGCTGCCAATGCAGTTTATAAAAGCTATATTCAACCAGCCAAGCACTGTTTGTTATCAATATTGACTTATGTATTTAAATGATAAACAGCATCAAATTACTGTGAAATCAAGGCACCCATATGTATATAAAGCTTGTGATTTCTACTGTCTCTAGGCTTAAATATAATAAAAGTTTATAGCAGATTAATATTTACGAACAAATTAAAAATTCAACAAAATAGCTCACGAGAATAAAACATTAACATAAAAATTATAGAATATATAAAGATTAAGAACAAGCTGCCCAAAAATATACTAGATAAATTTTAAGATTTTACTACTAGTATAAATTTTAAAACATCTATTAGTCGTAAAAATTTTAAAAAAATCTTGTAGAATTTAATACAATAAAATTTTAACAAGTTAAATGAAAATTAACAGAATTTTAAAATATTTTTAAAACTATGTTGAAATAAAGTATTTGAGTAATTTTTTCAGTAAACCATAAACACAATTACATGAAGATTTATTCAAATAAAAATATGTAAAAACCAAATTTTATAAAGAATTTTAAATTATTATAAAATATAAGATTAACTGAAGTATTCAGATGCCTATTAAATTATTATAAAATAAAGTCACTGAAGTATTATATATTTAAAATATTTTTTTAAACTTAATAAAAAAAATCAGTTCTCGGAAACATAAAATTAAACCTTAACTATGGGAAGGATTCCAAAATTTAAATAGGAAATGAAATATACTGTTTTGAAATCAATAAAACAATTAGCAAATATTCAGAAGATAACAAAGAAACCAAATAATATCTTAGACAAATGTACTAAAAATATGATCCTTTAATTATAACTTTTGGTTCCATAAATTATTCTAAGACCCAAGGAAGATGCCAGATGTAGTTTAAGAAGTCCAAGGTAAACATAACTTGAAGACTGATGAGTTTATGAATTACACGTGAGGAAGCCAATTGAGCTATTGCCAACAATCTTGAAAAGGTCAATTTTTAAAGCATAATTTTCTTTATATAACTATGAAAACATACTCCTAACTTTCTTATGATAAAATAATATGTCATTAAAACTATCTACCAAAGAAAAGTATTACAATCCAATCTATATCATCTTTGGCACAAAATTAAGACCAAATCATTGCTTTTATAATTTAATAATATTCTATTAAAGTAATGAAAGTGTTCAGTTGATAGTTATATAGATACTGTTTAAAACATCTAAAAATAAATTCTGCACTTGAATAGAATATTTAAATGCAGATTAAACTCTTAAAATAGAATATGATAGTTAAATACCTTAAGCAGAATAGGATAGCCTTAAATAACATTAAAGCTTAAATAAAAAAATGATAAAAAAAGTCTGACTTTAATTTGGTGATGTTGGAGACCTGACTCAATTTAGCTTGCAACATTATAGTAACTTTTTGTGTAAACAATGAAATTTGATAATGACCCTCAGTTGAAAAAGAAAAAGTACAGAAAACCAATAAATGCAGCAAATAATACAGTCTGAAGTACTGCAAATAAATGCACCAGAAACAAGACAAATTCACAACTAGAAAAGTGAGCCATAAAAAACATCAACAAAATACATAAAGCCTTTAGGTGTGATTGAACTTCTCTTTTTTTATTGTTATTCCTTGTGATGAAATTTCCCATCTGTCCATAGAAGTAATAAAATTAACAATAAATCCATTCAAGAGAAATCTGAAATAACACTGTTTTCAATGTTATTACAATAATTCATCAGATTTACTTTATTTTGATAAAAAAATGTCCTCATAAGTATTAAAAATATGATGTACAAAACCTATTATACAATTAATGTATTTGAAAAATTGGCTTTATAAACAAGTATTAAAAGTTTAGAAACAAATGTTTGGAAATTCCAGTTTATGTCAAATTTTTTTACTTTTTAGTTATATAAAACTAGTAAATTAAAATAATGATTTCAAATTAGATTAATTCTTTCCTCAATAAAAACAAAGTCATTAAAATATATTGAAAAATTAATAAGCAGTTGTTTTTTAATTAATGGAATTAAATTTTTCATGAAGATTAAATATATCATCTATTCAATTAAGAAAAAACAAGATATATGTTGTTCTATAATGAATCAAAAAGAATAAGACAGGAGAGTAACTATTTTATAGCATCTGCACTAATTACTAAGAAAATTAGCAAAACCCTTTGGAAAATTAACTTTCAAAAAATTTCTTTTTTAAAAGTTACCAAGAAAGTTAAGATTATTGATATGTGGTTTAGTACATATATGGAATTTGTAAATGCAAAATTACCATAAGAACTTAAGAATGGTAAAAATAAAAATTTCAAATTCAAATGCTTAGTGATGTAACAAAAGATTTTGATATAAAAAAAGCTGTAATATTTACAGTGAAACTAAATACTTTCATATTCCCCTTTTCCTCAAAATACTCAAAAATTATTATTTTTAAAAAATAATCCTTTTACTTTTTTTTAACCATAAGATAGAATTGAAATAAGATTTTTTAATAACAGAGATTTATGAATAGATTATTTTTAAGAATTTGAAAAATTTAAGTCCCTTTTAAAACTTTAATCCCTTTTACTTATTTTTCTAAAGGCAGAAATTTATTTATGGATTAAACATGCAAATTAATTTATAAATTTTTAAAAAAGATTGTATTTAAAAACTGAAATTTAATAGATAATTCTCTTTTCATTTGAATTTTTAATTAAGAAGTTGTAGTACTGTTCCATTATACCTCCATTAGTTAATCATTGCAAGTGGAAAGAAAAAATTCTCAATTACTGTCTTAAATATATGCATCATATTATTTAAAAAAGCTTACACTGTAAAATCTTACTTAAAAATAGTTTAAACACATTATTTAGATTTTATAAACTAAATAATTATCATTTATTGATAAAATTTATTTAAACACCAATGTTTATTTTTGACAGAAACTGCTTAGCAATCATGAAATATTACTGAAATGATTAAATGCTTAATTTAAGAATTTTAAAACTATTTGGTTAAAGTAAATTATTTGTTCATTGAAAGAATAAAAACTGAAAATTAAATATGCAGTGGGCAATTAAATTTTATTTAATTTTATTTAATTTATATATTTTATTTAAAATTAAATTTTATTGATTTAATAATGATCTCAATACCAAATACTTAATTAGTGATAATTATACAATTTTAATTTTAAACACTTTTATATTAACTAAATTAGAATTAAAAATTTGTTTTACAAAAGTCAATGATTTATATCATTTAGAACTATTAATTGCCTTAGAAATCTTTGACCCTGAATCTATCAAAACTTGAAAAGGAAATTAAGAATCTACAGTTTCTCAATAACATTTTGATCTTGACTTTCTTAGCATTTGGTCACAAATTAGTTTGATTTTGCAATTAATGTTTAAGAAAATTTTTTAAAAAAATATCAATGCAATATATTTTTTAAATAAAATTAGATATATTTTCCTCTCTAAATGTTTTCCTATGAATAAAAATTTACCAAAAAGACATTATTTCAACTTTATACAGATACCATATAGGCTAAATCAGAGTAAAAAATCTAGAATTTAGCTTCCCTACTACTGCTTTTATTTCTATAATTTTATTCAATCAAAGCAAAGAATATCATAATTTAAGGTTAAATACTTCACAAAATAGATTTAATTACATAAATAATTTCTTTAATCAAAATTAAAGAGTAATTTCTGACAAAAACTGAAACTCAACAAAAATGTGCGAAATTTTCTGAGAAAAACTGAAAAATTTTACAATGTTTTCCTCAACTTGATGAACTAGCAATTTCTTTCTTTTAAAGCAATAAATATGATGCCATAAATTACAATAAGGAAATAACTTGTCTGAAATTATTAAAAAATATTTCTAATAAAATATCAGTTTTCTTATAACACGAGAAAAATGAACATATAGATAATTACACAAGTGCCAAAATATCCTTTAAAACAGTGATTGGCTATTAAACATAAATTATTATACAGAACTGATTTTGCTCAAATAATGATAAATTTAAACATACATTGAACGTAATTCAATTTTTAAGAAGTCAAAAAGATACTCTTTCTAGAAATGTACAGGGTCTCATTTAAATTTTACGTTTATTGTACAAATATACAAAATAACGAAAAATAATAAATAAAATTTCAATGGAAAAATACTAACTCGAGAAAATATCAATAACCTGAGTCTAAGTAAGACTATAAGCAAAACATTAGTTTGTTTACAATTTATCTATCCTACAGAAGTTTGACATTACACCCACTCAGTGAAATCTTCGTTTATTAAAAACAAGAAAACAACATTAAAACAATTAAAATGCATTTATATTCGAAATAGAAATAAATAAATTATCGTGAAACAATTTAATGCCGGGAAACATTAAAAAGAAATCTAATTAGCACATCGACTGCACATGCACAGTAACACTAACAGAAGAATTAAAAAGACAGGATTATATTGTAATAAGATAAAAGGACTCACTGGCACTCATTCATTATTTCTTCTTGCGTTCTTATTTGTACTGGAGCGAATTTCTCAACTTTTTCTTCATAATTACAGAAACATTTCGTGATCTTTTCATCGAACGTGTTGACTAAATCTTCCAAAGAATCAGAAAAGGTATCGTTGAAATTATTTGACAAATTGTTCTCGTTAGTTTCAACTTTTCTCAACTCCTTTTGATTTGAATTTTCAAAATCTTCAGCACTTTGAAAATCGCTGAAGTCTGACCAATCTTCAGTCATAGCTAACGGAGCTTCGACGGACAGCTCCGCCATCTTCCAATCTCTCATCTTCTCGTTTTCTCTACTTTGTGCTTTCCCGTTATGGACGAGACTATCGCGGTACTTCAGTGACGTAACTTCCGGTAAATGACCCTGAAACGGGAAGTAGATCATTTTTCAGTTTATATATTTATTTTTGTCAACACAAAGTGAAATAGATAAGCTATTAAAACAATGAAATTTATTTGAATGACTGTTGTGTAATTGTTATACGTAATCTACATTTTATCAATGGAAAGTATTGCAGAGAAATATTAAACTTCCTGGCAAGAAAAGTGCTTAATAAATATATTTGATAAGTTAATGGGAAAAATCATACGTTAGCAGAAAAATTCCAAATTGCGAAACTAAATAAAGATTGCAGATAATTTTTAATATAGAAGTAAATGGATAAACTTTTTTGCTTCAAAATTATAAATTTGAATAAAAGTTGGTGTATTTATGAATTTATTTCATATGTTTTCATTTAAAAGCTACAATTTCAATGTGATTTCAAAATTTTTGAATGATATTTAAATTTGATACATAAATTCAGTTTATAAACTATACAGTTATCCTGCTTCTAAATTAGAACATGAAATTTTAAAATATTCTCTTAATAAACTATAACATATAGGCAGAATTTTTGATTCCTTAAAAAAATCATAATAAAAACATCACAGATTTTCAGAAATTTTATGAAAATATATTTGTAACTATCACAAAAATTTTTAAGTTTTAAAAGTAACATATTTAAAATAACATTTCGATTTTTAAGGATTATATTAAATTTATATTCCATCGTACATTCCACATCACATAGAAGTTATTTTATATGAAATTATTAATGGTAACTTAATATTGCATTTAATTATCGCTAGGTATGAGATTTAAAGCAATAGACTAGGAGTGAAGAAAATTCAAATTACTTTAATAAATTATTTTTATTATCTAATATAATAACGTTTCAAATAGAACTATAACCAATTTTTAAATAAATTAATTAAAAAGGACAAAAAAATTAATATCCTCATATCTTAATGAAGTAATGGTTCCAAACACAAATTAATAAATATAATGTATACATCCATGCATATATATATATGTATATGTATGTATGTATGTATATTGGCCTTCTAATACCATGTATAAGAAAACACATTTGGTGTATATTTATTCATTTTATTTTATTTATCAATTTTTTGCTGAAATATTAAAAAAGATCAGAAAAAATTAGATATATAAGGTTATTTTTAAACACAAAATTATAATCGAAATTTCTGTATAATGTAAAAGAAATTACCATGCGATATCTTCTCAACAATCTATAAGCAGAAAATAAATTATACTCTGATGAAGATTTAAAGATCTTGGCGAAGATATATGTAAAATTTATTCCTTTTTATAATGTTACAGCTAAAATTATTCTTAAAGTATATTTTGAAGATATATATAAAAATACATTTAAAGACCTTGATATATTTGAAACTCATTGTTTTTATTATATGAAATTAAAAAATTATTCTCTTTGAATATATTTTTAAAAATTTCTTAAAAGATATAATTATAATTATATTATTAAAATATATGAATAATTATTAACTAATATCTTAAAAATTAATCATCTATTGGGAAATTATTTTATTAATATAATTACAACATATTTCTTGACAGTTATTTTCAATTGTATCAATAAATATATCATTAATATTGATTTCAAAACAAAAGTAATTTTTTTGTTTTAATTATCTCTCAAAACTTTTCTCTACATACCATATAACCCTTATAAAATCTTTATTTCAGAAATACAGTGAGAAGGCAAAAAGAATAATTCTCAACGTTGTATGTGTTTTTCTCTCACTGTCCTTGAGTTTCATATTCCTTTCATAATAAAAACAATTTGTGTAACACTTTTTAGTTTACAAAATAAAAAAATGTTTGAACATTTTTAGCCAAATGTAAGCTCGGGTTTTTCCTTTTCCTATCAGGCAATCAGGCCCTGACAAAACCCACAATGATGTTAAACATGACTCTGATTTTTACTGAGAGGTTCTTGTATTAAATGGAACTGTTATTCAATATTATAAATTGCATTTATACAGATAATTTATAAAATTGTTTTTTTTTTTTTTTTTTCGTTTACTTCTCAGCTAGCAGATGAAATATTTTAAATAATTTTATTAAATATGAGGCGATAAAGTGAAGTATATCTTTTTTAGAAATCCATACTAGAAGAACGATTTAAATGTTCGATAAAATGTATGGATAAAAAAATTTCATTTATGCCACTTATGAATTATTACTGGGTTAGATAAAATAAACATTCTATTTGTAAGATTCTTCATACTAATGCAAATCCACTGAATGACATAGGTGTATTTTTTTGTCATAAATTTCAGGAGATTTTTGAAGAATAAAGTTTAAACATAACTGTAATTACTTTGAAACATTTTTTTGTGTGTGTATCAACAGCATGTTGTTGCCAGTTCCCATTTGTCAGCTGAACTAAACCAAGTTCATGACTCCAGCAACTCTAAACATACCAAGTACGAAAAGCGAATCCTTATAGAGATCCCTTCTAGTTGTCTTAAGAGAATTTAAGATAGGTTCGGCGTATCCTGTCAAGTAGTACACTTAAAACATGTAGGGCCAACTCCTATTCTGCCTTTTATGTCACAAATCTCAGATGACCCCCGAGAATAGAAGAAATGACAGTCTGTTCTTGTCTGCTGGGACATGGAAATACCAGAGCAATTACATTGCCACTAGTGATAAGTAGAAGGGTCAGTAGAATCTCGCAGATTGATAAAGAGAGAATACAATTCTGGAAAAGTAAGAGATGCTCTAGAAAACAAGGACAGATCTGCGCCACTTTTACCAAGAGCGCCTGCAATATCATAACCAACAATGTTTGTATGTGAAAGGATCCACTTCAGGTGAATCTTACGAAAAATGGACTTTTCAGCTTGTTCAAAATAGCCACGCTGACCTTGTCCCCCACGTCATGCCTATTTGAAAGATATTGGATAGTACTCCAGTTATCACTGAAAATTCAAAGGAATTAGGAAGTGAAAACACTGTATTGAGTCCTGATTCTACGGCAATTAATTCACTTCGAAAGCTGTCAAGATTTTTCAATTTGATATAGAACAAGGTGTTTTTAATCTTTAATAGACTTCATTATTAGAATAAGCATTTTCATTCCTTCTACTTTCTCTATAAATAAGATTTACCTCTGATCAGCCGGTTCAGAAGATTTGCTGACCTGAGTATGAAGATTTGAATAGAAAAACACTCTGAAAACTTTCAGATATATCAGTACATAAATTTAAATAATATTGCTCTATAGTTCTGTAAGTCAAATCATCCCCAGCTAAATGGACTGAATCTTTGATTGTTATTCTAATTCCGAAGGTAAGTAGAAACTTGATTGTTGGAACCAAAGCTGAGTAGTTTGTTAAAATATTTTTCTACACTTGAGTTTCTTTCGACAGACGGCATATCAAGGCGATTAATTGCGACAACACAAGTTAGTCACATTATAGTACGAAAAAACTACATATAACTATTCCTGAAATCTCATTTAAATAAAATCGTTTTGCTTAATCATTTACAGATAAAATAAATAATTCTCTAGAATATTTCCAAATTATACCTTCAGAGCAAATTAAATTCAATCAAAATTTTTAAAAAATGAAAAGGATGAATAAAGAAGACTAAATACATCAATTAAAAAAATTTATACATTATATATAAGATAGTTAAATAATATAATAAGATACTAATATATATAGTGTATCATTAAATTATAAAAAAAGGTATTTATTGTATTATAAAATGGTACAACAATCATTGAATATACTAACAGACGGATCCATTTTCTTATATAATGTGTTGCAGAAATATATATAAAACACTGTACATAAAATCGTTATTTTTGCTGAAGTTGGAAACTTTTCTGTGTTATTTTTAAATTAATCATATATTTATTTGATTTACATAAGAGTTTAAAGAAAATAAATCCAAATATACGCTAAAAGATATATGACAAAAATTGCATTTTAATAATTTTTCCATTCTAACTATTAGTTTACATCTCCCTATATATTTTGTTCAATTTTTCAATTGTTGATAAAATACTTTTCATTGAATCACTTAAGTTCAAATACATTTTTTTAGCTTGTAATTGATGACACTTGATTTTAATACAGTTTTTTCAAATATTAATTCCTGAAGTTTAATTAGTTAATTTTTAATTTTATATGGAAGATTAAAAATATTTTTCTTTGTTGACCTAAGTAGGAATTGATTTAAAAAAATTTATATTACTTGTTCCTTATTATATAAACTATTATATATAACTCAAAATACTTATTTAGAATGAAGATAATTTTTGGTAGTTCGCATGTTTCAAATTATAAATCATTATTCACATATTCCAAAGCTTCAGATTATTTGAATAACATACCACAAATATAAATTTTAACTAGAAACTTACCAAATAATCATCAATTGATAAGAGGTGTAATTTATTTAATAATTGTATTTTAGGAAAATTTTAAAAATCTTAAGATCCAAAGACCACAAAATTTCTGATTTCGATGATTAAAGATGAACTTAATGATAAAATGGTGGGCAATATTCCCTTGTTGCTGACTTAATATTTGATGCGCAACTGAGCTTTCAAAACAGAGTAAAGGACAACGAACTATAGCAGCTGGTAGTAACCATAGCAACAAACATAAACTTTAGAAACATTTGTGCACTTGAAAAGTCCGAATAAAAATGTGTGTGAAATCATGTGATAATCATACGCTTAATAAATCAAATTAGCTTTTTAATAAGGCTATTCAATGTAATTTTTGTTTAAGAAGCTTATTTACTTGAATCAATTATTATAAATGCAGAATGTAAGCAAAAAATAGTTTTTTTGAATTTCAATAGTGCCATGAAGTTATGTGTAAAATACTTATTCTTAAAATTAAATAATTTATTATGTATGCATACCTTGGTACTTAAAATAATAATTATAAACATAAAATCACAAGAAAGCATATAGTATAATATAATTTAAGAATGTGTGTGATACTTTATATAATATACTAAAACCATTGGAGCCGGAGAAAAATTGCTCAGTTGATATATCTTACGAGCCAAAAATTTAACATATTTTAAAAGTTTAGACTTGAGGTTCTTTCTTTAATAAAATATACACACATATAAATTGATAAATAATCACTAAATCATGATTTAACACTTCATTTGATCAATTGATTAGAAAGGATTATTGTTTTTAATCAGAAATACAAATAATGAGCATAGTTATTAATATCACAAAGTAATTTTTATATAACTCTGTTTTTAAAAATATTTAGTTATATAAATATCGAGAAACTATATATCCTCATTCTTGAGAATAAATTCACATTTTTCCAATTAAAATGTCCGTCCTCAAGCCTTTCCAAAAGTCTAACATTTTGTTCTCATTTCTGTCAGAATATTGACATCCATACCCCGAAGATAAAAAATGTATATAAATTTTCAAAGCTTAATATTATAACAATATAGTATAGTGTTAATTTTCCTTCATTTTATATATAAATGTGAATATAAAAATATATTTCGGAAAACATTTTTAATAGTTTTTGTTTTTGTCGATCTTGGATCAGGTCTTCATGTCTTTTATTTTTTTAACAACTAATTGTTTCATAATCTAAAATATTCCACATAAATTGAGAATAATGAGAGAATATTTATCTTTTTAAAATTCACTATTTCTTCCACCCACAAATACGTACACATACATGCACACATATTGGGGCATATATATATGTGTAGTTAATGTATATATATAAGTGTATGTGTGTTAATTATGCATACATATATGTTTATGTATGCATGTTTAAATTTAAACTACATCTTTACAAAAATATCATGAGAAACATTTAAATTTTTTGGGATGTGCTATTTTATTAGAAACCTCAATGCTTCTACACTTTTTATAATCATAATAATCTTCGTCCTTTTTCCCCGAATTTAGGAAGAATTTTTTTTAAAAAAAATTGTTCATTAGTATATTAAAATAATTACATTTTCATAAACTGCTGTGTAGAATTTGTGAGCCGACCAACTTGTCTAGTGGTCAGCGTGCCTGACTGCGGATAAGGTGGTCCTGGGTTCGAATCCCGGTTCGGGCATGGATGTACTTTCTCTCTCTATCTATCCTGTCTTTGTCCTTTCCTTGTATGAATGAGATGTGAATGGTTGCCTACCCTATAAACGGGTACCTATGGCATGTGTGTAGAGCAAAGTCGTACTTTCACCTTCATGGTGCTCTGATTAAAACGAAAGATGCTCCCAATTGACTTAAATTCGCATAGCCAAGGCATAGCGAGCTTGGCTTGTCCAAGTTGTCATTATGTTACAGTATATTTCACAAATTCTGTTGTTGTTGTTACACAACAACAGAATTTGTGAAATATACTTAATGTTTTGTGAATTCAATTCCATTTATATATTTTTTTTTTCCATTCGTAAAATTTTATTTTTTAAGAATGTAATATTTGATTTACGACATTTTTCTTTTTCCAAATTTAAATTATTTATTTATATTGTACTTTGTTCATTGAAATTACCTATCTTGATATGTCAGTATATAATTCTTATACATACTTTTATAATGCCTAATTAAAATATTCATTGTTTTTATCTTGAATTTCAAAATTTTTTCTTCGCTTAAAAATTTAATTCTTAAAAATAATTTGTTCCCCTAGAAAATTCAGCTATTATTTTATATTTGTTAAAATTATTCCCGATTCGATATATCTAGATATGGGAAAAGACAAGTGAAGAGCGATAAAAAGCTTATAAAAAAACTTCTTAGAACATCACTAATATATATTTACGTCCAGTAGAATTTAATCTTTCAACTTAGAAAATCCAGCAGCCTCAAGAATTTCATTTTTTACATTTAACCAATAAATACATACAAACATTTAAGTGAATTTAAACGTTCAGATAAACAATCTAAGCATTTTCTTACGTCATAAAAAAGAAAATATGTTTTTCTGTGTGATCATCTAATAAACCTGGGGAATGTCACAGTAAAAATGTGATTTTGATAGTTAGTTACGATTAGAAAAAATTCTGGAGCATACAAAGAAATAAAAAACTCTCATATTTATAATCATATGACCTTTCACTATCGTATCGAAAAAGTGTAGACATGTATGGCACAAACATTAAATATCTTTCCTCCAAGTAACTATTACTCTGGTACCAAAGTAAATATTTTCCCTTTGGCTGCAGAACTTGATTATTAGAGCGAAAATCGGAAAAATAGCCCCTGGCCCTTTAGCTCAAAATTTCTTTTAGTTCATCTCATGATTTTTCAAAACAAAATTAAATATTTTTGTGTAAAATAAACCTTGATAGCTAGAGATAGCTCCTTATCTCGCAATTCTTACAACACATTCGAGACTTTCGGTAGAATAATGATTGATACAAACCATGAGACTATTTTCGGTGGAAGGGAAAGTGCATATTTTTTCCACATTTTCTGTTAGATAACCATATATAACATAGAAGACAAGAAAGTTTTTTTACTCCGATGTATTGAAGAAACGCATTATTGAGAGTCGGTTCCTTCAGAGGTCTTGAGCAGATGTAAAAACTTATCATTCTTGCTTAAAAATATACTTTTTAGGCATGTATTTTTATTAAAATATATTTCTAAACATTTTTATTCCGTAAATACATATTTTGCAAAAAAAATAAAGGTCAGAAATATTTATTTATTTTTGAAATAATGTAGTTGAATTGAAAATTTAAAAAAAAATTGTAAATTCGGAATATATTTATAAAATACTTAATAATCTAAGAGAAATTTTCATTAGCTGATAATTACTATTTTTCAAGAATTCAAGAATGTATTAGTGAAATGTTTTCATTCACAAAATAAAAACATAAATACCTTTTTTTTAACTTTTATTCCATTTAATCTTGATTCATTACTCACAGGAAAACATAAAGCGATTATTTAACCCTATCGTTTCAAATTTGGCGAATTAGAGGTCATAACTCGGTTGCAAAAAATAAACTTTGATGTTAAATCAATAAATATAGTTTACATCTAAGGCTGTTAAAATTATATCTTTTTGCTTCAATTAATAGAAAGCTGATATAATAATTTTGGAAAAATACTTATTTTATTGACTTGTGATTTGTTTAAATATATTGTTATTTAAAATTTTTAAGTTAACGAAAAAATTAGTTGCTATAATTTCTGAAATATGCTTTTATTTCATAACGATAGATGGTATTTGTTCATCCTAATTGATGTTTTTAGTTTATAAACAGAATAATTATATAAATTACAGTAAATACTGACTGAAAGGTTTGCAGCCTATTTTCGACGTGTTGTTAAGCTCTGTTTTAAAAATATTAGCAAATCCATATACTACTTATAAGAAAATTGAAGATCTGTGACATTTTTTGTTTAAATGATTTACTCCAAAATTATTGAAGTCTATTTCAAACAGCTATTCATAAAAAATTAAATTCATATTTCTAATGAAGCAATGTCAATGAAATATTTAATTGCTTTATAAAATAAAATAATATCATTAATCAGAAAAATAATGAAAAAATTCTGCTAAAAGGGAAGCTTTTAAAAATTTACCCAAGATCAGTGGTCGGCAGTCATTCAAAAGAGCCAAATCTAGATAATTTATAATTGAAATTTATTTAAAGAGCCATTTTTTAACATTAAGCTTTGCTTTAGTAGATACATTATTACAAAAATAATTAGGATTAAAAGTACATTAGTAAGTTTGCCTTTTCTAAATAAGTCTTAATTTTATTTAATTTAATGAATAAATTAAATAAAACTTGGTATCATAACATTTATTTAAAAATATCACGTAAAATAATATAAAAGATATTGTCAAAAATAAAACTACAAATGCTCCACTAATGTGAACATTGGCCTTGCATTGTTTTTAAAAAAAGTATGGTTTGTATGATGTTTTTAATTTGAGGCATGACTCCAAGTTCTTAACGATAAGCTGATTTCTTAATTTACTCATGATACTGGTCATGCTTGAAAATGATTTTTCACATGAATATGTAGACCCAAATAAGGAAAGAATAGCAAAAGCTAGTTTTCTCAGTTGATCATATGGATACAGGAATATTATTCCAAGTGTTAAAAATCAACATATCATTTCTCTCCAGATCCTTTAAAGCAGACCACTTATACTGTAAACTTAGTTCACATTTATTTACTTCCAATAGCTCTAAATCGGCACTTTACTTTTTCAATGATGCAACTGAATTTTAAAGCTGCCACTATCAGTATTAAAGAATGAAAATATAAGTTATGTATGTTACCGTGAAATTCATAGATTTTATTACAAAAGCTAATGTCGCTTTGCTGTTTCTGAAGTCTTTAAACCAGCTGAGAAAAGCTTCATTCATATTTATTAGTGTTGTTTTGAAATAGCAAATGTCAATATTAAAATTACTTTCTCGACAATATTTTAATAGACATGGAAAGTGAATTGAGTTTCTCTTTCATAATCTTCAACAAAAAGCGATGATTTGTTTTCGAATGAAATTACTTCTTTTAACATCGAAAAAATTATGTTTCTTTTTCCTTGTAACTTACGATTAAATTGATTCAGACGAGAAATAACATCCACCCTAAAATAAAATCTCTGGATCCACAGATCATTTGTTAGCACTGCATAGTAAACATTCTTCTCAAGAAAAAATGCTGTTTGGAAACGGTTGTTAGGTTTGATGTCACACTAATGTCGTCAGTTCTTATCAGCATTAATAAGCATGATTAGATGACGAATCATTTTGAGAGGTACGCATTCGTCAATATTGGCTTGCCTTATCGAAAATTATTTCGAAATGACAGGTGGAGAAACGATGTGGACGTCAAAATCATTGAATTTTTTATAGGAATGATTTCGAAAATTTTTTGCACCATTTGTCTAGACTCTAGATTCTGTGCTATTTTTGCTTTCGATAAACGTGCTCCTTCTTTATAGTTCTGCCTATCAAAAATGTTCATTCGTTTATTACAAGGCAAGAAAATAAGTAATATTCCGCGCCTGGACTATATATTTTTCAGATGAGCCGTATTCAAGAAGCAGAGGGCCTTAGGTTGAGGACCACTGCCAAACAACCTTACAGAAAATTCAAATCAACGTCTACTAGGATTTAAATTAATTACGAACGATATAAGCAAAATTTTGAAATGACACAAGGTTTTTATTTTCAGTTTTCTAGAGACCGATTTGTTTCATTTCCATTCCGGGAAAAATTTATCAATGGAATCCTGGGAAAAAATTCAACGATATCAAGACTACCACTTCTCTATTCATGATACAAGTATTTTTTGCAATAATTCTCCTGTTTTGATAAATACGATTTTCCAAATAACTTTCATTAATAAAAATATATTTGATAAAGTAATATTTAATGCTATTTTTGTTTTCTTTTATCTATCGGATCTTCGAAATTCGCCTAATTCAACAGAGCTAATAAAAAATAGACTTTTTAAATAAATATATATAATATCTAGAAGTTCAAACAATAGTTTTATTAATTTAATTGTTGAATTACATCTTTCCAAATGTAAACGCTTTTCGTCCTTTGACTATTTTGCTGTAAAATTATATGAGAAAAATAAATTTATAGAGGGCTATATATTATTGTTTTATTTTGCAGTTTAAATTTGCAATTTTATTTAAAATATAATGCTTACATTTCATATTTTACGAAAATATTTGTATCAAATTTTTTATTTACAGCTAAATTTAAAAAATCATTGAATGTCTTTTCTGTACTTTGTTAAGATTAATTATATATATATATATATATATATATATATATATATATATATATATATATATATGCATAATGTGTCATATTAATTATTATCACAATATTGATTTTGTGATTCTTATATCTGTGGAATCAAAATGTTCTCTGAATTTAAAATTATCTAACATCCCTCGTATTTCGTTTGTTTCAGGCAAACTGAGGGCTTACAATATAATATCAATCAATCTTAATTGAATATTAATTAAATCGTAACATACAATTATTTCTCTCAATGGTCAATTTTTCCAAGAAAAATTGTATACAAAATATAAATTGTAATTCTAAAAAATGGCAGTGAATTGTAATTTTATAAAAATAAAATTATAGGAAATTTTAATTCCAAAAACTTTCTTATAAATTATCCTTAATCTTTCGTGGGAGCATTAAAAAGTTAGTGGGAATTTTCAAAGATCTTACGTAATTATTATAGGGAAATCAGATTTATATTTCTTTTTTTTCTTATTTGTGGAGAGAAGGTATAAAAAAAGTGAAAAAAATGTTTTTACATAATATTTAAATGGCCCCTATGCTGATAATAATATTTGACTTTAAAGCATTTGCTTATAATATATTAACATTACTAGGAATAAGTATAAAATTTTATATAATATGCATTAAATTATAGACAATATGTAGTCAATCATACTTTTGGTTCAAGTTAGAAAGTCTCATTATCATAAAAAAGTATTGAATAATATCATAAATCTCAGCAACATATCATAAAAACATCATTTCATATCTCAATACCGAATCAAAATCATAAAAAATCACATTAGAAAGCAATAAATGCTTTTTCACAGCAATAAATGAAAGTTAAGCTCTAAGGTTAGTTGATGAATACAAAGCAATAGAATCTAAAGTCAATAAAATTCGTTCGAATTTCATTGATAAATATTTTTTATAGTAAAAATAAAAGAGAACCATTATTGTAAAGCAATAAATTATTTATTGACTAAACTTTTTCCTAGAAATGTTAACACTTTGGTGTTCGTCTTACGGAAATAAAGATTTTTATTAAATATTTGTGATCAAATAATGCTATTTTAATTTCATTTTTTGTATAAGCTTAATTATTTTACTAATTTTACTATAAATTAAAAAAATTTCAAATATGGATTTTATGAATAAAATCGGATTAAAAACTATTGTTTGATGGTCAAATAATTCTTCAAATGAATACCAGGTTGTAAATTCATATTCTCAGTGAAATATAACTGATAGTATTCTTATACTTTATCGAAATAGATTCACAAAATATCGAAAAAAAAAAGGAATAGTATTACTGAGATCTTAAAATATGTTTTGACACACGTTAGTGACAAATCGAAAAGCAAGTTTATATAATTTTAATTGTTTTCAAGATTCTTCTTATCAAACCAAGTAAAATTTGATACATTAAATTTCAAATCACTATATAATTTCATATAGTTTATAAACTATACAAATTATTTTTTCATAGCTTTTAACATTATATTAAAATATTTTAGTTATTTTCATTGTCACAATTTATCATAAATCTCCTTCTTTCCTAAACGCTTTACTTTTACTTCACAAATCAAAATGTTTACTGTCAGTATAAGTCCTGTTATTACTAAAAATTAAATTTTCTTCACAAGTTTAATAAAATTATGGAATTTCAAGAATAAGTGATTATTTTGTGGGCATTGATAATAGCTTACTTCAAGTTATCTATCAATAAGTGTTTATCGTGAATGTATTTTGCGATACAAAAGTTATACGATATTTTAATATAATAAGAGATCGTTCAGTGCCATAATTTACTTTAAAAATAACCTATTTTTAAGTATGATCTATCACCATATTGACGTCGATATCGCGTGTATATAAAATAATATTTAAATAGTTTCTATTATATTTTGTTCGGGTATATGGCTTGTGCTTATTTTCATCTTTCAATGTCCTTAAAGAAGTTATTTCTTCAGTATAGCTATATTTATTCTTGATTTCTCTTATCAAAAAATGACCGTTTGAAATATATTAATAATATAAACATCAGCAGAAGCATTTATACCATTAGAGTATATTGTATAAATCCTTTTGTTAATCTCTGAAAATTTTGTTCTGAATTAAGAATTGGTACAATTTATTTTTCGTAATTCATTAATTTGATGAAATAACCTATTTGTTGTTGTTTCCAATCCTTCAAAAATCTAGCGGCAGCTAGATCAGATCCATGACACCGGGAACCCTAGCGAAATCGAGTATCAAAAGCGAACATGCGTAAACATCCGCCAAAGCAAATCCCAGACAATCTAGGATGTGATCGGGGAAAACCGACTTCAGATTGCATTTTGTGCACAAAGAAAAGACCTTGCTCGCAGATTCTAATCTCATGCACCTCAGTCTTACCACCTAAAAGTCTTGAGACGGCCGTTTGATTATGTCTGTCACCTTCGAAATCTATCGCACCCCTAGGGGTCTTCCTGATGAACCAGGGATGGGCTGGAGGGGTGAGCCAGACTTGCCTGTTTTCTTTCTTCTTGATGGAGAAAATTTCTTTATAAGTAAGTTTGTAGTCACAGTTGGGCAACTCGGTGCAACCTCTTTTGGCCAAGATATCTGCCATTTTTTATATTTAATATAACCTATTTAATAAATAACTACAAAATGTTAACTTATATCTATCATGTTTTTAACACGAGGTTTAATGATTAATAATAGCACAATTTTTGATTTTCAAATCTAAATTTATTCTTTAAAACTTAGTTCTCACAATGATTTTAAATGGTAGGTTTCACCCAGGAAGCAGAACGAATTCTATATGAATAAAGCTGAAGTATTAAAATTTGTCCAATAAAAATAGCAAACTTTCTCCTCTAAAGAAATTATATAGCCAAATCTCATGTGGTTAGCTTATATATCACTATTTAAGCTTAACAAAAACTTTATATCAATTAATCGCAAATATAGAGAAATAACTTCTATGTGGTAAAACTAATGAGTTATAACTTTAATTTACAATGCGTAATGTGAACAAACAACTATTAAAAAGAACAACAAATTTAAATCAATATAATTGACTGAGGAAATAAATACCTAAGAAACTTTCATCATTGAAGAGTCTAAGAGTAACTTTTATATATTAAAAATAAATTCATATATATATTATTTATAGTAATTTTTGTCAAATTGTCGTAAGATTTGAATACACATGATTTTTGTTAAGTCTTGTATAGTTTGAGAATTTATGGAATGGTCAAGACAGAATAACATATTGTATACTTAACATTTATGTAATCGAAAGCAAAGTTGAATTATTTATATTATTAATATGTAAAGTCTTCGTATTAAAACTTTGAAAATTAGAAATAAGTAACTATCATTAAAGGAAAATTTTTAAAAAAAATTTCAAATGAATAAAAAAATGAATGAGTTGTTAAAATATGGCAACTTTTCTTTCGAAGGTAGCCAAATATTTTTTAAGAAGTTAGTGCACAAAAACAGGAAAATTAATATTTTAATGACAGTGCAAATTTGAGGCACATTCTTAAATGTGTTGGATAATAGGAAATAGAATGTAAATTTCTGCATTACATAAACATCTATGGATGTAAATACTTGAGAATTGTAGCTTACCTTCATTACAATTTATGAATATAGTCACTTATCGATAAAAATATTATTCCAAAATTCAATAAACGTCAAATGTTAAAAAATTTCACATTGCATACATCAATTTTTCATTTTATTGATTAGGTATTCGCTAGAGAATGTCGTAAGCAAGTTTCACTAATCAAATAGCTCTCGCGTATAAAAAGTGACCATATAACGACAAAATCAAAACTAAACTACTTCATAAAATATCACCATTTGATTTTCAATTTTAGGTTGTGGTTAAAACATTGTAATTAATTAGTTCATGACATTCATTTAACAAAAATAAACAGATTTATCAATTTAAGGTTATTTATCTTAATTTGATTTCGTTCTCTTCATCTTTTAGGTTCTCCACAAATGTCAGACAAAATCTATTCTTGTTTAAATCCTAAATGAGATTAAATAATATAAAATTTTTAAAATTTAATTCCCAAGAAAAATCACTTCTATTATAATCCAAAATGTTTTTATAAAATATAAGATAAAAAAAAGAGGGGTAATATTCATGTAGAAAATTTCGCCTCCAGAATATAAATTGAACAATATTCTTCTTACGAAATTTTCTTGTCTAAAGTAGTTTTTCCAACGTACTCTGCTCGTATTCTTCTTTATGATATGAGTTTTTTAAAGAGAAGTAGCGACCACAATAAAAAATAACTGCAGTGACAACAACAAAAAGCGATGCTGGGTTATTTTCCGACTGGTTCATTCCATGAAAATTGCACAAACCGCCAAGTCAACAGCAAATCCAGATAAGCTTGCACCCACGCTGCCATTGTCATGACAACCGGCGAAATTCTTTTCAATTCAGAAACTTCCATTGAAAGGATGCCCACTCTCAACAAGATATTGTAAAGCGGAAGACGACATTTAGAGCCTCTTTGTCAGAGGAAAAGGTTAACGAGCGGGTGGGGGTGGACGCGGGATTATGCAAGCGTAATCAGGCTCCATGTCGTCTGAATGAGTCGCATCCTCCGCAAGCGATCTCAATGGATGCCATATGATGTTTGGATGACGGAGCATCAAGAGCAACGATAAGTGACACTTTTTTGCGCCACTACCGCTACCGTGTCGATTAGTCATGCCGGGGTAGATCACGCACTAGCGGGGCTTCAGCCGCAAGCACTTGTTTTATTTATTCATTAGGTGATCTCAGACAACTGTGAATGGATTAAACATGGGGTGGGAATTGGGACTTCCTACAATGTTTTTTTATCATTATTTTCAGAATAAAAGAATGAATAATTTATTCAACTAAGTGTATTTTTTTTCGAATAAATCTTATTCTCCTGCGTGATTCATTTTAAAATTCTCATTTCATTTATTTTTATTACTAGTAGTTCATTTTAAAAGTTAAGTTTTGATGTCTGAAAGTTTTCAGCATCTCATCTTAAATTAAATAATTATTCAATAACTATATAACTATATGCGCGCAAGTAGTTTTACATAAATTGTATAAAGTGCTGAAAATTTGAGAAGTTTATATAAGGCCCGCCACACATGATAGGATTTTTCCTATGGATTTGTTGTACGTGAACAAGTTGTACCGTGTGTGGGGAAGTTGGACAGGTTCAAGAAAATTCAAACAAGTTCTGATTTTTCTTCCAACACAGGAAGAAGAAGAAGTGGATCTAGTGTTTGTTAGGTTCCTAGCCTAAATGACCATGTACCTTCTGTTCCTAAGAAATTTTTCTACACCTAACTTTAGTTGAGATTAACATAATGATTTCAAAACATAAGGTTATTTAAACACAAAAGATTAAGAAAATATTTTGCTTAAAGTGCTCCCAACGAGAGTTCTTTGCATGAGATTGAATAAACATAAAAAAGAAAAATTTAAATACCCATTACAAACAAGAGTGCAAAAAAAATTTAAATTACAGTTATATACATAGTAACAGTATTGATATAACTATATAAAGATGGAAGTAAGCAATTGCTTCCCGTTGTCGCGTGTCTGTCTCGCAGGGTTGCAAATTATTTCTTGGCGATACTTGGGAAAATTAATATTTGATTCCTTTTTTAAAAATGTCCATGAAGCAAATATTGCATGAATTTACTGAAATCTATAAAGATGAGCCTTGTTTGTGGCAAATAATGAGTGTCGATTACACAAATAAAATAAAAAGAAAGTTAGCTTATGAAAAATTATTAGAAATATACAAAAAGATAGATGAAAAGGCTTATATTAACGAAGTAAAGGGAAAAACTAATGCCCTCCGTAGAACCTATAAAAGAGAAAATCAATGAACCGAAAAAAGTGGTGTAAGCATGGAGGATGCATATGTGTGCCGACTTTATGGTACTTTGAATATATATCATTTCTGGACGAAATTGCAATTCCACGAATTTGGACACATGTTTTGTTGAGAATGGTGATGAAATAAGTTAAATAATTTATTTTGTAAAATTAATCTCCATTTGAATGAATATATGTAATTACACACTTAACGTAAAATTTAACTACGAAATTTTATTTAAAATTTAACTACGAAGCTTTATTAGAAAACAATTTTTTTTATTTCAGAATGCTTACAAATCTTCAAAATGAAAATTTTAAAATTTTAATTTTCTATATTTTTAAACATGAATTAAGTTTAAACAATAATATAAAGGTATTAGTTGCGATTATTCTGTTGTTTTCTTTAAATATTCTTTATACAATTAAACAATAATAAAATTAGATAATTAAAAATAATAAATTGATTAATAATAACAAAAGAAAATTATTCACCTTTAAGCGAAATTGAAATTAAATGCATTTCAGTTATTATTTATCATTTGGTAAATGTTAATTTGTTTCCCTTTTATTTAAAATCATTTAAGAAAACATTATAAAATCTAAGAATACTTGGATAATAGATAACAAATTAATAATTCTTTTTATATCTACAAATAAATAATTAATACTCGATAGATAAACTTTTTGATGTATTAATGGGGCTCTTTAATTAATACCGCTTGTCAGAAAGCACTAAGTTGCACTTAATGGTTCATGAGAACTTAAAGATGAGCGCATGGATGTATCTTTTCTTATAATGAAAGGTGTTACCTTATCCAACAACGTTGCATACAATTTTTCATTCATCCTCATGTAATTAAAGAAATCTTTATCTTCCGACTGTATCCGACTGTATCTGTTGTAATCAAATTTAGATGTGAAAGAGTTTCACGCTGGAGCAACCAATTTTTTGCCCATTTCTTTTTATTTTTTATTTATTTATTTTTTTTTTAATTTTTTTTATTGTTGTTTTTTTTACCATCATTAGTCCAAAGCAACAGCCAATAATACTTCTGTGTCTAATTTACTCACGTTACTTAACTTCCTATGATAACATTTAATGGCAGACGTTACAAGCACACAAATGAGTACATCAATAAAAACTAAAAAGACACATAAATACGTCAAGTCATAAAAGTGACAGAAAAACTCTTTTAAATGATTAAAATTTTTGGCGATTTTCGATTTCCATTTACAAGGCACACATTTTAAGCCAAAAGCAATAAATGTTGAAAAATGGCACCCTTAAAAATAACTTCCCACTCCAGATGTGCCTCCCCTACTATGGTCAGCTGAGGGAAGTGAGTGCTTAATTACTTTCTACCCCCTCCAACATATCCTAAGGAAAAATCCTATCGTGTGTGGCGGGCTTAACCGATGTGTTACTGAAGCAGTCGTGGATGTCATTAAGACATATTTTATTGAAGGAAACGAGATTTGAATTCGAAATGTTAAATTTCTGTTGGAGAAAAAGTTCTATTGGAACTTAAGAAAATAGCATTTTTTCATGTCGATAAATGCCTGAAACCTCTTCCGAAAACTATAGTTGCATACGAACAGCATAATGAGCTTTTTGAACTTTTTGATAAAATTCTTAAAAAGTGCACAGAAATACTTTCCGTAATGATAAAAAAATTTAAATTGCTTATGAACATTTCATGCCTTTTTTCTTGATTTCTTACTCCAATATGTGGCTTGGGAAAGCATAAGCCTAAACTTTAAATCATATTAACTGAAATATTTGGAGAGTGAATAACCCACTTTTCCTCAAAACCATATTATATAGTAAGCTTTTAAATATTTTATTTTTAGTATAAAATTAATTTTTGAAAATGTCCAGCAGCTTGCTTATTTTTTAAGCTTTCTAACGAAGCAATTTGTTGACTTGAAATCTCTGTACAATTAAAACACGATTTAAGGATCATAAAATCTTTTGTTATCGTCAGAGCCTGACGAAGAATGGGGCAATAACATCAGAGGGGCCCCCAAATCGAATAGAAAGTTTATTTTAAGTTTCCTTCTTTAAGGAGTTTTTTTTTTTTTTTTTTAAAAAAAATCAGTACACACAGTGTAAAATCCGTCAGTTTTTATATTAGCTTCTGCAATAATATATTACAAGAACATCTATCGCTCGTAGGGCTCTTCAAATGCGCTATACCCTTTTAATGATGGACATAGAATTGTCAGAAAATCAATAAAATGGAGAATGATATTTCATTCTACCATTGAAGGGCGGGGGTACTTTATAGCTATTTTAGGTATTTGTCATAATTTTCTTGTTATATATCTATAATGAAGTGAAAAATTTTAATACCTGCATAAAGTTCTTCAGGCCCCAATTAGGATAAGACAAGCCCTAATTGTCATATACAGTATATTTTATACACAGAAAATACGATTTCAAGAAATTACCTTATGTACTGAGAGATTAGGAAAAAAAGTACTTAACTTTCATAATTTAACTATAAAAAATTGATAATAAAAGTATTTATTAAATATTAATAAAAAATAGTTGATTCGATTTTAGCAAATAAGTCTTATAAAATATAAGTAAATTATTTTTTGTAATTCTTCATTTAATTTTCATTAATTTTGCACATTGGTGAAAGTGCATTTTAAATGTTATTTGTGCTTATATAAATATTAAAGGAATTACGCATTAATGTTTCTTGTTAATTTCATTTAATATTAAGATGAATCACATATTTGCATATACTTTAGATACAGACTATAAAATTGAATTTGATAAAATGTACCAACAATAATCCATTGAAAATCGCCAAATATACATATTGAATTTATATTGATTTTACTAAACATCTTAGCCATTTAAAATGAGAAAAATAATCTTTCTGGTGTAATTGCTTAACACATTAAATTGTTTAGAAAAAGAATAGCAACAAATTTTCTCTTATAGAAAAACGTAAAATTTTAAGTAATAAAATTTAAGCCACTACAATTTCAAAGAAGAAAATATTATCTTCAATTACTTAATGAACTAATCATGTATTTCATAGATTGTCAATACTCTCCAATTTTGAATTTAGGTAACAATTTTTTTACAATACATTCACAACAGCACTGGAATAAAAAAAATTAATTCAAATGTTGATATTAAAAACAAAATAAATAATAAAAGGTATGTTAATAAGTGTAAAATAACTAAAAGACAACTAATTATTCCCTTAATGCATAACTAAAATTAAGAAATAAATATATTTTCTGATTATAGTCAAAATGATTAAAAACAAATTCAGATATCCAAGAGATTTGCATAAAATTAAATACAAAATGTTTTTAAAAAATGTAAGAAATATTACTTAATTTATGCTCACATATTTAGAAAATAAATTATTAATATGTGAGACAATATAATTAATATTTTCATAATTCACCATAAAATACTGATTTTTACGAGCAATCTTTTATGTTACAATTTAAATAATATAGCAGATGTTTTTAATACCAAAAGTGAATGTTTTT
Organism: Latrodectus hesperus; assembly: GCA_037975125.1. Lineage (NCBI taxonomy): Eukaryota > Metazoa > Arthropoda > Arachnida > Araneae > Theridiidae > Latrodectus > Latrodectus hesperus. The sequence continues at coordinate 27,797,273 of CM075856.1, read as the reverse complement.
TAATACCAAAAGTTAATGTTTTTAATACCAAAAGCATATTTATTTTTACAAACTTTAAATCTCTTTCGTAATATATAAAACTTGAAACAAAAATTAGACTTACCGGACTTGGAGAATACCCAAATGTGCTGCCAATTCTTTGCATTACCCCGCTTATTCTTCTATATCAATATGTGGTTATTAAATACTCATGGCCGGTGATCACGTTGGCGCCAGCGTACAAGATGGGCAAGACAGAGCGGTGCCATCATAAAATCGTTTTCCAGACTCCCATTGGAGCGCACGTGGCTACTACTCTATGCCAGGTGTGCTTCCAGTTCCCAGGTATTGATCCAACACGAAACTCCCCCTATGCTTCCTGGACTTCAGTGAAAAAGAAACTTTCTCTTCCCCAGAGTCATTACCTGGAGGTTCTTTTCGATTTCTTGCTGTATTTTGTAGTGTCGTCTTCCTCCTTGTGAGATTTCATTGATTCATTTATTATTGATTAAGGATATTTTTTCGGAAAGTTGTTTTCTTTGCACAGCAGAATCTCGTGGTACTCTCTAAGTTCTGAAACTTTTATGAAGCTTGGATGGTGGTACCGAAATACACATTTTGTAAGCGTGAGGAAAATTCTTAACATGTTGCTTGTCAATCTTTCAGAAAACTATATAAACTGGGGCACATCATTGTTATTTTAAAGCCCCAGAAAACGAAAATAGTCTGTAATAACCATTGGCAGTCTGACTTCTTGATTTCTTTTAATGCATTATGCAAGTATATATTTTGGAAACTCCTGCTATTTTTCTCCAAATTTATGTTAATTTTATTTAAAATTTAGCTGCTTAGGTACAATTGATTATTATGTTTAAAATTTATAAAATATCAAATTATAATTGTATGCAAACTTTTGTGAATTTAATTTACCTTTTAATAATTTTTTTTCATTTTTGTGGTTACTACATTGCATCATCTTCTTGACAGGTAAATGTTAATTTTGAGCAATTTAATTTGATATGATTAATTCAGTATTTTTATAAGTCCCGCATTTGGGTGTTTTGGAAAACTACCTTATAAATTATTTTCTAAAATGCATTTCAAAATTTGCTGCCATACGAAGTCAAGGATAATAAAAAGAGAAAAAAATTAAATTTTAAGATTTTACCGCATATGTTCAAATTACAAAAGTATACAGTAAATTAATCAACTGCTTTAAAATCTTTTAACAGATATTATATGATTGATATATACAAGATTTTTATGTGGCATTTAATTTTCTTAGTAATTATATATTTTTAATTGTTTTTTAACACTGTAATAAATAATTTTTCATTTTCCTATAATGCTGTGTTCATTATTAATTTATCACTCATATAAATATAGCATATATTCCTTTATACAATATTCAAAAAATTTTACAAAGTTTTCTAGGTGCCATTTTTGTGCAGAAAAATAACATATATTTCTCAATTTCTCATACCGATATTCCGATTTAACATTTTAAAAAGTATATTTTTGGTCAAGTATATATAAATCCCACTAATTTCAAATTTACGTTATTTGTATACGAGACTTATTTTATTTTACTTTATAAACTACTTATTGTACAATGAAAATGTCAAAGATTTGAATTACATATTGTATATAAAACTTCCGGCCTTAAAACATTCAGGAAAATGTTTATTAATATTCTTAAATATAATACTTTAAAAATTCTTACAACAAAGTAGAGATAATTCAGGAATTTATACATAATAACTTTCTATAAATTATTATCGATGCTTATAAGGCTTTCAAGTAACATGTTAAATTTCTTAATACGATAATTCGTTACTTTTCGATTAAATAAAATTAACACTAAAACTAAATTAAAAAAATTAAATAAAGAGATATTAATCATTGTGTAGATCGACGCAAAAATATAAATTTTAAACAAAAAAATATAGAGTAAATTTCTCTGTTCAATAGACTTAAAAAATAACAATGTATTGTGATACAAAGTGTTAAAGTAATTATCAGTAATTTCCATAATGCATATTGGAAAAAGTTAATTTACTTTATTCACGAAATGTTAAAAGTTAAATATAAATCACCGATGAAGTTTTTAGATGTTTTCACACATAAAATTATATAATTTTATGAATTCTAGAAACAAAAAAATATTTTTTTGGCTTTGTACCAAAACGAAATTTATGCGGAACAAATATCGAGGTCATAGACACTATCGAAGAGAGACGAAGAAATCTATGATGGCTGATAAAGATAATCTAGAAAAGTAGAACAAAGTGATATAGAGCAGACCTCAGAAGAGTTACTTAGTATCATAAATTAGAGTAAAAGATTCTGTATTTATATACATTAGAAATCAATTTCATGATTAAAAATATTAATAAAAAGGAAATTCTAATTCTTGATTAAAATTATTGAATTATTACGAAATAAGTTAATTTCTATAATCAAAGTTTGCCGTTATTCGAAGTTTTTATCTTCAAAAAACAGTGCGATGATTACTAATTAATTTTCCGAATTTTCATATTTAGCATAGTTTCTCTACTGGAAACTGAAATATTCAAATCCATAGAGAAGTAATATCGTTCAGTATTGATTAATAAGATAGAGATACTTTGAAAGTGGATTATTAGTTTAATATGTGTTGTTTTTTTATATTATTTTGCTCAAGCAGTAAGATTTGGCAGGAATCTAGTGTGGGTTTCGAATTACTATTCATAATTCCACTTGACAGAGAAATCGAGCCAACGAATTGCTCAAATGAAGTGCAAAATTTATTAATAATAGAAGGAGATTATTTATGAGTGGATATAATCTAGAAATTATTCACTACAAAAAATATCGAAATGCAGTAGTTTTGAGAATGTAATGTGCTGTTATTGTTCTATTAAATGTTGTTAAAAATTTGTATGTTGCTTTTTATTTAACATCGATTTTAATATAATCACTGATAGATAGCTTATTTGATATTCATTCTATAGTGAGACAAAACAAAATTATAATTGTAATTATATGTATTTTTTAAATTTTATTTCGTATTTGGGACACTTAAGAACATTTCGTCCATTTCGTATAAACAGAGTTCACAGTGGCTCAGTGATAGGATAACACTCTTCTGAAATGTATGTCCCCAACTACCGTTAAACAATAAGAGGTTTGTCAGGGTGGGTGCTCGGGAGTTTTCCAGGTTTTCCCACTTGAGGTATATAAACATGGATAACTTTCTATGAAAAGTACTTCTTGAAAGCAGTTTACCAGGAGGATACGAAAGTGCCTAACTGTAGATTTCAGCCGTAATATATATATATATATATATATATATATATATATATATATATATATATATATATATATATATATATATATATATATATATATATATATATATATATATATATATATATATGCATACATGTTTTGAAGAAATGCATCTTGTTGATTCTTATCCCTTCTGAAAAAAATTTTTCTTTCTACACAACTGCACATAATTTTTATTTTACAGATTTGTCCCTTGTTGAATAGATTAATTTCAAATCAACTATTAGCTCATATATAGCAGAGAAATAATGAAATATAAAATCTTCGGCCAAGATTTCATCTAGAATATTATAAACTTTTCAATTATCGATAATGTGGAGATTTTGAAATAATATTTTTAAAATTTTATGAATCTGAAATAACATTTTGGAAATTACGTATGTTCACAAATAGAAATTGTGAGAATGTACTTATTTGTATGCCACAATTCCATAATATATGCTCACAAATAATAATTTAAGGGCATATATACTGCACCTTTATTTGAAGTACTTCCATCTTAAATTCACACTTTTGTAATTTTAATAACAATTCCTAAAGAACTCTTACCTTTTTCACAAAACTTATCAATAACACTTTATTTCACAGTTATATCTGTTTATTTAGTTGTGTGATTTTTAAAAATTACTATAACTAATACTCTCGAGATAACAGATCAGACAGCATTGGCCTCAAAGTGGAAAGGGATTTGAATTAATTTCTTTTTGTCAAAGAATAAATAATTTAATGTTGTTGGCGGCAATAGACAACAATGCAGACGAACTAAATGCCTATTTATATCTTTAATCATATAAAAAGATTCATACAGCGAATGAATTAATTAAAACGTTTTTTATACTGATAATCAGTTTAATTACAAATAGTTTACTAAATATGATCAGTAAAAGTAGCTCAACGAACAATGGGTTTTAAAGTTTGTTAATGAAAGGAGAATGATACAGAAAGTAAATTAAGCCTAACGTAATCGGTTCTGAAACTGAAAATCCCGTTCTTATATGCCTTTAATTAAACTGCTTTTTAGTTCCTATTAACTATAACCATTCATGCATAAACTCACAAAAATAAAACATATTTATTTATGACTAGGAATAATGTCTGATTAATACTTAATGATATCTTAGATACTTATTTTCAGTCTTATCAGTTCAACTTCCAAAAATACTTTTGTCAGTGGACATCAGAGAATAATGAAATGTAAATTTTGATGAAGATTGCCTCTAGGGGGCAAATCAATCTCCATTTTCTATTCGACATCGATCGAATGGATAGTAGATAATCGATCTCTATTTGATGTTCGATTTCGTATCCTGCTATGTGCAAATAATTTGATTTTCGGGTCATCTTACTTAAATGATCCAACTCCCTGAAAAATTTTTTATCCACAACACGCAAAGAAATTATTTTTATATGCAACTCAATTGCAATATGCAATACATTTATATGAATTGTAAGTATGCCATGAAGAAGAGCTTGTCGAATACTTACAGAAGTTGATTTTGACTTCACATTTGATTTGCTGATGCCTTTTGATTGATTAACATATTTCTTAATCGTTTGCGATGAGCCTTAATATTTAAAAAATACTACTATCAAACCTTTTAATATATATTTTTCATATTATATCAAGAAGCAGGGTAGTATTATATATTATAAAATAATGACCTTAAAACAACGTAAAATTTAAATGCCTACATTTAATTAAAAAATTATTTCAAATAGTTAACTCTTGATGTGATTGCTATTGCACATAATTTTTACTCGGTGACAAACAATGGATACGAATGCTCATATCATTTAGTTCTAATCATTATTTTTAATGTTAGTTACCTTTAAGGAAAAATATCAAAATTTAAATATGTAATGATTTTCTTATTTTTATATATATAACATATATATATATATATATATATATATATATATATATATATATATATATATAAATATATATATATATATATATATATATATATATATATATATATATATATATATATATATATATATATATATATATATATATATATATATATATATATATATATATATGGTTGGCAAATAAGTTCCCACCATTTATTTTAAATTGGAAAAATCTATATGACATTAAATACTTTTATCAGTAAGTTGTACATCATTCGAAAAAGAACATATTGTTCTACCTAAATATGTTTCCTTGTTACTAAGTTTCATTTTCTTGTCATTCACAGATCATTAACATGGAATGTCAAGTTAAGAAGAATGAGCTTTTCCGACCCCTCCTTCTTTTTGCCTTTAATCGAGGTTCTAAAGATGCAGAAGCTGCTCGCAACATTTGGGCTGTGTATGGAGGGAATTCTATAGCTGAAAGAACCACCTATGATTGATATGCAAAGTTCAAAATAGGAAATTTTGACCTCAAAGACTGTATATGTTCTGTTCGTCCAATTGAATTCGATGAAGAGCGGATTGAACCACCTTTTGCATGAAAATCCGTGCCAAACACAAGAGAGCTGGCAGTGACAATGGATTGCTCCCACACTACTGTAGAGAAGTACCTTCACTCGATGGTCAAAGTTCAGAAGTGTGGAACATGGGGGCCTCACTCTTTAAGTGTCACCAACAGAAATCAATGAGACACAATCTCCGCTGGTTTCCTTGCTCGTCACCAGCTATCCAAGGACACATGGATGATTTCTTCACGATGGGAGTTTTTCAACATTGACGCTGAAATGAGAGCTTGGTTGGATGGTTTTTTAGAGTCTCAAACAAGTGATTTCTACCAACGAAGAATTCAAAATGAAAAAGTTTAAGTACGGGAAAACATAGAGTAAAGCACAAAAAATACATTCTTGATTAACTACTTGTATATGTTTACTGAAAAATAACCTTTTAACAAACATAGTCACCAAACCAATATCAATATATATATATATATATATATATATATATATATATATATATATATATACAGGTAACCGTCCTATAACACGGTAGTTAGGTTCCTAGAAAATGCCGTGTTGGGTGAAATCGTGTTGTATGAGACCCAGAACTAGTACAAAAAGGGGGGTTACGTTCCAAAAACTTATTAAAAACAAATATTTTTTTTTAATTCGACATAAGCAACTTAATTTTTATTAAATAATAAATGTATATCCATTACAAAGTAAGAAAAAAATATTTTAATCTAACGCAACCCTAATTTAATGAATTTATTCGTCGTCACTGCTCAGTACAATCAACCGAGAACGTTTTTTGGGTGGAACGATATCGCCTTCACTTTCAGAACATTTTTCTCTATTTAAAGTTTTTGTATGTTTTCCCCTCTTAAAAAATCTGTAATCGAACTTTGCTGACTAGTTCTTATTAGATCATTTTTAAATTTCGCGGTATGGAGTTAAACAGTTGTGCAGCTCCCTTTTGAATTTTCGACTTCTTTCCGTGGAAGGGTCTGTTTTCAAGAAAAATGACTCGAGATTTTCCGCTAAGCATAGGCCTTCTTGTAATTCTTTTAATGTTAAATTCTTAACTGCACAACCTTCATCAGAGCTAGCGTCCTCAAAATCTATTTGATTTGCATCCAGGGATGCCGCCGACCGATAACAAGCTCTAACATTGGAACAAAACCGTGTTATAGGATGACGTGTTGTAGGAATTTTCCCGCAATTTACGAATCGTGTTATAGCTAAACCGTGTTATAAGATACCGTGTTATAGGAGGGTTACCTGTATATATATATATATATATATATATATATATATATATATATATATATATATATATATATATATATATATATATATATATATATATTTATATATATATATATTTATATATATATATATATAATAGATACTTAAATAATTATAAAGTCATATATGAAATTTTAAACATTGATAAAATTCCAAATTTTATTTTTTTATGAATTTCCATTTTATATGTGGAAATTCATAAGTGTTTTTGAATTTCCATTATATTTGATTTTAAGCAAAAAGTTGTTTTTTTTTTTTTTAAAAAAAAAGTGTAGTCTCCCTCTTAACTGAATTTTCTTCACAAGAATGGAACTCCTTATTAATTTTAAAATATAAATATTTCGAAAAATCAACACAATTAACACTAAATGTTTAATCGAAGGTACTAATTTTCCAAATTATAAAAACAGTGACCATCACATATGAATTTTATAGCTGTCTAGTGTATAGCTTTTATAGCTGTGTTTTTAGTTGATAAAATAAAATGATTTTTAGCCTATATACAACATCAAAATATTTAAATTATTAAAATCCGAAGAATGCAACTTTTAAGTATCATTGATAATACAGTTTTGGTTTCGAAAGAACCTTTTCGACAGAAAAATTAATCTACACAGAATTTACTTAAATCACTGCACTTTTTTGCTACAATTTTGCTTTTAATTCTTAAATTGCACTTATAAAAAATTAAAAAGTAATGAAATTTTAAGAAGTTTAACTTAGATTTAAAACTTTCCTAACATAGTATATGTGACATATTAATACATGACTCTACTTACGTTATAAAGTGCTATTATGAAAAAGTAAATTTTATTTTTCTGGTATATAAGAGTTCTAGATCTTATATTACCTTCAAAATAAAAAAATAAACAAGCTTCACACATTTTTGCAATATTTCGTTGACAATAATATAAAATTTTATTTATCTTTGCTGGAAGAAAAGTATACTATTTTATTAGTTGAAAGAAGGGTGATAAAAAAAGACAGTACAAATACGGAAAGAAAGCAAATGGCTTATGAAATCTAATTTAAGTCTACAGAAAATTGGCTCAAACATACGACGGTAGCTTATCAATGGTTTCTATAATACTTGTTGAGAACAAACTTAATTTTCTTTTGTTCAAATACACATAACTTTAATTTCTTGAGTTCAAATTCTAGAGAATTTTTATAGACATTTCTTTATTAGAATTAATAAAATAATCAAACACTCACACAAAAACCAATTATAGAAGTCACCTAATTTTCTACCACTTGATTGTGAGGTTACAATATTCAATATTTTGAAATATGAAGACAATTTTAGTAATTGATTGACAAACATACTTTCTAGGAAATTTAAAAAATATGCACATTACTAAGCGTAATATTAACTTATGAATCACTTTTTAGTTGTTTTCATTTAAAAATATAACACACTGAGTTAATATATATATATCTTTTGAATGTCTGCCATGAGGATTTAAAAGCTTATTAAGTATACATGGTAAAAGATTACTTTTCGTCCAACTTCAAAAGCAGACAACAGAACGGAAAGATATTACGTGATAAACTGATGCGTTTCAAAAAAAGTGTTTGTTTTGTATAATTTTAATATATTTTCAATATATAAATATATATTCACTTTTGAGCTAATATTTTGAGAAAACTTTTACAACAGCTAATGCATTAAATATAAAAATTTACTTTGCTATTCGTCTCTTTTTTTTTTTTTCGTTAACCACTTACAAAGTATGTTTACAGCTTGTTACTATTGGGTTGTTTGGAAAGTCATTTCGTTTTTCCCACCTGGATCAGCTTTTTGCCAGTTACCAACCACTTTATGAGTGAAATCGTGCTACTACCAGAAAGATGATGAAAGCTGTAGAGGACTAGAATGGACAATATGCAATGGAATATGATATTTATTCGTTAGACGTTTTTCATTTTCATGAAAAACGAAAATACTTTCCGAACAACCCAATATTAGTAATAGAATTTAGGAAAAAATTAAAAATTTATTTCTTTGAATAAAAATTTTGAAGAAGTTTAATTTAATTAAAATTAAATACACAAAATACACTCGTTTTAACGAATCTCTAAATTACGAACACTCACGATTTCACACACAAAATATCTTTTCTTTAACATTGTCGCATGGATACAAGGATAAATTTAATTTCTTTTTTACGAGCCAAAATATTTTTGAGAACTCATCTCTCATGCATCATCCTAAATTTAGGGCCATTTTTTATCATCTAATTTTTTTTTCCTTTTTTTAAATTTTATGATCGATAAACTTAGATCGACGTATTTGTAAGAGAATTATAAATACATCGAGAATTTTGAATAACTAACTACACTGATGCTGTCGTGTGGAATTCCTCCCGCTTAATCTAATTCCCATCTTACATTAAAACATCAAACCATAACGTCATACACCAAAGTATACTCTGATAATTAATATAATCAATAGTTTCAAGGGCTACTTTTGCAGATCCTAGATTGGAATTGCCTTATAAAAATATAAAATATAAATCGTATGTATAGATTGACAATACACTTGTAAATATATGTTTATGGTGTTTTAGATTTTGAAATGCAAGTTTATTAAAGAAATCACCGTAACTGAAAAAGTCAAGAACATTAACTTGTCTACTTGAGTGAAAATGAATTACTTGTCCAAGAACTTCAACCAGGAAGCACACTATTGGCCGAAACTTCATTATGAACTCGGATTTAATGTACATGTAAGAAATATGATTAAATGATTCGAGAACATAATGAATGGTGACGAAATAGGTTGTTTATATACCAAACAAAAAGAAAATGATTTGGTGCTATGACCGTTTGTTAAACAAGTTACTGAATACCGTGTTCCCTCGCCACTTCGCGCTTCATGTTTTGCGGCTTCAGTGCTTCGCGGATTTTTCCAAAATATTAAAAAAAATTTAATTTTTCAAAAATTATTTAATTGTATCTTATAATTTATAGTTATTATTTTGCAAATGTTTCTTTATTTCTAATTAGAATTCGTGTTCTGATACTTCTGGAAATTTTGTTAGAATTCGTATTTACTTTTTCGAAGTTCCCATATTTCCCTTATTCATATTCGTTTCCGAAATTAACGTTCTGTTTCATTTTTTAAAAAATCTTATTATCTAAAAAATATATATTTACGCTTTTTATTTATCAGGTTTAAATTTTATTTAGATGTGTAAAGTTATTTAAGAACGAATTTATTACGTCACAATTACATCTTCGCGCTGTATAACGTCACATTCTTGAATTTTTTAACACTTAAACTTGACATTCAGCAATGATATATTTGTTGAAAAGGGAGCTTTGGACACTTGGTTAAAGGGCATCGTTTTCATCAGCACATTATACTTCAAAGGTAATCTTACTAAAATGGCTTCTGCATTTTAAAAATTCGCAGATATTTCGAAATGCAAGCTTTAAAGGCAGAAATAAAGTGGAACAGCTCAAATATTAACTTGTTTGAAATATGTATGATAAACGCTATCAACTTAGATAATCTGAGAAATTCGTAATACCAATGCTCAAAATTATGAGTTATTCCTCAAGAAGACATCCCAACTATCATCAATAGTTCTTTGTGTAACCTATGTATAGTAAATAGGCGTTTATAATTACTTTCAAACACATTTCCATATTTTAAAATTTTTATTTCATTTATAATTTATAACTTGCGCTGAAAGAGTTTTTCTGCCTTATAAAGTATAGGAACTGATCCGAAAGTATCCCCTTACTCTTAGAAATATTCATTCTAAAGAATCATGAAATTGAAATTTAAAAATATAATTTTCTTTCGACATTTTTTAGATACAAGAATAGAAAATTGTTCGAACACTTGAAGTCTGATAAATGTGGTTGATATTCTATGGATTGAAGTCTTAATTCTTTCAAAACTTCGCATCTTTTATTCGGGCAACAAAGTCAACAAGTGTTTTGCTCCACAAACAAATAAAAGCTCGATTTTTGTAATTTCTCAAGTCTTTTTTATTTGATTTTTTTAATTTCAACAAATATCTTGAAAAATGATTTGCTATTTGAATTTTTGTAGTATTACAGATTAATCATTAAAACACCTGAATTTAAAAAATGCTATGAGGCATTTTTCCACAGACGCATGTTTTTTAAAAGCTCAAATAACTAATGACTTTATAATTTGATAGGTACTTAGCATTTATCAGGTTTTTAAGATTGATTCATAGATTTCATTTAAAGCAAAGTTTTGTTTCGGTAAATACATTTTGCAGCAATACGAAATCCAACTTAGTGAGCTAAAATTTTGCCAAGAACTTTTTTTTTTGACAATCTCAGTCCAGGGATGAGAGTGATATAAAAATGTTCGCTAGATTTCCTTCTCGTATTTTATTTCAGAATCCTTTAAAGATAGTCATATATATAAATGTTGGAAGACAAATAATGCATATTCATTCGGTTTATATTTGATGCAAGTTATTACTTTTATTTTATGTTAAAAGTTTTTCATTTGCATTATAAAGAAATAATATTTATGAATAAAAATTAATTCTGTTATTTGAATTTTTGTCTGAAGTCGAACTGCAAATGGCTGCAGGGAATGAAATGAAATGTATATTAAAGTGTCGACGCGCCTGGCTAATTTAATATTAAAAATTATGTTTTATTTCGAAATTTTAATTGCTGAAATTTATTTAAACATATTTAATGTTGAGTTGAACTCACTGTAAAGTTACTTACTCTGCGATGTAATTAATTCAGGCGATTCCGCTCCAGAACTTTTTCTTGAAGAAATTCTTTCTACTTTCTAATTTCCATATTAATAAATACATAATTCAGTTCTTATTAATACTTGTATTTTTTCATTTGTGCTTTCCATTTCAGTGTTTTACCTTTGTTAAGTAACTTATGTTTATACTTTTCTGAAGATTTGTAGTACTGTATTATTATTTTGTATTACAAATCAGTGTGAATTACGAACATAGTTCACAAATCATTTCTGGTAAAATTTCTGAAGTAATTTATTGGCCTATTTCATTTTTATGCATTTGAGATGCTTTTCATTTTAATTTAAAATTAACTAGCAAATTATTTGTGTTGATGTTATATCTATTTATTTATGGATCAATAAATAATTCGGCTGACAAGTACATTAGAAACTGGCTAAATGTAATTTTCTATTTAAAAATTCAAAGTGAAAAAAATTTTGTAGAAAATTCTGAAATATTATTTGACAAGATATACATTTTCCTACAAAGTTTTAATTATTTTATTTAATATTTAATTGTACTTTAATTGAATTAATTTTTTCTTAGCATTTAATATTTTTTTATAAATAAAAAAGGGAGAAGTTTTAATCTCATTTTTACTAAACTTAAACTATAAAATGTCATCTCCCCCCCCAAAAAAAGGAAATTTTTAAAACTGAAATATTATTAATGAAACCTTGTTAGAATATAAATAAAATACAAAATTTCTCTGTAGAATTCCTTAAAATTTGCATCTTTATAATCAATAGGGGAAACGTATATAACTTACAAAAAAATTCGTTTCGAATAAAACTAATGAACGTGTATAAGGTATTTCATGTTACATTTCTTAATAATTTACATATATAATTACAATTATTATTGTTAATAAATAAGTTATGTTTTATTAACAGCACTTTCGATAAGACAACATAAAAATCTGAGAATGGAATTATAATATCGTGAATTTTATCAGGTAAATAAGGTTTACTCTTTTGCGGAACACCTAGATGGCTAGCTTCTTAAACTACCTAGTAGCTCAAGTACAGCATAATCATGGAAAAAATAAATAAAGCACTAATAGGTATTTAAATATGTAACTAACTACATTCAATAGCTTATGACTTCATTGAATCTAAATCTGGATCATAATAAGTCAAAATTTTGGAAACTTTCATTTTTACGAAAGAATTATTAGTGTAACATAAAAAACTCTAATGATATCGACTTTAATTTTTTTTCATTTGCTGATTAATTAGATTATAATTGGATCTTTTCCTTATTAAACAAAGAAGGAACCTGATAAGGATGAAGAAAGGAAAAATGTCAAAATTGATCAAACTATTTAAAAATATCCAATTTGCTTCAAATTTAAAAGTATAGCCTGAGCTTTTAAAATTATATATATTTTATATTACCTTAAAATAGATAGTTTTCTCTTTTTATTTGTATTATATTCTTACCAAGAATTTATTCTGTATATTATATTTATTACTATTTTTGTGGGGAGGGGGTGTAAAAAATGGACATTGTAAACCTGGGTGACCATTATGCTCGCTACGCCACTGATACAATATTAATTACTTTGTTTATTCAAAAATGATTTTTACATTAAGAATATTAACTTTTATATTGTGTATATATACACAAATACTCTTAAGTTATTGATAACAAAATACAAGTTATTAAATTTGTTTCTAACGTGTTGTAGATCTTAAAAATTATGAGAAAATTATCGTTTATATTTTTTTGTAAATTTATTCTAAGTTACTTAACGAAATCATTATTCTTGTAAATAAGAACTTCGGTTGCTTAGAAAGATTCTACTAAGCATTCTTACATATTATTAACTTTATCGTTATGACAGTAAACAAAGAATATTTTTTTTTCTCTTATATGTACTTTCAAAAAATTTAAAGTAAAGCACATATGAATAGATATTTTTAAATTACTAATTCAATCAATTTTTAAAAAAGTGTCAGTTTCAATGAATTCCAAAAAAGTTTCCTTGTGGTATTTAGATGCATGAAAAATAAGTTTCACTATTTCTTTCTTTATTTCTAATAATTAATGTAAACTACATTTTATTTTAAAATATTTTGTGCATTATGATTAAAAGTTTAGTATATAATGACATTATATACTATCTATCTATCTATCTATCTATCTATCGATCTATATATATATATATATATATATATATATATATATATATATATATATATATATATATATATATATATATATATATATATATATATATATATATATATATATATATATATATATATATATATGTATATATATATCGATAGATAGATAGATAGATAGATATATACATTACTTTAAGCAAATTTTCCCAAAATAATTGTTACCTTTTGGATCTTATGCCCACCCCAAAAGAATCAATTTTGTTACCTGTGAATGGTACTTGTTTAAAACCTTATAGGTGTCTCATATTTCAATTAGACACGTCGTAAATATGAAATCGACTGAACTCGTTAGAATATCGCTTACGTCAGTACCTGATGGACATAGAAAGAGAAGTTGATCTAAAATAACATTTAAGTGGATAATTCTAAATGAACGAAACAATTTTAGATGACCAGCTGGGAATTGGCCGGAATAGCAGCCCTGAAACGAAAAGGATTGAAAAACTCATGGCTTCATGCAACACAAGGTTGAAAAACTCATGGCTTCATGCAACACAAGGGTGTCATGAGATACCAGGCAAGATAAGGTATCTCCTCTATACCTGCCAAAAATATAACTTATTACATAACTAACGACATCACACTAAAGATTGACCCATGAAAGCTTACTTTCACCCACAACAAACGAGTCAGTACAACTAATTTTGACGAATTTTCACATGTTGCTTGTGGATGGTACTTGTTTCATACATTCCTGGAATCTCATATACCTAACCAACTATCACTATCGAGATAAATGCAGTCAGTAGACGTCCGCTTATACGAACCTTTAATTTCAATTATTCACGATTTTACAAACTAATTGCTGGTCACTAAAATGGTCTCATTGACGCAATGGTAATTTTCATCTTAATTTACGAACAAAAAATTTGAAACTTCACATTTTTTTCAGAACTTATTTCCATGAATCTTTTGTTTGCTTATACACTTTATAATTTAATTTTGTTTTCATTTCCTTCATTTTAACCGCTGTAACTACTGTAAGTAAAGAACATTTTCTTGATGACTTGAGAGAAGATGAATTACTTCCTTTTCTTTACTTCGACAAAGAAACTCGCTACTGCTAATTTACTTCAAGACATTTGGAAAGCAGACTCAGATGTAAATTGTAGGCTAGGGTCATCAGATGAGTAAATATTAATAATAAGAAATGAATGGGAATAAAAAAAGCTTTCAGATATTGAACAAGAGGGAAATGACTTTGTGCTATGATTTTGAAAAGCAAGCATAAATGTTTATAAGATTTAGGTACTTTTTTGTGAAAAATAAAAGTTAAAATACCTATCCACATCGAAAAACTAGAAAAATATGTCTTTAAAAATGTATTTTAAAACAGAAAAAAATAAATATTTGCTTGATTTTTTATCAATAACATCTTCTTTCGAAAGTTAGAACTGTTTTAAGTATGAATTTTATTTTGCAAATGTTTCGTATATCGTATATGCTAAATAATTTCTTCTAGTAATACTTTACTTATAAGAAACAACAGTATAGTAAAAACGTTAGTTTTGATATGTAACACTTAATTTTCTATTTAACAAATTTCAATTTAAAGAACTATTTTATTGATCTCTATGAATTCGTAGAAACGAACTTCGATTGAATCTCGGGTGTGACATAGAAACACGAAACAATCACGTGACTAATGACAACATTTCAATCATTGACGAATGAAAATTTATTTACAATTGAATTTCAGAAATTACAATTTTGATTTCTTTCACCCACATAATTTTAATTTTAATAATGATATGAATTTTTGATGTAAAAAATGTTCATTAGATTTGCACACATTTAATATGTACAAAATAAATTAAAATGCATTGATACTTTGCAAAGAAAAATATTATAAATTACTAAACAGATTATTAAAATAAGGCCTGTTAAATATTGATAAGCAGATTTCTATTTTGTAGTGCAAAACTTCAATTGTTTATTAAAATTAATTGTATGTGATTATATTCGCATGGTATCTAACCCTTAATATTAAATTTCCTTTACTATCTTATTAATACACAAAAGCTTATTTTACTGAAATTTATTTAATTAAGTGACATACTGTCATACAGAATGCAATAAAAGTAATCAAGTTGAAATCTTTCCTTTGTTCTCAATAAAAACATTTAGATTTAATATATCTGTCCTTTTAAATTGAATTAAATATTAATTTCAATTAATTTTTAATTAGGAAAATTTATCTGAAATGAAAATGCGTAATTTTTAAAAATATTGTGCAATCAAAGACTTCTTCAAATCAAAGAAATGCCATCAAAGACTTCTTTTCAAAAATTGTAATTAATAAGACAGTTAAAAAAAATTTACAAGCTGAGTTTTTTCAAAATCAAAGTACTTTTCCTTTTTTGCATCCTTCTAGCATGTATTATTTATTGAAAAATGAATATATATTGAAAAATTAATCAAAAATATACATTACAAAATGATAAAGAAAATTATTAAACATATATTGAACAATTAAAATATTCAGTAATGATACGTATAGAAAGCTTAAAATCAATTTCTCACAAAATGTTGAAGTTAATAAACACGCGTTGCAAAATGCGTGTTAAAAAGGATTTAAAAATATGCAAAATGCTTATAATTAAACATGCTATAATCTTTACAAGAAAGAAGGATTTATCTTTCTTTGGTTATACGTGAAGTGTTTCAGTGGTAAAATGGTGGAGAACTCCAAGAAAGTTGTTGTCATATAGCATCAAGTCTTACAATTTGAGCTTCAGCAATCCTAATTTGGCATTTTCCCATCATATAATTTTAATTTTAATATCAGTCCATGTTTCCATAAAAAGAGCCTCAGATATTACCATTTAGAGGCTCATTCTCGGTTACAAGATTGTAATTTTTATAAAATAAAACTAAAAAAAAATGTTTTGAATAACTCGTAAGTAAAGATGATTATATAAATTGAACTAGTTTTTATCAGTTTTGTTGAATATTGATTAGTATACTTCTCTCTATATTATTGAAAAACTTCTATTATATAAAAAATTAGTTTTACATGATTATAATTGGCTTAAATTTAAGAACCAAGAAATTATAGTATATTTTCGCTTTTATTAATTCATATTTCATTTAACACATATAAATTTATGTGATACTTTTCCATTTTACTCCATTCAATAGTTTTAAATATTCCCTTTGTACCGTGTACTGCTTAAAAATATTTATATTATTTTTATTAGTTTCTAAAAACAAAGATTTTATAAATTAAATTATTATCATTTATTGACATACTTATTTAAACGTCAATGTTTATTTCTGGCAGTAACAACTTAACAATCGCATCTATGGTCGGTCAGGTAGTTATAATGTAATCGAAAATTTTTTTCCTATAAAAAAAAAAATTAAATATTGCTGTATTTGACTGCTTTTTTACTTTGGTGATTTACACCTTAATCTTTTCAACCAACAAAAATATCATTAAACATCTTTTGCACCAACTAGCATTTAGTTTGTTAAGCTTTGTTTATCACTTTTCAGTCAAATTTTAAACAAAAAAAGAAAATTTGATTAAACTGTATTTAATTTAAAATAAAATTTTGAGCAATTACACTCATGTTACCTTTTATATTATTTTTGCTTTTTCGTAAGGAACATGCTGTTTCTCTAGGTTCATAAACGGGGATATAAAGGGGAAACACCCTTTATTTTTATCATACTAAAATTCCTACAATTAAACTACATACGTTATATATCATGCATATAATTATCAAATTTGCTCTGTTCTTAATAAAAAGGTTTAAATTTAATTTATTTGTATTTTTAAATTAAATTTTATTGAGTTAAAAGAAACATACATATGTGAAAATGAAAACATTCTAAACGTTATTTTAGTTTTAAAACAACTTCAAAAATATATAATTTTTAAAAACATATAATCCTATCAGAGAATTATTTTTATAAATTGTTATTAATCAAGCCAGTTTTTAAAATTTTACCAGCTATTAATAAAAAGTAGGCATTATTAAGATAATGCTTACTTTTTTATTAAAATATATTCAGGGTGCCTCTGAGTTTTTTGTCAATTCGGTGCCATATTGATAGCGATGGTGATTTATTTCTGATTGGGTTTTCGTGTTTTCATCTCCATCTTAAGCCCCTATTAAGACGGGGAAAGATAATCTCTGCCGACGTGAAAATCAATGCTAATACATAAGTAACACATTTCTGTGTGTATAATTTATTCTTAAATAAAAAGACTAAGAATTTGAAAGAAAAAATAATTTCAGATTGAAGCTTCAATTTAAACATGAAATTCTACAAACACCACACAAAATCGTATATATTGTATTGTAAGATTTTCCTATACAAAAATAATTTCTTAACAACAATGTTTATAAAAAATTAATGATTAACTATTGATATATTAAAAAAAGAAACTCAAATTACTATTTTAAAAATTGTGGAAATGCACAAAAATTATATTTTTTTAAAAAATATATATTAGTCATGAATTTTAATTTAGAATTTATTTTTAAAATGAAAAAATCAATTATTTCTCTTTTTTATTAAAGTAAATATTGTGGCATACTAAAATAAGATGCATTTTTAAACTAATTATTTATTACATTTAAACAAACACACCACATAAAAGCAGAAATTCTTTATACTATCTTTATTTACATGCAGTTTCTTAAACTATAATCTGCAATAAAATGACAAGTATATTTTGAATAAATATATATATTTTTAAGTTTTGTGGGAAAAAATGAAGAAAAGAAATAATTAATAGCATTTTGTGATGACATTATATGAATAGTTTGTTTCATATTACATTTTCAAATTGAAAATTTTTTTATGAAATTTGTATGAAACTAAAAGAATGAAGTGCTATTTAGCCTCATACCTGATAATCTTGCAATTGAAGGTCATGGTGAGGCATTTGAATATCTACAGTGAATTTTCTTTTAGGAAGAGTTCACATAAGTTGTCGGTCATATTCATTTATTGTACTTGTTATTGCTCATTGTAAAACTCTCAAGCACTGATAGATGTGTATGGAGAAAGCTCATCTATATGACACTCATCTCTAATTTTCAGTAGTGACTGCAATTAGTCTTTATTGTTCATTTCAATGATTAGTTAATTGCTTTATACAATGGAAGTCAAAATACTCTCTATATTGACCATGATGTAAATTAAATTATTTTGCAAATATAGTAATCATCTAAATTTTTTATACTTTCACATTATTTGTATTAGCATCACAAATAGGAACAAATACAAGATTTCTATTTTAATCAAATATTGTATTTAATTTCATTATTAAAATTGTAACTTTTTAACACATAAAATTGTAACACAGCCCTTTTTAAATTTGATTTTTAACTAGTTTTACTGTAATCTATAATATGTTAAGAATGCTTTATCATAAAAACAAATGAAAAAGGCTTGAAATTATTAAAATTTTATATTGATTTATATCAATTTAATACACAATATATACAGGAACAATATTTTAATGTATATTTAAATAGAAATTTTTGCTTACATTAAAATCATTTCACTATTTTATTTGTACACTCCAGTATTTTCATCATTATAGGAATTTATTTTTAAGTCTAATTTACATACTGTCAAAAGTAAATGGAGTTAGTTGTAAGATTGCAATATATTTTGGATGAGTAAATGAACTTTATGTAAGTGTGTTCCAGGGAAAAAATGTATAAAAGAATTTAATTATATGGAGAATAATAATGAAATCTTATAAATATGTATTTGTAAATAATAAACCAAAATGCTTGTGCCTTTAACATTTAATTATAATGCATTAACTTGCTAAAAAGAAAAACAGGAAATTAATGTAATGAAAAAATAAAAGTAAAATTAACACTAAATATTTTTATATGGCATACTTATTTCGACTGAAGTTTCAGTTTAAATATGCAAATGTAAGTTCAACACAAACTGTAAACATTGTAAAATGACAAAATAGTCTCATGTATTGAATAACTAACAAAACTTAAAATGAAATTAATGTTTGAAAACTCAGTAAATTTAATAAATATTGAAATTGGAACACTTCTCATCTACTTTGCTAAGGAAATTAAAAACAATTTTAATTATCTGAATTTTTAACTATCTATTAAATTTATTAAGTGTTTCATCTATAATATTGAAAAAGTATACAATAAAGACAAAAAAATTTTTAATCTTCATCAAATGAGTTTATTAAGTTGATTATTTCTAACTGAAGAGCATTTCCTTTTTGTTTGTTTTTAATGCCGGCAATTCTGCTACATTGAAATGGAATACAATAATTAAAACCAATCACTTATTTCCATGTTATTACTTTCACTTGGCGAAAAAAAGACAAAACATGATCCGTGTTTAAAATCATTGGCGATATGAATTGCTCGAGTTGCTGCTGCATGCACAAAAAAGTTGCTCATTCTCGGCAACTTATAACGCCAATAACTTTCATTTGGCATGAAACTTGGCGAAAACAAAATGATTTACAAATTACAACTGCGCTGCTGTGTAAAAAATCTGTAATATTATTGGACGGATAGAACGAGTTGCTCAAATTTTAAGTTGTGACGTCACGTAATGTTAAGTCTACGGGAGTTGCTCAAACTGAAATCTGGGCAACTCTAATGTAATAGGGGCTTAATTTCTTCAAACATGCACGAAAACAAGCTTGGCGAAAAAGTCGCCAATTTTCGCCAAGGGGCACCTTGAAGTATATCTTTCCCAGATATATTACTTATTCATAGAATATATATAGAAAAAAAACCAAATATATTTATCAAAAAATGATTAATAAAATTCTAAAATACATCTTGATTTATGAAATGAACCATATGCGAAGACCATCGTATTCGAGTAACGGTAAACTGACTTACAATGAATTTTAAGGAAGTCCATATACACTTTTATAATTAATTCTGTTCATTTTTCTCACATTTTGCTCTAGTATATTT
The DNA here is from genome assembly GCA_037975125.1 of Latrodectus hesperus. Lineage (NCBI taxonomy): Eukaryota > Metazoa > Arthropoda > Arachnida > Araneae > Theridiidae > Latrodectus > Latrodectus hesperus. The sequence goes on along the minus strand of CM075856.1, from coordinate 27,776,349 downwards.
TTAATCGCTTTCAGCAATTTCAGAAAATACAGACAATAGCAGAAAAAATGAGCACAATCAATTGAAAAGTACTCAAGTCAGTTCATTTAAGAGACGGTTTCGACATTCTTAAATCATAAATTGCCGCAGCAAAAGAATGCAGTGTAATGTGACAGACTTTACAAAGTGTAATGTGAAGGTGATATTACTATAGTGATATTCTTTTCGAGAATATAGTCTCTATATTTTATAGAGTATACAAACTATATACTAAACAATTATGCATTCTTTTCGAGGCATTCTTATATACCTTCGAAAAGAATCCAAAATTAATATATTTAAAAAAAACTAGTGAGATGTGCTATTATTTTAAATATAAAGTAAATATAACACGATATTTGTCATGATATTAAAAATAATTATATATATTTCTTATGTTTATTTTTAACTATATATTGAAAAGAGATTGGAGGGCCACCTACAAGAAATTTCAAAATTAGTTACAGGATTGGAGAGTATACATCGTTAATATTTACCTTGAGTCACTTTTGTAAGCCCCGTAGAAAGCTTTCTGCTGTTTGTTAGACTAACGCCGGTGTGGCGGATAAAATTTATGAAGAAATTTTGATTGCTTTTTACTATTTTATTCGAATTACCTTCTTGTAAGTACCTATAAGTTTATAAATATTTTGTACCTTTCATTTGTACCTAGTAAATTGTGAAACGCCTCAATTTTTCTTAGCGTTCCTGCTTATCGCCTCATGCGTAGCATAGTTTGTTTTAACTCTTAAATTAATTTTTTACATTTCTTGATTTAATTTTGTTTTATAGGTTGTGAAAAATGAGTAGTACTCGACTTTATGTTGGACGGTTGAGTTACGATGTAAGGGAAAGAGATTTGGAACGTTTTTTTAAAGGTTATGGAAAGATCCGTGAAATTCTTATTAAAAACGGATTTGGTTTCGTGGTAAGTATTCAGTATAATATACATAATGATAATTATACTTAATGTTTGAAATTTTAATTTGTGTTTGTGCATTATTTAATAAATGTTCATAATGTAATGTTTTTGCTTACTATGTATGTATATTAATGTCTGAAGTTACTGTGATGTTTGTTAACATTTTTAGGAAAAATGTAAAATAACTATAATTTTTTAATATCTAAATAAATGTGTCAGTGTCTCCTAGTTCTGTAACTTTTGCATACTTTTGAAAACCATATTTTTTAAATTGAATTTATCTAAGACATACAAAGTATTTTTTCACATGGAAACTAAGTTTATTACTTAAGTTTTGAGAATTGTGAAATGAATTGTTAGGCATTTCAGAAAACAATGCCTCCATATGTTCTGCCTAAAATGTCAAATGTATTGCTGTTTGATTTTATTCAAATAAGCAAAGAAAAATATTAAATGTTATTTTTCTAGTTTGAATACATTAATGTATGTATGATACCATTAAATTCCAATTTAGTTTTTTTTTTTTTTGTAAATATTGACTATTTTACAAGAATGTAATTTGATTTCATTCATTCATGTATTTATACAGAATTGTGAATTTCTTAAAATTTGTTAATTGTTTATGACTTGTTTTGATCACATGGTGTATATAAATGTTTTTGTATGTATAATAATTATATAGTATGAAACTAATTTTTCTATTGTTTCTTATTGATGAAACCAATAATGGAATGTATAATTGGTTTTATTTTAAACAAAATTTTGTATTTTGAGACCATGTCAAACATTCTTTTGTTATTTAAATGTACCAAAATTTTACTAGAAATTCTTTTTGAAATTTGGACATCGGTAAAATATTTTGGTAAAAGTTACCAGATGGGTACGGGATTGGCGCGATTTCAAATTTTGGCACCAAGCACTCTACAGCTCTGTCGCTAACCTAAATTGCGTCACTACGCGTGATAAATTTCAACCAATAACGATCGCGTTCGAACTTTAGCTTTGAAATCACGCGTTTTTTCGAATTCCAAATATTAAAAAGTTGAATATTTCATTACAATTAAATACTGTAGAAGTTTTAAAATTCGAATAAATAGAAAGGAAATTTTTATCACTTGATTTTAAATATACCGAGCTATGGCGCCCACCTTAAAAAAAACATCAGTGTAGCGCTACCTACTGCAGTGCCAACCGGGCAGTAAAACTAAATTTCGAACGTTAAAAAATTTCACTTTTTGTTTAAACTCGAATTTTAAATATACCGTGCAATTGCGCTCACCTAATAAAAAAAACATCAGTGTACCGCTACCTACTGCAGTGACAATCGAGTAATAAAGCTAAATTTCGAACGTTAACAAATTTCATCTTTTTATTTAAATTCGACTTTTAAATATACCGAGCAATGACGCCCACCTTAAAAAAACATCAGTGTAGCGCTACCTACTGCAGTGCCAACCGGGCAGTAAAACTAAATTTCGAACGTTAACAAATTTCACATTTTGTTTAAACTGGAATTTTAATATACCGAGCAATGGCACCTACATAAAAAAAATATCAGTACGCGGCACATTCTAACACTAACATGCAATACACACAACTTAAAAATTCATATACTTACTTTCTTACTACCATCACGCTCTAAATAAAAAAAACGTAAGTTCAAAACATTCTCATCCATAGTTAATTATCGTTAGCAACACACAAACTCCAAAATTCGAATATTGAAACTCAATTATTAAATATTATTCTAAAATAGTTTCAAGGGTTACATACAAAACACGCATGTCACGCGATCACGTTACCCAATAAAAAAAATAGGTCATACATACGTAATCCGAACCGTTAAACCAGTTTGATGAACTTATCGCACCACTTTATCGCCTGCTTGGCGCATTTTACCCTCCGTACCCATCTCTTCACTTTAGCGAATATTTTAATTCTGAATTTGTTAGCTTGTATATGTATTAAAAAAATAAAATGATATAAAGTTAATCTTCCATATCTAGTTCTATACCTATTCTACCTAAATTTCTTGCTGGATATAATGATATTGGACTAATAAGAACTTTCAGTTCAATATCAATATATTTTGTTAAATTCTTTTTCTATTACACTTATAGTATGTGCATAATTTAAGGAGAGAATTCTTCCTTGATAATTTGTATGTCTTGTATAGTCTCAGTTTTAGTTTGGAGTAACACTTGGAAACTTGAGAAAAATTGACTGATTTAGCCAGGTGGTCAAGGATGAATTCATTTATAGAGCTGTCTAAGCACATTAAATTTATCTATTGATCCATCTGAAGATCTTGCCAGGGCGTTTTTCATCTAAATCTTCATACTCGTGTAAACAGACCTAATATCGGAAGCAAATTACTCTTAAATTAATCAATTACATTCCAAAGGAAACTAGTCCGAGCTGGCAGCCGAATGATTAGTGCTCTTGCCTTCAGTTCAGTAGTTTCTAGTGGTTCAGAATCCACTTTAAACCATAGGTACCGGTCTAATTAGCCCTCATATGCAAAACATGACTGTTGAGTGACAAACAATCCAAAGGAAACTATTTCTATTCAGATGGTAGTAGGAATGGAAATTCTTGTTAGTTTAGTCTATTAAATATCCAAAAACAAATCTTATCATATTGAAAAATCTTGTTCTCTGTTGTTATTCACACAGTGAGTGAATTGCCAATTATGAAACTGCCCTCAATGAATTAATTTAACACTTCCCATTTTATAAGGTGTCTGGATTTTGAGCAATTGCAGGAGTGTCATACATCTTTCAAGTTGGCATGACAAGAGAGATTGTCAGTTTGACTATTTTAAACAAGCTTAAAATTAACTTGCAGTGAGACTTCATCTCTAGGCACTGTTGGTAATGAGACTGCAGATACCATTTCTGAAAGTGGTGTGCTGAGCTGACAACTGAATGGTTAGATACTGATTGGTTCAAGTCCCACCTTGAGCATGGATGCATTGAAAGAAACACCGTTTGTTTCATAAAATAAATAACATATTTTGTTGACTCAGCTGACTTGTTATTACTATAATTAGTATTTGATTACTTCCAAGAAAGAATTCCATTCCTTAGAACGCTGATACAATAGCAATAGGCTAACATTTTGTCACCTGTCTTACCTGATGTTTCGTTTGGAATTATTCAAATTCATATCGTCATGTGGAAGCAAAATCATTCAAGTTACACTATAAATTTTAAAATCTATATTGAATGCAACTACAAAAATGGCAAATGTGTTAATGTAAGGTAAAAAAAAGTATGAATAGTACAAAAGAAAAAATGGATTAATTTCCTTAATTTAATTATGGAAGAAACATATATTTCATTTTTTAAATATATGCAACTTTTAAAAAGTTATTAAAAAGTAAATAAAGTTTTACAAGAATCTCTTCTCAGATCTTGATTGATGTCATGCTTTCATCTTAGTTTATTGCACTTTGCGTTGAGGTGGATTCAAACAGATCTTTTTCATAAATATTTTGTTCATACAATTTACTATATTTTTAATCATACTGCATAATCAATTTATTTGGCACCACATTATCACCTGTATTTGGATGTTTGGGAAAAATATTCTCGCATATCATGAGCTCTTTTTTTCTTTTGCTTGACAAAAAGGTCTTGTGGATAATATGCCACTGCGGGTTATATACCGTAAAGTACGGTAATAAAAGTGCTTAGACCGCGACAAGTGAAATAAAAATTGAAAGTGGTAAGTCAGTAGTTTTATTGAAACTTCATAATTTTATTAAAATGAGAAATAGGTTTAAAATATAAAGTGAGATTATAAAAATGAAAAATAAATGAGTGATTTGTTTTAAAATTATGTTAACCAAGAACTCTGAAAGTATGTGATGAATTTTCATTTGTTGTAAATGTATCTAAATTGTTAATATATTTGTATATAGTACATATTCAATAAGATATAAAAATCAACATATTTTGAAATGGCTTGGAATGATCAGTTATAGCCGCTAAAGTTTATAATGAGATGTGATCAAATGCTAGTAAAAAAATGTCAGTAATAGATTAATTGGAAACTGAGATGATAAACTGCAGCTGTCAAAAACTAAAATGAGGGTTTTGGAATCTAATAAACAGTATTGCATTAATGAAAAAAGTAAAAAGATTTAACTGTTAAAAGTGCTATTAAGTATGTGGTTACTACTTGATGCTGACATTCTCTAAATTTATTCTATGAGAATAACTTGTGTGTTACATGTTTATAATTATACACACATTTATTAAAAATGAGAAAAAAATGGGCGATTAGTATAAGTAAATAAGCTTTTGTGGTTTTATTTGTGAAAATTCTCATTAATTTTGATGCATTTTTTTAGGAATTTGATGATTTTAAGGATGCTGATGATGCAGCTTATGAACTGAATGGTAAAGAATTACTTGGGGAAAGGTATGTAATGTTATACTTATTTTCATGTCAAGCGCTGCACAATTATCTAGTCAGCCTAAACTACATCATTACTTATAATATCTGGTTAGCAAATGCCGTTTCTGTTTAAACTTCAGCTTTGCAACCCTGTGCCATTTTAAAATTCAAATACCAAAACTTTGAATATTTCATTATTATCACTTACTAGAGAAGTATTAAAATACTAATAACTAGAAACTAATTTCACAAAGATTACATTGTAGAAAAACAAACTAAGTATCTTGCAGTCTACGATGGGTCACAACAGGCAATAAATTTAAATATATAACACAAATAAAATGCATTTTTTTATGATAAATCGAAGACACAGGTGAAGTATAATGTTTTCTACTGCAGCTAAATTTTGAAGGAAATCTTGTGAGTCCCAGAAGTTTAATAGGTATGGTTCTTGGTTTTCTTGCAACAAATTTAAGATAGATTTTTCTTTTGACTTATGAAATTGTTTGTGGTAGTAAAACAGATTCAAAGGGAATATTCTTTTAGCAAACAAGCTTTAGCAAGCTGGAGGCAGTTCATAAGTGAAACAATGGTAAAACTGAGTATTATGGTCTGAATTTGGCGAAATATTTTTTAGCCAAGCACATGAGACAAGCGTTTTGGAAATTGATTGGCAACCCAAAAAGGGTGCCAATCGGGAAGGAATTGGCCTGAAAAAAACGGCCGGAGTTTCACCCGACTTGAAATTTCCCCTCCCCCCTTAACACCAAATACGAAAACAACCATGCAAATAAAGTGGGGTTTCCCCCATATTTCGAATTGCTAAGCCTAACCGCATGCAAGAAAACAGTAATAGTAAAAAGAATTGATTAAAGATTCTATTTAAAAATATTTTAGAATATTTTTTAGAGAATTAAAGGAAATAGAGAAGCAAACAATTATAATAACATCTAGTTAAAAATTAATAAAATAATGAATTTGAGTTATTTAAGATATGTTACAAATCATCTCACTACATAAAAAAGGAAACAATTCTAGAATAAATTTAAAAAATAGATTCTATAATTTCTATTATTATTGTAAAATTTAAATACTTAACATACAATTCTAGGAGTTCTATTCCTGCAAAAATAAAATAAAATTCTTACCTTTATTTATTCTTCCAGCGCTCTACATGCACAGCAAAATCAAAAATGAATATAAAAGACAGCATTGAAAATCGGGCGCTATATCCACAGCGAAATACAAAACAAATAGATAGGATTAAAATTCCGGCTTCATATCCAAACCAAAATAAAATTGTGAATATAAAAGACAATATTTATATTCCGCGCTACATCCGAAGTAAAATAAAATATCAAAAAACAAGATTTAAATTACCGCGCTTTACATCCGATAAAAAAAATCTAAAATAAAAATGGCTAACGTTTCCGGGATGTGTGGCGAGGAGACATTCCAACAATATATTTGGTGAAACATTTGGCGACTAATCGTTTTTGGCGATTTTTTGGCAAAAAAATTTGGCGACAAAAAATAATCGCCAAATTGTAACAGATTTGGCGACTTTTCGCTGAGACCGTGGCGACTTTCTGTGCTTTAGAGGTTAGACTGAAATACTCAGTTTAGCCTGAAACAATTCTTATTTGAATCATCTTCAGAGAAGATAGGTGGTGAGGGTAAGATTGTTGAAATTGACAATTCGAAAGTTGGAAAGAGGAAGTATCAAAGTCTACCTGTAGGAGGCCAGTAGGTGTTTGGTGGTGTCGAGAGAGGTAGTGGAAAGTTATTTTTGGTAGCAGTACATGATAGAACAAGGGAAACTTTAGTTAATATTAGTAAACAGTGGATTGAGCCAGGAACAGCCATTTATTCCAATTCTTGGAAGGCTTATGATTCATTAGGAAGCAAGGTCTATGAACACTTGACTGTTAATCACAATGTCACTTTCTTGGATGCAACTACAGGGTGCCATACAAATACTATTGAAAGCACATGGTGGAGATGAGTTAAAAGCAAATTGGCGTCACATAACTGTCAAATGAATTTTAAATTTTATTTGGCATTTTATTTATTCCATAAATCTTGTGAAGAAAATAAATTGGACCTTAATGTTTTTTGGGAAATGGTTGGAAAAATTAATTCGATGAATTTAAAGTTACTGTTTAAAATTGTCGACATATTCTTTCTTTAGTTTATGTATGGTGTTTTTATAACTTATATTATTAAAATACTACATAGTTTGTATGCACATTTTTAAAATTATTGTTTCTTTAATTTTTTAAAATTATAATTTACAGTTTAAATTGTACCATTATAATTTATATTTCTGCTGGAAATTTCTGATTTTCTTAGAATCTTTCGTATTTTGATTTTCCTAGAATTTGTATTTACTTATTCGAAGTTCCCATATTTTCTAATGTTACACTTTCTGTTCTAATTAAACATAAGAGCATTTTTTTAAAAATTTATTATTTCAAAAATATATTTTCTCACTCTTTATGTATCTGGTTTAAATTTAATATTTAGATATGTAAAGTTTTTCAAAAACTAATTTATTACACCACAATTACAACATATTCACGCTTCATCATGTTACAATTATGTCACCTTGGCAACATCTCATCGTTGCCAAAAAATAAAAAAAATTGAGACTATTATATGGACAGGCCAGATCAAATTTAATTTAACTGGACTGTGGCACCCACCTTTAAAAAATTCCCTATAGTGCAATGTAGCCTTGATTTAAAACTGGGAATAAAAATGTATAATGTAAACATTCTTATGGAAACTAGACTACCTAATTAATCAACCCATCAAACTGAATATATAAATACAAATATATGAAACATAAACAAAACGTAATATAAATGTAAAGTATTAGGTACATAAAATATTAATTAAATACATAAAATAACTTGCAATAACCTGCTTGCAGAATCACTGCCATCATTCGGAAAATAAGATTTATGCCTCAAATAATTATACTTTTATTTCTAATGACCGCAAATACAAGGATTAACACAAATAAAACAAGTGAAAAATCTCAAAATAGACATGAGATGAAGACAGTACAGATGAATACAGTTCATAAACATCAGATGAAAATTACATTTTAGAAATGCATTCCAATATGGTAAGGAAATTTTGCACATTTTATCACCTGCACTGGCTTGTAGTCTTTAGCCAAATTATACACTGTGTGCAGAAAATGAAAGTATAGCAACAAATTCATTAATACCCTTTATGTGCAATAGTTCATGGATTCAAATCCCACCTTTAGTTTGTATGTTTGTAATAGTTCGGAATCCACTTGAAACCATAGGTATCTAAGCCTTGTGTGCAAAAAATGACTGTTGAACATCAAAAAAAACCTAACCTTTATGTGTAATTGCTTTAAAATATTTAAAGTTTAAAATGTGCTTACTCTTTTAGGACAACATATATTTTATGCACTATAACTAAATGGTTTAATTCTGCTTTTATAAAAATTTTTTTTTAATTTTGGACATTAACACCTACTTTAAAAATCCCAGTGAATCGCTTATGGTGCAGTATTAAATAGCCAAGCAATAAAGCTAAATCAGTAATGTAAATTACACCAGCTTTTACAATACATGTATTTAATTAATCAAACTGAACAGAAAAAATTGATGTAGTGTAACAAAACTCAAAAAATCAAAATTTCACTATCAATAACAAATAAATGATTTTAAATACAGTAGACTTAAAGTACCTTTTGTTTGTTTGAGGTTCTTATTCTTTAAGATTTTCTAATTAACAAACTCAACTGTATAAGCTAATGTGGTTGTATTAATGTGTATTCAGATGTACTCAATGTAATTTGTATGTAAAAAATATTGAAAGTATTAAATAATTGAGAACATAAAGGAATGAAAATAAACTTAAAGATAACAAACAAAAAAATTAGCTCTGAGCACATGTATAAGTAATAAGTGTGTATTGATTTGCATAAAAATGCCACTGTGTTAAAACTTGCCACCTTTTTAAAAAAATAAAAATGTGCATGTGATTTAATCAATAAAAAACCATTTTTTTCATAATTAGTTACTTTTTCCAATGTTTGTCCTGTAGTGTAAAAATACAGAAATAACAGATTTATAGAAAATGGAAATATATTTTTGGCCTGGAATGTAGGAAGTTAAGATATTCACAATTCAATAAATTACCGAAAAAGTCCTCCAATTTTGAAGACTTGAAATGAGAATAGGTTCATTGAAATCAGATTGTGAAAGACATTTTTATAATTTAATGTGCCATACTCTCTATTCAAAGCAATGCATTGTAAGCAGTTATTCAGAAAAGTCAAAAATTCAATTGTTTCTTTGTCTATAAAAGTATTTATACATAATTTGATGAATGCAAAGGTAAAAATTCCTATAATCTCCCAAGGATATTTTCAGGAAATCATTTTAAAATTTTTTGTATGTTTAAAAAAAGACCACTTCTTTTCTTATATAAAATGTTCATGTAGAATAAGTTTATGGATTTGTTAACATTAACTTTTTGTTTATTATCTATGAAAATTTATATGGTGAAAAATGTTTTTTTACAGAGTAACTATTGAACATGCTAGAGGTTCTCCTCGAGGAAATGACATGTATAGGGATAGGAACCGAGGATATCGTAGTAATCCTATGCAACGCCGCCGCCAAGGTGGTGGAGGGCGTGACAAGTAATTATTTCCTTCAGTTATATTTTCTATTATTCATAATTTTTACTTAATATTAAATAGAAAAATTAAAATAATTTGAAGTACTAATAATCATTTTTAAAGTAGTAAGTTAAATTCTTTTTAATAGTGCAATTTTTATGCAATAAAAAATATTCATATTGTAAAAACAAACATACATAAAAAGAATGATAACACTTTATTCTAAAATCTTAAGGACAATGTACATATAAATAAATACAGCAAGTATTTTATATTTTAATTAAAAGAACTGTTATAAATTATTTTATTGAAATAAACATCATGCATGTAGAATAAGTTTATGCCATAATTTGATTTTTTGAGCAAATCTGAAATTATTTGGAATTTTTGTGTTAAATAAAACTTAAAAGGCTCCTCTTTTATTTCTTCCTAAAGGAGAAATCTTAATTCTCACATATTACAACTAAAAATTTAATTTCAAAATCTTGTTATTTTCTTTTAAATGTGTACTGATGAATGTGCTTTATAGTTTTCTCCCATGGATTATAATTTTCTGATTTAATCATTAACTAAGAGATTTTTCTTTTGAATCTTTTTAACTTTTACTGAAGGTACGGCCCACCAACTAGAACTGAATACAGACTTATTGTGGAGAATCTGAGCAGTAGAGTTAGTTGGCAGGTAAGGAAAAGAGTTATCCTTTGGTAATTGCTAATATATACTTATACATCAAGTTTCATATAAAAGTTTCTCACAGCTAACCCTTACAGTGTGCCAGATTTGGGTATCATGCTAAAGTTTTATATTCATCATTTATATTAAAATTTTATAAAATAATGAGTGTGGTTTTTGATTTATATTTTCAATGCATCTGTTAACTGTTTTGCTGTTCCAAGGATCATTTTTGCGCTTATGAGGATGGTATCTCATATCTACTTTTAGGCAAAAAAAATTTCTTCCAATGGGTAATGGGAACTTAGTTGAAACAAAGTAAATAGGTTAAATATTTTATCTTTATTTACAGCTTGAAATTCATCTTGTGAATCAGTGTTTTGGAGTATGATTTGTTTCATATTACAATAAAATTTTTTTGTAATATTTCAATTTGTTATTGTTTTATATAATGTTTTAGAAACTAATAAATTTAATTATTTTTAATTAAGTTTTTCTTTTTTTAAATTTTAAGTTTAATTTTTTTAAAATTAAGTTTTGCTTTAAATTTAGCCCATTTTTTTTGTTGTATTGAAATACAAAATTGTCTACATTTTCACTCTAATGTGTACAAAGAAACAGTTTCATGATCAAGAACAGTTCTAACATGAAATATTTAAGGGGGGGGAGAAAAAATAAGTTTTTCCCAAGAATTTACCCCCACCTCCAATTTTGCTCTAGAATATTGATGGCATCAGTGATTAATATAGGGGGAAATGTTTAACAGTAATAGTAGTTAATACAATAAAGCAGTTGAATACTACAACTTTCTTAATTGTTTTTCTTTAATAGTCATTATTTATTTAAATATGTTAAATATACTATTCCAGTTTTATAAGTTTCCATTTGACTTAGTTTATAATTTACAATTTTACAAAACATTGAAAATTACTCTAAAAAGAAGCTGTTTTTCACTTTTTTCCATGTTGTGGATGCGATTTGTATTAATACAATAATAGAATGTTATTTTGCAGAGTCTGCTTTTAAATTGCATTAAAGCTATTTTTATTTAAGTAGAATGTACTGGTAAATTATTATTTTATAAATTATTGTAAAGCCTTGAAACCATTCAATGAGGATCTAGATTTATCCTGTTAAGTAGTGAATCAAGTATATTGTTGAAACAAATGATTTACTCTTATTATTTGACCTTTAAACATCCATATATTTGATTACAATTGATTTTGTACCTTGCATTACCCCCCCCCACCACAAACACACACCTTTTCCAACCAGTCCAATTGCTCTCATTTGCATAGAAATGACTACAAACCAAACCATTTCATTTCTCTAAATATGTATGTACATTTTTCTTTTTAAATTCAAAAGCTTAAAATGTTTAAGGAATGCAATTATCACAAAATTTGCATAATCTAAGTGCAACTTTAAATGCTTTATAATTACTAAAATAACATTGCTATGTATATATCTTTTCTAAAATGATTTGTATTCCTTCTGATAAACTTCATTTTCATTTTATTTATAAGCTAAGCTTGTGTTAAACACTTGTTATTGTAACATTGAATGAAATTTAACAATCTGAGTTATGTGCAATTAATGCATCTGGAAACTTTGTACATATCAGTTTTAAATTTGAAGTCTTAAATTTTATCATTAAAATAATTCTTGTAGTTTTTTAAACATTAAGGAAGGAAAATAATTTTTAGTTTCTACACTTTGTTGCAGTAAAAAAATGATCGGATTTGACATTGCATGTAAATTAAAAACTCTCAGTCATTAGATCAGTATTGCATGCTGATAGTCTGCTCTGAAAATTTATCTTAAAATTTAAATGAGTTAGAGGAATTTAACCTAGCAATAATCATGGTCTATATTGATATTGGAGCTTGCAAGATTTTAATATTTTATCAATTTAGAAAATTTTTTTATTTCCTGCATGCTGTCATCTTGTCTGATATGGAAATACACTATTGTGCACCTATGTAGAATTTTGCACTGTGTTTCACATTATTTGTAAGTAACCTTCCCCATTAATAGTGTAAGCAATTTCATTAAATTTTGAAAATTTTAACCAATTTTGTGATGGACTTAACTGTTTGAATTGCTGTTTTATAAGGTAGCACTAAAGTGCCTGAGGCAACTTTTTCCGTTCTGCTCATGTTAGGTTTAGCATGATACTTGAACTGGTTTTTATTACAGTATGCAGGAAACTAACTTAAAATTTAAAATAATGTATGGGGAAAGTGTCATTTGAAGCTATTGCATTGAATGTTAAATTACAAGATATTTTCAACGTTTAACTTTCTCCTTAACATCATTTTATCATAATTTTTTTCTTTAACAGTGTGCATGGTAGTTACAGTGATTCCAAACTAGTTGTTCAGCACAGCTGTCTAAAAATTATCCATTTCTTTCATTCATAAGTTACCATCCAACCAGCCCGAGATCTGGTAAAGGGTTGTGGATGTGCGTTAAAGTGGCGAAGGCAGGTTGAACTTAGCCTGCTAATCTACTACCACCATCTTCTTAATGATGGGACCGCTTGTTGTGGCACAACCTAACGTTCTACCAGTTGGATGTGGTGACTGCGAATCACTGAGGTGGGCTGGAAGGACAAGCCTGAGGCTTATCCATACCAATATAACCATATCTGGCACGTTGGAACCTAAGTCACATGGGCCCTGCCTTATCCCGGCACGCTAGGTGTCGTCACGTCCAATGGTGGTAGGCGAGCGCTATGTGTGGTGATGATCGATATGGATGCATTACCTACCTACCCTCTTTCTGTAGAAGTCTCTGTTTTTTCATTCAGGTAAAATATTGTTTTTCGGTTCTGTTACTATTTTAAAATTATAATAACTTGCTTTAACACTTTAAATTCATATTTTCAATTTGCTATTCCTGTTGTGCACCAAAAATTTACCTGAATAGGATAAGCATTTCAAGCAATGACTGGATTGTTTCTATACCTTGGCATAAAGTTTTATAATGCAATCAAAGAAGTTGGATGTCAGATTTCATTCAAAAGGAATTTAAGATGAAGCAAGAAGATATTGTTCATATTTCTCTAATCTTGGAAAATGAAGAGACTAGTTTACTGAAGGAAAAAAAGACTGGGAATTTCTTTTAAAAAAATTGTGAACTGTTGGTTTTGCTGATCATCAGAGTATCACACTGCTATGAAAGTCAAAAGTTCATTCATTGTAATAAAAGAAAACTCTCCTTAAGATAACCAAAAGATGTTCAAGCCTGCACAATTGGAAGAAGTTTTTTTGTTGTCTTATTTCTAGAAGAATGCCTTGGAATATCTGAATTTCTCTCTTCTTGAAGACTTCATTGCAAAAAGATAAATATCACTGATGTCCTACAGCATTAATTTATTCCTTAATTTATACCTTAAAATAATTTCTAAGTTATTTTAATTTAAAATAATTTAATTAAATAAGTAAATTATTTATAATATATATTATTTAAATACTTCTGCAAAATACTTAACTGTATAAGACAAAAATTAATATATCATTATATATGCAAAACAGAAATTAACTTGTACAGTGGTAATTCTATGCAAAATAAAAGTAAATGGTTATATTATGCAGAATTTTAATGTAATATTAATAATTTTTTAGGATCTAAAGGATTATATGCGACAAGCTGGAGAAGTGACATATGCTGATGCTCATAAACAAAGACGGAATGAAGGGTGAGTTAAGGAACTTTCAATGTTCACAAAGGAAAACAGTTTAAGTTATTTTATTTTCACATGCAATTATGCTTAGAAACTATTGTGGCAATATGTTATAAAAATGTCAGGAATGAGAAATATGTTGGAATTTTCTCATGATGAATTTTTTAAGTGTCTATAAATATAAATGAAAAATAAGGTTAATCTAAGGAAGTAAAATTATTTTTGTCTTCTTATTTCTGAATTTTAGCATATCTTGCTGTTGTGAAATACTAAGAATGTGGTATTCTATGCAAATATTAACAAAATATGAACATGGTAAAAATTTTTAGTATCATTTTTTTTACTTAACTATTTTATGACAAATTGTCCTTACTTTACTATTTTATGACAATAATAAGTCTTGTGAATGAGTTCAAAAGCTTTGTCATTTCATTGTATGTTAGGAATATTGTCAATTCTCTTTCCTTTCAAAGCGAGTTTGAGTCATGGGAGTAGGAAGAGTCGGGAGGGTTGAGATCTGTCAAGTATAGTGCATGTTCAATTTGCACCACCCCTTTTCTTGGCAGGAACTATGTTGATGATAGTAGTGTGAGTGCAGGCATTGTAGTGAACAAAAAACAAAATTTAGTTGTGCATACTGGAGTAGCACTCCAGGTCTCAATATCTCATGAAACAGGTCAAAATTCCAATTTACCATGAAGCATTCATCAACATTCTCTCAAGTAGAAATTTCTTGTAGATAATTTCATGACTATCAGAAAAAGTGATGAGCATCGTTTTAATGTGTAATTTGCTCTGACCTTTTTCCGACCATGTTATGCAGGAAAATGCTATTTCAATTCATGGTCTTAGCTGAGAAGCCAAAATTCATCCTCAGTGACTATAAAGCTCAAAACATTTGTTGTATTTGCCATTCCAACAAAATCCTGTGAAGCCTGTAAATATGGCTGCTTTTATCATCAGTCAAGTAATATGTTGACATCAACACTTATTTCTCCTCCCTAAATTCTGAGTAACGATTTATCATGTGGAATCTCAAATAATCTTATCAGCTATTATCAGTTTATCAGCTATCCTTTGCACGGTTAATCAGTCTTTATTTTGATGTGTTTTCTTTAGTTACTAATTAAAATTTGTACTATGTGGCAATTTACTATTGTCATAAAATAATAGTGTTTTTTTAAATTTTATTCAATGTTGTTAAATTTACTTCCATTGATTGTTGTATTAAAGTAAATTTCATTCAAAATAAATTTATTTAATTTCAGTGTTGTGGAATTTGCTAGTTATTCTGACATGAAGAATGCTATTGATAAACTGGATGACACTGATTTGAGTGGTCGCCGAATCAAGCTTGTTGAAGATAAATCTAGGCGCCGAAGGTAAAATATTGATTGAAAGAAATAAATTTTCATTCTTGTATGTAACATATAAAAATTGATATAATTTATCAGGCTTTATTCAGTCGGTCAATTTTATTAAAAATTGCTCAATACTTGCATAAACACAGAGAAGGTGCAGTTGCAAATTTCAGAATTCCTTAATTTTTTAAACTAATGTTATAAATATATCAAAACTTTGTTGTAAATCTGTCTTCAAAATTTATACAAGATTCAGGGTTCATACAGCTCCTGGAGTTCTTACCTACCTTAATGTATTTTTTGGGTTTTTGCAAAGGGAAGGGCAATTTTGTACCATCAGCTGGATAATAAAAACCAGTCCAGTGTTGGAATTCATTGTGAACCCTAAGTGTATTCATAAGTAATTTTTATTGATAAAGACAATATTCTAGTCTTCTAGTAAGAAAAATTTGATTTTATAAGGTTTATCAAAAGCATATTTAACAATGTAATCACAGGGCATATACTTAAAAAAAGAGGATTAAATATATCAGCATTAAGGTTTGCTCCAGACTTTTGTCTTGGGTAATTTTTCCCTTGACCTGTATTTTTAAGTCTTTTCATGAAAATTAGTTTTTTCTTCAATATATATTTGTAAAGAGGATGTATACCACAAGCAAAAGCTCAAGTTTAGAAGTATGAGTTTGTTTTAATGCACCCAATAATATCTACACAAAATAATCCTTGAAGTTTTAAATCTACTTTCGCTGTTTAATTTTTTATTCTTGTCCACCAAATCTCTGAGTCATAAGTAACGATGGCACAAACGATCACGGTGTAGATATATATATAGAATAACTTGGGTATTTAGGCCGAGAGTTCTTCCAAAAATCAAATGTCATGCAGACATGACCTGAAAGCTTTTTTGCTCTTTCAATACAAAAGTTAAAATGCTTGTTAAGTTTATGTCAATAAATACACCTTAAAATTTCGCTTCTTTGGAACAAGTTAATTCTTAATAAAAAATATTATTTTTTCAAATTAAGATATTTGTAAAAACAAATTAGTAATTTTTTGAAGTTCGTTTAAGGGCATTTGGACATGATGCTAGAGATAGTTATGCCAAATTTTCCTCTGAACTTAATAACTAAATCCTGTGCATACCCAATGATAGTTATGCTGGGCTTGTTTAAAATTTCTAGAAGGAAATCTACAATGCAACACTACATTATGATTGAAAGAACCTTTTCCTGTGGATAACCTACTTTGGCTTAGATTATCATGTTTTCTCCAAAATGGAGGCATTGACTAATTTTATATTGAGCAGTTTTTTTTATCCAAAATCAGTGTCATAAATTCTTTTTCTAGCAAGAGATGTAGAATGGCTTGAATAGGTATCTTATCAAAAGCAACTTCAATATATAAGAAAACAGCTGGAGTAAATATTTAGCCTTAAAGTTCTTCTCCAAAATGAAGGATAGATTGTAGGTCATACTGTCATTGGATTTTATATGCATATTGAGATTCAAAAACTTGTTTATCCAATAATCAAACTTCTCTGGTATATTGTATATCAGCTTTTCAGTTGTCTTAGAAAATTATATGTAAAGATAATAGGAGATAAAGATTTTGCTTCATAGTTAATTATCTTTTCCTATTTCAGGAATAAAAGTTACTTTTGTATTTCTCCAAGCAATAGGTATATGGCCAAAGGCTGGCTATACATACCCTGAATATCCTATGAATAATTAGGGTACAAACTAAGCTCCCTCAATAAGTTGTCAGTACAGTACCATTCATTTCTGGTGATTTATAAGGTTTAAAGGTCATTGTTCACAATATTCCTCAAAACTCCTGGAATTTTTACATACTTTAATGTATATACTTTTTGTTAGAAATATTGTATTTTTTGTTTTAATATTTTAAAACTTTCAATGAAATTGTTCAGAAACAAGATTGAGTGTTGACTCTTATTGTTATCACTGTCTGGTAGCACAATCAGTATTAAATTGTTTTCTTAACTGTTGGCTAAAGTAAAGATTTAGTTCATTCACAATTGTTCTGCAACAGTCAGAACTAAATTCAGTGGTTGATCAGTTAACAAACATTATAAGACTGTTTGCTATCCGAATTATTTGTTTACTGATCGTTGGTTTACCTTAGCTTTATTTGTGAGATCAATTAATTCGTTCTGGAGACCTTAGAAATATAATTTCTTAGTTTATTAAAAATATTTGTCTTGCATGTAATCAATCCTCTCATTTTTGTTTATGAGGCGTTAAAAAGCATGTTAGTTTAGATTTTTATAAAGACTTTCTATGAGTGATTAATATCATTGTTGCTGTGAATATCACTAACCTTAATGGGTTATGATGCTATTCAAAAAACCTTTGTTGCAACCAGTTCAAAGAATGAACAAGGGTTTGCTCAAAATAAAATCATTTTTGGTTTTGAATAAAATAAAGACTGAAACTGATTAGTAACTTTGGCCAAAAATATCCTATTGAAAAATTTTTTTTGCGGCGTTTAAAAAAACGTTTTTTTTTTTTAAAGTTGAATAGGTAAGCACTGTAATTCACTAGAGATAAACAAAAAAACGACTTTTGGTCAGTTTGGTAACCTTGCACATCGTTATTCCAACAACTGAGAAGTGTTAGAATCTTAGTTCGCAGTCCAAACTGCTCGTTAACTGATTAGTATTTAGATTAATGTGTGTGAAGTGAAGTAGTATAAAAAAGATTTATTTTATATGTATATCGAACTCCTGGAAAATTTATTATTTGACTTGTTGAAAACTCCTATTTGATTCTTAAAAGTCTGTATGAACCCTTGCTTCTTTTATGGTATAAATTAATTATAAGTTCTAAATATTTTTTTGGAAAAACAGCATTTAAAATTAAATCTTTGTTTTCTATTTCAATAGTGCTTCTGTTAAATAAAAACTAATACAAATAGTAAAACTGAAGTTTTTATTTGGCTGCTGTTAAGGGCAGAGGGAGTTGATGTCACCTTAGTTCCAATCACTCCAAATAAACAATCATGTATGATAAGAAATATGAGAATATCCTGAATAATTTGAAAACATAAATAGAAAATGTACTTGAGGGGAAAAAAATCTTATGCTGATGATAATCATACACAACTGGTGTGTTAGTACTTTTCTTCAAATTTTCTGATAACTTGAATCACTGTCACGTCAGTTGTAAGAAAAGTATAGTGGTTTTAATAAAAAACTTGCCATTTTTCATTACCTTTCCCTAGTAAAAATTTATGGTATGGTCTCCCTTGGCAAGATATTCAAAAAGTCGTCAACCAATGGTAAATTTTTGTAGGAAAAAAACAGCGTCGTCAAAATGGCTGAAATGGTTACAAATATTTGATACATTATTGATATCTAACCATATGCTCAACTAATTTTATAAAATTTACCAAAAACTTAGATATATAGATTTCAAAAATCAATGGTAAAATAATAAAACTACGTTAAATTGTCCATGAAATTATTTAAGTTTTATATTAATGAATTCAAATCAGCAAATTTTCATGAGAAATTCATTTTAGGATTACGATTTAGTATTACTAAGTATGTAAATAATGAACAATAAACATAACTCTCTGCAGTTTACTGCTATATCAAACCCTCTACTTCTATCACCAGCTCTATTTCGCTGTCAAAACTGCAACTGCTAGCTCTATGTCAGATCTTCTTGGAGGGTACTTCTTTATAATGGAATTAATCAAAGCCATAAATTTTTTTGCACATATGCTTGTTTTTCTTGTACTACACATATTCAGCTAGATAGTAATCTAATCTGTTTTTGGCTTTTGACATTGCCATACCACGTTTCACTGCTCCCCATGTTCCTTTGTAGGCATGTATTATTGTAGGCTTCTACATTCAGGTCCTTAAAATTCAGGCTATGATTTACCTTCAGAGCATGCAGCTTTCATTGGAGAAACAATCGTAGCTCTTCAAGCTGTCTGAAATTATTGTGAAATCCGGAAGAATAAACTCTTTGATCACAGATAACAAAGTATCACATTCTATTATCCCCAACTTTCATAAAATGTTTACCTGTCTCGCATTTAATCTCTTCAAACACCCATGGCGCATCATGTCCAATTTTGGACCTTGTGCCATAAAAACCAACCAATTTCAAATACCCATTTACCTTCCACACGTTTACTTCAATTAAATTTATGCTTACCAAATTTACTTTCATGTGTCTCAATAATCACACATCTTCTACCCATTTTCATGCTGCCTTCAATCTTTTCTTCCACACAAACCTCACGGCAAAAAGAACGAAAAATCACACAGTCTTTGAAGAACACTTTCTCTCTTTTATATTAAACTCAGTCTTACTCACCCTCAAATAAACTTGAACTAAAATTTCATTCATCATCAATCTGCTCAATTCAAAAAACGAACACTTTCTCGTACTCCTTTTATCTTAGATTTACACCTCCTTCATATCCATCACTTATATACTTCCTTTTAACCAGTTTCATAACCTTACCACACTTACTGCACACATAGCTATCCACAATCAAACCAGCTTTCATGCAAAATTCAAACGTCTCATTCCTTTCATCCAGTCCATACAAATATCATAAATTCGCATTCTCATCATACCACATGACATCATAATTTCCAAACATTCTTGTACTTATCTCAGACATCCCCCATGCGCCAGCCATCGCAAAAATATTTTGAAAAGAGCTAGAAAGCTGAAAAAACAATGCAGCGGTGACAACATGGTCGAACTAAAATTAAATATTGTGGTTGTGGTTAGCCTTTTAACTAATAGTTGCCAAAACTTTAGTTTGCTGGGTTGCTAATAAAAACTTTCGCCAAATTTAGCATAAAAATTTGCTCTAAGGATGACTGTACAGTAAATTTAAGTCCCTTACTGATTTAACAATATGCAAACTTTAATATGAAATAAATAATTCAAATGTTTATTTTTCTATCATTACAATTTCATGTTTTGAATAGTTAACATATCAGCCTTTAGTTAAACAGTTTGTGTATTTTACTGCAACCTCTGGCATAGATGTTTGTACTGGTTTGAAATCTATTTAAAATTGTAGAGTAAGTTTAAGTTGGAGACTTTGTGTAAAAAGTAACCTTAAAGTTGATAATCAAACCAATATCATAATTCTTAAGGCTTTTTTCCTAATTGTATTTTATGCATGTTATTGTAGTTTTTTAATATTTTATCAGAAAATTACAAATTAAAGATTTCTTATTCATTCCATATAATTTGTTAATGTTGAAATTGTTTTCCTTTTCAGATCTCGTTCTAGATCAAGGTCCAGGAGCCATTCTCGTTCTCAGAGTCGAAGCAAGAGCAGAAGTCGCAGCCGAAGTAAATCTCGATCTATGTCAAAATCTCGATCAAGGTCTAAATCCCGCTCAAAGTCCAGGTCTCGCTCAAAATCACCAGCTAAGGCAAGATCTAGCCGATCTCTCAGCCGCAAGCAATCTCGTAGCCGAAGCAGGAGTGCTAGTGATGACAGGAATGACCGTAAAAGTCGCAGTAGATCAAAATCCCATAAAAGTATGTCCAGGTCACGCTCAAAGTCTTCAGAAAAAAGATCAGCATCACCTGTTCAGAAAGATGATGATGTCAGTAATTCTGCTGATGATAAAAATTGAATATTTTTTTATGTGTATTTTTGTTCCTTTGCATCACAACTCAGGTGCGATATTCTGTTATTTGAAATACTCACTGCCTATACAGGAGTAATTTTCAACTTCACTTATTCCAAATAGTAGTAAAATAATTTACTCTTAAATTATACTGTACATGTTTAATTATCTGATGCTGTAAAATTTGAGCATTTAAATACACCATCGCATTGTATCTTGTATATTTTTATTTGCTTAACTTGTATTCTTTTTTATACTTTAGTGGTGTAAATAATAAACTGGTTTTTTTGGATTTGAATGTTGAAATTGAGTAAATGTTGCATTGCCATAATCATTTGAATTATCTTATATTTCTGATAGTAAAATTGTTACATGTTTTAGTAATTGTGGTATAAAGTTATCTGTAGTAGCTGCCAAAAGATTAAAATTTTCTTTAATCTATTGTTAGGCTACGCAAATAATATTTATTATCTCTGTAGCAAATCTTATAGTCCGATCACATTTATCCTTATGTTCATATAAATTCAGGAATTACAAATGTTTTCCCTTTAAAGAAAATAATAAAATATTGTACCAGTCATCATTTAAAAACTATTTTTAAATTTTAATAATTGCAATTTGAAATTTAACATTTTCCACCTCCATTTGGTAACGTTGTGTAAAGAACAAGTGAACAATAAAGTAACATTTCTGTTTATTTGTGTTTGTCTTATATTATTGTAAGCAAGTTTCATTTAAATTTAAACCTTAATGAAAAGTTTTTTCTAACTGGTTTCTCAATAGGTTCAAAATAAATTTACAGCCAGAGAGTAATTAACATCATTTTGACTTTAATGAATTATAAGATCGAATTATTAATTATTGCTATTAGTTTCTCAAACATACTTAAACTTGGTATGAAGTTTTTTTAATAAGTAATGCTGCTTTTCTTTCCTGATAAATTCAACTTAATGGTCAGTAGATTAATTAGTAAATAAAACCAGTTGTCAACAAGTGAACTTTTTCTTGGGGGAGGGAGCACATTTAATTAAATTAAAACCGTAGGCTATCCTAAAATATAATTCTTGATAATGATCAACAATGCCTTCTTGAAAAGTTGGTATCTTTAATTTTAAGCCTGATTCCATGTTCTCATCCATGAAAAAACTTCTCAATTTATTTTTGATGAAATTGATGCTTGTTCACACAAATAGACTTCAGAGAAAAGAAAAAACACCTATTTTTCAGCTGATTATGATTTGAGAATACTCTAATTCATTTGTGAAAAATCAACATGTTTCACTTGCCAAATCAATTAGCTCGACTTTCAAAATTTTATTAAATTTTAATTCTAAAGCTGTATAGTGCAATATCCAGAATATATTTCACTTATAATAAGAATTAACATCATGAAAACCATGAGTAAATGATGAGTGTTAATATTAACTCACTTCATATACTTCATTCTTGTTTTATCTAGTAATCGATTTGACAAATGTAACGTTCATCTTTCTCTAGGCTATTTCTAAGCTGGCTTCTTGGGTTGTTAATTAACTTTGCATTTGTTTTCTTATGTTTCATTGTCAATGGAACGATTTTATTATTTTAAGCTCCATAATTTTTTTTAACCAGAAATTAGTCTTATTCTATATCAAGGGAGGAGTTGCAGAAATATTAAGCGGTAACAGATGCTACCATTTTGCTGTTTCTGAAGCCTGAAAAACTCCTCTTGCTTTAAAAACATGTGTGGAAATAGAAAATATTAATATCCTAATAATATGGTATTAAGATATATAACTTGGTTTACTTTCCTCCAGTTTTTGATTATGATGGTTTAGATGTGATGTGACTTCTACCATGATATGCATTTTTTGACTTCTGATTGTTCATTAGCTCTGGATAGTAAATACTGCTCACAAAATGAAATGCCTTTCTCAAAACAAGAATGAAGCGTCTCAAAGTCTTTTAATCTTGACTTCCAGCATACTTAATTATGCAGAAAAATATCCATATTCACTTTCCTTTCTGCAGTTTATGAATTCAAATCCTACTTCTTTAATATTTGCAGTTTTGTATCCACTTTAAATTATTGATCCATACTTGCATATGCACCTATCTCAATTGAAAATTCTTTATGCATGTGATTGTGAGTTTTAAGTTTAATAGAATTGATTATCTTAACGATCAGTTCAGTAATTATGAATCTCTTGGAAGTGATATCACGTAAAACGTTTCTTGATGCATGATGTGATAGATTTCGATTTAAAATTAGGGTGGTCCAAAAGAACCTAGCATCGTGACCATAGGTCTATTGTACTATACCCCTCAGAAAGCCCTATTTGAAGAGACCACTGGCTGAAGCAAAGTTCAGCAGACATTTTACAGGTATTTCCTGCAACATCCTAGGTTCAATCAAGTGCTGACCCAGTTGCTCAAATCTATGTGCAGAAAAGGTTTCACATTCATACAAGATGTGTATTGAAGTTTCTTTCATATAATGACAACCTCTACAAGTGGGATCATCTGAAACTCCCGTGAGATGTCTTAAAAGACTATCCTGAGATGTCTTTTAAGGTGGCAGTGTCCTGTAAGTAGTCCCACTGCTTTCCTTAGACTGTCTTTATTGAGCTTTAATAATTCTTTTTGCCTTTTGCTAGGGCATGTGCTATTTAATAGCCTTTCTTGTCTTTGATCATTGGCATTGTGCCAGTTCATAAGCTGTTGTTTTCTGAAGAGATCAAAGACATTCTTTCTGATCAATTCTTTTGAAATACTGGTTCAGGACCAAAAAAATCAGTTATTGATCCAGTCCTTGCTAGCTCATCAGCTAATTCATTGCCAGGAACACCAGAGTGCCCAGGCACCCACATTAAAGTGGTGGGGTTATTAATAGCTAATTTACTCAGAGTGATATAACATTCCCAGACAAGAACAGAAGTTACAGTAGACTTCTTAAGAGCTAGTAATGCAGCTTGACTGTCAGAGCAGATGATTATTCTTTTACGAGAATAGTTTCTGTCCAAGCATATTCTACTGCACATAAGAATGGCAAAGACTTCTGCTTGAAATACAGTTGTATGATGTGATAAGTATCGAAATGGCAAGACACACATTTATATGCCAGTCAGTTTTTACCCTGTCTGTCGGATTAAAACATACTCTTGTGTTTCACCTTTAAATTCAGTGATTCCGAAAGCTCTTTTGGAATTAAAATATTTTGTATAGACACCATTATATTACAGGACTCAACTGCTATTGAGTAGTACCCAAAACCAATTTAAGGTAATTGGTTATATTTGAAAATAGACTTCAATCTTTTACCGATTTAGTAGACAGTAGTTACTTAAATCTATTTTAAAATATCTGTCTTGTTCTTAAAATCACGAAATAGCTTTTTGGATGACTTTGTTTTTTAAACCTAAATATATTTTATGTTGCTTAGAAATTTTTTTTTCAATTATTAAAAATAACTTCAAATTTATACCTAGAAGCTGCAAATACATTTATTTTAAATTATCTTACCAACACTAAATTTCATTTTTACATTAG
Source organism: Latrodectus hesperus (assembly GCA_037975125.1). NCBI lineage: Eukaryota > Metazoa > Arthropoda > Arachnida > Araneae > Theridiidae > Latrodectus > Latrodectus hesperus. The sequence continues at coordinate 27,751,449 of CM075856.1, read as the reverse complement.
TTTTCCCATTCAAGTTAAAGTTGCTAGAATGGTATGTTCAAAGTGTTTCATTAGTTAAAAACTGGTGTTTGAAGAATTACTACTACTATTCAATTTCATATTTAATTAGAACATCCAAGACACTGAAAGCTACAAAATATTTTTTTGGAATAGAATTGGGCGATAGTTTTCATGCTTGTATTGAATTTCGGGCTTTTGTAATTGCCCTAGACTTTCTTGCTTTATGTACAAGTACAGCCTAGAAACTACTGAGTCCCATTTTCCTCACAAACCATGGTTTGTCTACCACCAATCTAAGGGCTTGTGTATTTGTTTCTTCTGTTAATTATTTTTAACTTTTAAAGATAGAATTTGAAAAAAATTAGCATCAAGTGTTTCTTTAATTTTCAACAGAATCTCGAATTAAGATTTATCTTCAGTGATTTCTGAATACATTTTATTTGCATATATTTTTATAAGTTTTTTGTAAATTATTAAATTTTGCTTTTGCAAATATATCAACTGTTATGTAGAAATTAGTTGTGTTTTTATAAATACTGCTCCTATTTAATAAATTGATACAGTAAGTTGCTATAAGACAAGATGGAATAGAATAGCTGATAACGAATCTCTGTTTACCACCACTATTTATTTTTTCTTTTCTTGGAATAGTTTTCAATTGATACTGGCGAATTCTAAAGAATTCGCCAGTATCAATTAAAGAAAAGTTAAAAAGCATGTGTAAACTAGTATAATGTTTAAAAAATACTTATATAATTTTTCTAACTATTTGATTATATAATTTTTCTATAATACAACATATAATTTTTCATAACATATAATTTTATATGTTATGAAATACATATAATTTTTCAACATAACATATAATTTTTCTAACTATTTGAAGCTGATACAAACTTTTAGTTTATATATCTCCAAAGACTCACAGATATTTTCCAAGAAGATATTCTACATATTTTTTTAAAAACTGTTTGATAGCAACTTGGAAATATTTAATTTGTTGCATTTAGTACAATTTTTGAAAATTGATACTTATTCATATGTTGGATGTGGAGCCAAATTCTATTCCTTTTGCATAATTTCTTTAGTAACTTTGTTCTATTGCAATTCTTATTTTATTAATTTGATCGTTTTCACTGACCTTTTTTGATTTTTTTTACTGTTTACTAATCTTCAGTGTTTATTAATTTTTTGGTATGTGTTAAATCTGGTTAAAAAAATTTTCAGTATTTGCTCTATGTATGAATGTTGAGTTTTGTTTTTACTCAGTAAACTTCTTAAGTACTCTGTCCATTTTCTATATTATTTAACTTTTATTTCAGATGTTTTAGTATTAAATCTCTAGACTTTCTGTAACTTCAACTAATATTTTTTCTTTATTATGCATTATTTTTTATACCATATTTTTTGAGTTTCAATTTTATCTTTGATGTATTCATACATTCTCGAAACGTTCTTCATATTTAGTTTTCTTTTACCAATTTTCTTTATTGTAGTAAGCAGTGCACCAATTTTACTTCATTCTCAAAATCTGTTTTTATTAATCTTTTGTTTTCATTTAATTCTGAGAGTCATTTCTTATTTGATTATTTCACCAACAGTCCATTATTTTTGTCGTGGTTATCCACTCTCGTATTTTACCCCTAAGTAAATAGGGATTAGATTCGTAATTAGATCCCCACTAGCTGTGTTATGCAAATATTGATGGTGAATATCTTGTCATTATAAAAATTTTATTCGTTTAATTCATCTCTGATGTACCCAAGTGTATATTTAATTTGGAAAAATCGTAGTTTTAAGTTTTAGTGTGTATTCTCTTTGTCACTAGAATTGTCTTGGCATGTTTCCAGTTTCATTAGTTCTTTCTAATTGAATTTCTGCATTGAAATCACCTGTAATTTATTTTGCTGCTTCATTAAAGATGTTTTATGGGTATTTCATAAAATTTCCTTTTCTTCATTCCTTAGCTGATGTTAATACTGAAACAAATAGTTTGCTACATCTATATCTAAACTTTTCTTCATTTCATTGAAATTGTAAAACCTGTTCAAATTGTTATATTTTCTTGTATTTCACTGTATATCAGTTTGTAATCAACGCTATGAATTCTACATTTATTTTTATGGTGATTTTCTAGAATATAAGTAATTCCTTGGTTATATTCCAACAACTCATCTGCTACTGATCATGTTCTTTCATTCTATCTTGTTGTATTCAAAATTTTAAAATTATTTGTTCCATGTCATCTTTGTGGACAAACAGTCCATATTATAGCATTATGAAGTTTGAAAATAAGTATTTGTCTTGGAAATCTGCTTTGGTATGGTATTATTAGTTCAACCTGGAAGATCAGAATATTCATTTTCTTCGAAATTTGGTTTAGATTACTGCCAAAAATTCATATTACTTTTTCTTATGATTAATAACAGGCAAACTACATTACCATAAATTGGGAAACCATGAGTTCTGTTTCTCATACTGGTAAAAATTTCTTGGTTGAGGATAATGTTTGGATAATTTCGTGATAAATTAAAATTTAACTGTTTTAAATCCTTACTTTACCATAAATTGGGAAACCATGAGTTCTGTTTTTCATACTAGTGAAAATTTCTTGGTTGAGGATAATGTTTGGATAATTTCGTGAGATAAATTAAAATTTAACTGTTTTAAATCCTGTCTCTGAAATATTTATACCTTCTCTTATGTATTTTTATTTTTAGGTTGAAAAATAATTTGAGTTATTCATTGGAAATTATATAACAATTTGTCATCCTGAATTTCTTGATTTGGATATTAGTGATGTTTATAAGAACCATACATTTGCTAAGTATTTTCATTTGGGTAAATAAGGCAATATATTTAAAATTTATCACATGTGTATATGCTGTTTAATTTCGATTTAGAATAAAAAATAATATATGTCTAGTGCATATTTTTTTAGATTAAGAAATGAAATAAAGCAATTATTTAAATTTTGCATTGAAATTACACAATAAAAAGTTATGTTGATATAAGTTTGTAAAGTAAAATGTAAAATGTACATTTAGGATAGAGCATGAAGTGTTATTTGACTTATGAATTATAAGGCAGTTAACTTTAGAGAATATTGTGATCATTATTTGCTTACAATACTGAAGTTGAACTTATATATTTATACTAATATTATAGAACTTAATTGTCTATAAAATAAAAACTAAAGTTTTTAAACCATTAATTTTTTTAAATGCAGTTAGTATACAAAAAGAGTTAAAGGATTAAAAAGTGTTTCTCCAGTTTTGTAGTGATAAATAATGTTAATAAAGATTTCTCAAAAATTTATAATGCTTTTTTTAAAATAAATTATATTAAACGTCATTCCCCATACACCCATCAAAAAATGATATTGGAAGTCACCTTTGTAAGGTTTGAGAATGTGCTGTCAGTCATATATTTAACATTTACACAAATAATGGAATGCATTGTCCTGTTCATTGTGTTTCTGATCATCAGCATATTTCCTGGTGACTTTTTCTTATTTTTATTTTATATTATCTTGCTTTGTTTCTAAATAAAATCTGATTTCTTTGTGATCCCTTTCTTGCAAACTGTATATGTTTATCATTATTTTTAAATACATTTTAAATTCTAACGAACTTTTGGCTCAACCGCTAAATACATATACATACTCACCAGGGTTAGTATAATTCCTGGAATTTCTACTCGATTCCTTGAAAATTGTGAATTATTCTGGAAATTTTTACTTACCTTGCTGCATTTTTTTGATTTTTTTTAATGTTTTAAAATTTTCAATAAAATTGTCTGATAACAAAATTGATATAAACTTTTAATGTTAAGTTTTTATTGTATTTGAAACTGTTGACTGACATAGAGATCCAGTTCTGTCACAACAGCTTCATGATTATTTAGTTCAGTCATTGTCAGTTGTAGTTTATAGATTTATGTGTGTTAAGTGAAATAACCATCAATAAGACAATCAGGTGGGTGATTTTAATTTAGTCTTTCCCTAATTATTTCTGTTTTTTTATATTTTTTATAAAATTCACTGAATGTTATTTAAGTATAAAATTTTTTACTTAAAGTATACCTTGCATACCTTCTTTGGTGAAAATTGCTTATAATTTTAGTGAATTGGGATGAATTTTATTATATAGCAACTATATAAAAGTTGAAATAAATGATTTAATATGCTTGATGGAAAGTTTTTTCAATGACAGTAGATTCAGGAAAAGCCATACAAAGATTGGGTTTTGTGTAGTTCAAAAGAAGCATACCCATTGTTTAGTTTGCTAGAAAGACTTCTATTTTATAACAATCAATTCTGCTGTTTTATATTTAGAAAATATTGCAATCAATTCTGCTATTTTATATTTTCATTTACAAAATAGTATTTTCCAATGCGTGAATGAAAAGGTTTTACTTACGAAATTGATAGTGTGATGTCACTGAAGAAACTTACTTATGGGTAAAAATTCATTGAGGAAATCAAAATGTCATTAATAAAATGATAATGGAAGCTCATTTATGAAATTTACGGGAAATGGCAGCGGATTCTATTTAAAATATAGTTGAATCTATTGTTATATCCCATATGTAAGGTAAAAACACATTTATTTATTAGAGCAAGCTGTATTTGCCAAAAAATCGATTCATTTAAAAGATTTTTTCACTACTGCGGTTCCTATTGAAGAATGTGAACCCAAACCATGTTCTGAAATTATGATTCATTGTTTTCTTCAAAAGGAATTTCAAAGGTTGAAATTCTGTGGATCCTTTAATTTCAAACAGTGGATTCAGCTACAGTTCATGTAAAATAAATTTTCTTTCAAGCAATGTTTCCAGACATTGTTATTGCAAAGCAATTCAGTTTAGTAAAACAAAAGCCTATTTAATAGCTTTTAAAATTTCATTTTATTTTTCCGACTTATTGAAAGAAAAGTTAAAAATGCTAGTAATTATGTGCTTCTCTTTGATGAAAGTTTAAATCATCGTTAGCAGACAAAACAATTGGACTACCATATAAGATTTTGGGATAATGGTACTATTAAAACAAGGTATTATATAATCATCAGATTTTTAGATCATTCAACTAGAGATATTTTGCTTGAAAAAATGAATGAGAAGTGCTTAGAATCAGAAACAAATGGATTAACCCCAGTTCTCAGTCAATAGTCCTAATATAAACTGGTCTGTTTTCACTAAAATGACTGATTTTTTTAAAAACTGAACAGCATTCAAATATTGTAAATGTTTCCGATAGAACTGAACTGACTATATATGACTGAACTGGAGTGTCGCTAGAATATGGGTGTTACTTATGACACTTGGACAAGTCAAGCTCGTTAATCGACGACATATGAAATTAAGTTCGAAGGATGCGTCTTTTGTTTCTAATCAGAGCACCACGAATGTAATAGTACGACTTTTTGCTTTAAAACTCCTTCGATAGATGGCAGCACCAGAGTATCCACTACCTTAATTTTGACTTTGATCTGCAGGGCGAGGAAATTGTCTCCAGACCATTACACCCATGATAACTGCTCAACGATCGACACAGGACTTTTGATTCCACAGATTTAACGAACATGTATTTCGCATGTACTCTTTGGATGTGTTGGCAATGGGAATCGAACCTAGCCCTTTCAGACGAAAGGGTGATGTCTTAACGGTTAGGCTACCACGACGCAGTTTTAGAAGAGTTTGCAGGTAAGCAGAAGAAAAATTTAGATTTACTTTTATTAAATAATAGTTGCAAAAAGAGTCATCCTAGGAATTTTAACTAATAGTTATATTTATTATGTTTTAAATATGTATTATTATTTGAAAAGTGATTGTTATGCACATCTTGAAATACTCAATAAATTAATGTATACAATTCTAATGAAAACTACCCACTATTTTATGCAATTTATAATTCAGTAATGTAAAGAATATATTAATTATTACTAAAAATTTTCTTATAGCAGTAAATTCATTAAAGGCTTTTGAAATAATTAAATATAATTCTAACTTAAATTTAAAAAAATATTAACTTTTACTCTTATGTATTTCTATTATTTAGAAATATGATTGAAAAATGTTTCATATACATAATTATATAAGCATTTGAAGAACAATTGGTAAAATAAAAAAGATGATATGAATGGAAATTTTTGATTTGACTCCTGGAAAATTCCTTAAAACCTGCGTACTGATTCTTTGGAAATCTGTAATTAACTTTGATATATATATATATATATATATATATATATATATATATATATATATATATATATATATACACACACACACACACACATTTGTTATATATATATATATTTGTTATATATATATATGTAACAAATATATATGTAAAGATTTAAATTGATTGTGGAGTTACATTCAATATCACTCACTTCCAAAAATTAAGCATGGAGAAGTCAATCAGAATTGAAGAGAAATGCAAATCGCGGCTGAGGTAGATGGGCATACAAATATGTTAGGTAACAGCCAACGGGCTTTCATGTCAAGAAATATGCAAAAAGGGCAGTCTTATAAGATAACAGCTTTATGAAGGGTTACAGAAGTTGATTAGCGCGATAGAAGGTGTTTAAAACTTTCGTACAATTCATTTTCAAGACATACGTGTTTCTATGACTTCCAGAAGACGAATGGAAGATTTTGTGCTGTGGGGCGCATTGAAGCAGGACAGTCGATCTTAGATGTTGCTCTTTTCTTCGGCGTTCATCATTCTGCAATTTCACGTTTATGGAAACAATTCCAAACCACACAGTTGTCCGAAAGCCCGTAGCCGGTCGCCCAAGGGTTACAAACCCCGCAAAGATCGATATATTGCGATTTTAGCTAAGCGGAATCGCAGAGCGACCCCCACACGTGTAACATCTATGGTTACAGCATTCATTGGTAAGGCGATATGTGCAGCTACTGTACGCCGAAGATTACATATGAATGGATTGTACCTCCGGGTACCTCGAGTTTGTGTTTGTCTATCTGTCCAATCAAGAGGGGTACAATTAAAGTGGTGCCGGGAACATGTCAATTGGACTGTGTCGGACTAGGGCAATGTCATATTTACTGATGAGTCAAGATTTGCTCTAGAGCCAGATGACAAGCGTATAAGGATATGGGGTGAACAAGGAACACGCAATCAGCCCCAAAGCATCACGCATTCCGATGCGGAAGCATTATGGTGTGGACAGGGACTTCATTAGGATACCACACCGATCTGCACATCTTTAAACGGGGTTCTAACGGCTGTCCGGTATCGATATGAAATCCTAGAACTCATTGTGAGATTGTACGCTACAGCAGTTGGCCCTACTTTTGTTTTAATGGACGATAACGCTCGTTCCCTTTGAGCTGAAATCGTCGATGACTACCTGGAGAGTGAAGGGATTGCGCGCATGGCGTGGCCAGCATATTCTCTCGACCTTAATCCCATTGAAAATCTTTGGGATGCTCTCGGCCGTGCTGTATCTTCACGTTTCTCACCTCCAGCCACTCTTATTGAGCTGGAAACTAACTGCTTTACAAGAAGAATGACTATTACTTAATTCTACGGTGGTTGACCACCTAATTGAAAGCATGGTCACAAGGTGTAAACTTTGTATACAGATGAGAGGGAATCACATACCCTATTAATATCCTTTTTTTTATTTTATGCTTATATGTGCAGCTATTTCACTTTATACATACTTCTGTTTAAATTTTAAGTATGTCATTATCTGATAACTTACAAAAGTTTAATCTTGTTTTCATTTCTGTATATAATTATTGATTTTATTTTATGCATAAATATATATGCTACTTTCCTACTGAATTTTGTGTCAATCAAAGCAGTATTTGTTGATTTTTTGCATTTTACATCTTCGTGCTTACTTTTGGAAGTGAGTGTATATTCCATATTTTCAAACTATAAGCGCTTTTACCGGGCAGGCTTTTGAGCAAATCATGTTCATAATTTTTACATATCATACTAGTGACATTGCTTTTTGCTGATAGTCAGGTATTTGCTTCCTTTTTCCTGTAAGAAATGAAAATATGCTTATCATAAAATGATACATTGATAAAAAAAAGGAAAATTAAAATAAAGATATGTAATTAAAATTTAGTCAATTTATAAGTAAGTTCCAATTAAGATATTTTAATGTAGCTTGTAATATATTTGAATATAAAATTGATTCTGCAACTACATTTGAGTATAATTAAAGATTATAAAGCAAGTTTGTGCATCGCTTGTATAGGATTCCTATATAACTTCTATAAAGTGGAGTACTAGTAAGACTTAAAATCAGATCATAAGAAAAAATATATATGTATGCAAAAAATAATATATATTGAGCAAATAATAGACTGTAATACTTAAATTCGAGCTTATTTGAAAATTAAAAAAGAAATATAATTTAAAAACAAGAAAATATTTGTAAAAGTAAGTAACGTACTGCATTACCTTTATCTGAAATTAAAATAATGTTTGAACTACGTAATATTTCTCGAGTTATGTAAAATTAATTTTATTACTGTCTTAGAAGAGGAATAATTTTTACGATTTTATTAAAATCATTTCATCAATAAAAAAATAGGATTCTTTTTTTGTTTCTTTTTACAACTTCATGGAGTTCACTTGAATTCAAATTTTGAGAACTTTTGTGATTGCAAGAAATAACTGGTATTGAGGTAGAAAAAAGATAGGATATTAAAGTGGAAAAGGTTATTCTGTGGTAGATTTAATTTCCAATTGTTTTCTTCTGAACAAATTCCTATGGTTATATATCATGATAAAATTTGTTTTTTTTATTTTTTATGATCAGTTTCGAAAGGAATTCAAATGTATTTTATTCTCGTTCTATGAAAAATTTCCTTTTCATTGATTTATTAAATCTATGTAAATTGAAATTCCTCGCATGATTGTCAGATTTTGAAAACATTTCAATTGCAAAATAATTTAGAAAATATTTTTTTATTTGTGTAAAGAAAGATAACTTTATATATCATGAAATATTACACAATTATTTTTTTTCAAATTATATCATAATGCTCTTGATTATTCATCGCAAACAGGTAAACCTGATTACAAAATAATAATAAATAAATAAAAATTTTATTTTTTGGATTATTATATTTTTTATTATTACATAAGATGTATTTTATTGAGTTGTATAAACCGAACTAGAATATTGGTTTTAATGTATTTCGAATTAAATTGTTTGGAAAAGAAGGTTAAAAGAAATTAATGCCTAATTTTAAAAAATTTACTTTTTTCAAATTTTGCTATTTTTTGTTTTTATATTTTACTATTTGGCATTCACTGATGCATAAAAAAGTCTATTTGTTAAAATGCAAATTCTTGGCAGTGAGAACTTCTCATAATAAACAAACACCTAATCATTGTTACTTAGACGATTTTTCTAAGTTACGTAAACAAGGAACTTTAACTATATTGAATTGAATCTTCTAATGAAATGATGTTTATATTTTTACTTAATGAGACCACCGAAATTTTGGGATCTTAGATCACGTGATTCTTTCCTGAAGGTCTACATTAAAGATATTGTTTAACAGACGCCATTGTACCATCAGTTCCGTATTCAAAATCCTTCAATTCAAAACGGCAACATGTAGAATAAATTTATGTGAGATTAAATATTTAACATTTTAAGGGACAAAAAAGTTCTCACATGCACTTAGATTTTTGAAATGGTTTAAAATGTATAATTGGAAAGATATAGATGTACTTAAAAACATTTTTAAGAACTATGAAAGTAATTAGGAAATTAAATCTATATTAAGTTTTTCACATTTGTTTGTGCTTGTCAGAATTCATACATAAATACGAGAGATTATTCCTCTCATAATATTGTTGAAGAATTTTGCATGCGTGTTTCTTTATATTGTTATATATAATTTAGAATGTTTTATGATTTTTTTTCTTTGAAAATCGTATCTAGAAATAGCAGTATTTTTGGTATGACCGTACATTTACAATATACATCTACAAAAGACCTTCGGTCCTTTTTCATTCCCTGAAAAGACATCGGTAGACGGAATTTTAAATTGATTTTTTGCATAAATTTACATGAGGGTTGAAATCTAGGGGCAGAATTAATCTGGTGACCAGATGGGGCGCTTACCACCCACTTTATCTGGGGTGCACCTTCCAAAGGGAGCTTGATATGTGCTACTGAATAGTATTGTTCATCCAGCCTACATCGGTGCGGGTGAATTTCAACCCCACCTTCTCTATTTAATCTCCTCTCAAAATTTTTTCTCTCTTTTATTCCAATACGTGACTAACTTTACCAGGGGAACACGTGCCATGATCAAACTGTTATCGGTGACTTATGATGTCTTTAAAAGCAGAACGGTTATTTAGGGTGCAAAATGGAAGAGGTTCGAATAATTATTCAAGTACAAGATGTTTGGAAACAAAGAAAATTGGCCCATAATATGCCATAAGAGAGCACGTTTGTTGGAAAACATTTGTGGAGCTCTATCTTTCAACCCATGTGGTATTAAAATAGATAGCTCTTTGATTTTTTTGTTAATAAATTCATGAGATTGATTTCCATTGTGAGTTGGATATTTGTAGAGTTTTGGACTATACATTTTACCTTATATGATAGTCGAATTAAATTTTGCGATTAAAAAGTGATCGTAAAACGACAAGGTAAATTAAATCAAATGCATTTCTTTGCATCAATAAGAGACTGCAATTTTAGTTTAATATATATTAAATAATAATTTTAGTTTAATATATATAGCTGGCACACAACAACAGAAGAAGTTAAATATTTGTGTTGTAATAACGCAATTTATAAATAAAACAAATCTAGATACAAAATAAAATAAAAAGTAAAACAAAAAATCAACTAGTACAGATTTACAACTTTTTGAGATTATTCTTTTTTTGATAAATTTTTTCAATTGATTTTAAATATTATCTTCTGAAAATATAAAATACGCTATAACCGGAAAAAAATATCAGTTCTGAAATTTGTGCACCATTTTTTTTTCAGTGTAAAAAAGAAACGAAATTGTATTTTTTTTAAAGAAAATAAGTTATTCATTCCCTTTCATTTTATTTCTATCGGTCTGCCACCGATTTACGTTAGTTTTTCACCAAGTTTCTTGTAACCGTGAAATTTCAGCTTACGATCAAAGCACAAAACTTGATGTTTTCATCGTTGATAAGACTATCAAATGTCTTTTCATGGAGTCTTCTGAATGATGGAGGGAAAATATCATTCTTTTCGTGGTTTTTTTAATAAAATTCATTCAGTTGCCCTGCTTCTGTCCTCAGATGAATGTGTACAAAAGCCGGAATCTTGTCATTCGGAAATTGTACTGAGCTTTGAGGATGCGTAAATAATTGAATAATTTCAAGAGGGAGATGACAAAACTAATGTCACACCAAAGGTCGAAAACCCATGGAATAGAATCACCACCCATGCATTGTTATGCATGGATATATTAATATATTTTTCAAAGGCATTGTGCCGCAAGTTAAAAATAGCTTTTCAGGCGACTATATTCTTTATTTTCTATGATTTATGTATATATATAATTCTTTTTTATGTATATATATATATATAAATAAAGAAGAACGAAAATTGAAACTGAAAAATAAGATAAGTGTTAGTTAGAAGAAGAGTTTCAAATTTCAGATAACTTCATTTTAAGTAGCTTCATATTGAAATCTTAATCGAAAAAGATAATTTTGCTTTTGTAAGTTAGTTATTATAATTTAAAATTTTTAACTTACTTTTATTATTTTAAGTTATATGAATGATTAAATCTGTTACCAATGAGAAAAAAGAATTAAATACATACGGTAATATATGGATAAATATGGATCAACGCAAAGTAAGGATTTTTTTATGGTAGATGTCTACGTTAATTTATCTTACTAAGATAAGATCAATGTAACTTAATAATATAAATTGTTTTGTAGAAAGCATGATTATATATATTTTTAATAATTTTAATCTATGATATGTTAAGTTCCTATATGAAAAAGTATGAAAATTGAAGAAAAATATTAACATAAGAAATCATTAAAAAATTTCTATTCCTTTGCATTGAAACACTTCTTTATCAGGGATTAGAGTTCTTTTTTTAATTTTTTCTTAAATTAAGACATCGGGGTTAATTTACAAAGCGTGATCGGAAGTTTGTTGTGTTTGTGGTTTTTAAATTTTAAAAACACAACTTAAGGATCTATATATATAAAGCCACAAGAGGCCTTAAGACCACAAGTTCTCTCTTCCTGTGATAAATTGTGATTAAACATTTATAAATATATGAAAAATCTACAAAAACTAAGTTTATTTCAAGTTTTCTTGTCTAAGATATAGAAAAGAAAGAAAAATTTAAATTAATATTTTACAAAAGATTAAAAGTAAAGTTATCTTCCTTGATGAGATCAAATTTATTTTCATTTTTATGACCTTAATATTTTTGTATAAATGTATTCTGCTATGTAAAAAAGACAAGTTTTTGAATAATTAAATTATCTATTAAGAATAAGTAGAAAAAAAAGACGAAATTCTTAAAAAATAGAGAAAAGCTATTGTTTTATAGGATTCAGGATAAATTGTTTATAATATTTGTTATATTAAAGAAAGCTTGTTTACAGCAATTTCTGTTAGTAATCATTCATTTTTATTAATTATAATAGTATTCCATGATAATTATGGACATACACTGGCTGGTTTACATAAAGTTTTACACACTGTTTAACATATAATGTCTGTTAATCTCCTTCTTTTAAAAAAATAAATCATCTATAGGAATAGGAGATTGAAGTTCATGTATTTTTCCCCTCATTGCAATTTTACAAAATGAAAAAAACATTGCTATTTGATTTCGCTCTTTGCTTGATGAAAAGCTTGAAATGATTAACCAAGTTCATAGTGAAAAAGTGAATATGGCAAGAATGCTAATACATAATCTTAGAATACTGTAAATATGTATGGATACCTCTAAAATTTGCTAACTTTTCATAAGATACTAAATTTTTCTGAATAGTTTGCAAATGTAAAGATGAGAGTGCCAAAATCACAGGAGAATACCTAAAACTTATTTGGCCACTACTGGTATTCAATGCGTTGCTCCCAATGCTTCAGTACACGTATCATTGCTCTTTTCAATTTTCCTCTTCAATTTTCTTCTAACACAAATAATTTTTCGATGATTTTATTTATTCTGAAGAAAACAATAATTAGCAAAAACTATTTGTTGTTACTTATGACACTTGGACAAGTCAAGCTTGCTATACCGTTGGCTACGCGGATTTAAGCCAGTAGGTGCGTTTTTCGTTTAACTAGAGCACCACGAAAGTGAAAGTACGAATTTGCATTAAACTCCTCCGATAGATGGCACCACCAGAGGATCCACTCTCTCAATTTTGACATTGATCTGAAGGGGGAGGAAATTTTCTCCAGTTTATTACACTCATGGTAACTGCACAACGAGAGCCCACAGAACTTTCGATACCTCAGATTTAACGAGTACGTATTTTGCATGTACTCAGTGGGTCTTTGGCGGCATTGGGAATCGAATCCCATCCGGATGGAAGGCCGAAGCCTTAACCACTTGGCAAACACAGCCCATTAAAAGAAACTATTTACAAATATTTGTTGTTAGATGTTCAGAATGAAATTTCTAATAATTAAATTTCGAATGTTTTATAATTGTTCACTTATTTTATATTACTTTTGTGTCCTAAAAATGATAATTTTAAATCTATTAAAATTTATAGTTTAATAATATTTGTTATTTTATCAAAATTATTTTCTTAAGAATTATATTAAAACTATTGATTGTATAAATGGATTATATTTTTAATATCAATCAGTAATAAAATGCAATAATTTTTATGCATTTTAAAAAAATTGTAATTTTTTTGTATGAAGATCAATTTTTTTCATAATGACAGCTAATTTGAGGTTTTGTAGCTACTAAAACATGAATACTTGAAATTAATAATTTTCTTAAATTACGTATTTTCTTAAAACCTTCTGGAGACTTACGTCGAAATACATTTCGTTAAAACCGTTGAAATAAACAATTGAAATCTGTCTTTGAATTTATTTTCATGACTGTATTTTAGATATTTTGCTTGTTGACCAGTTTAGTGCTGTATAAATGCAAATGTTAATTGTTATTCAAATATGCTGATGATTACATATTTAACCCTAATAAAATAAAATTTATTATTTACGGTTAACAATATTCTACCATTCAGTAATTTTAAGATTTTTCTGAGGTCAGCATAAGAATTATAAAAATTTTCATAAAAATGTCTCTGTCTCATGGAAACATTTTTTAAGAAAAAGTGAAGTGAGTTTATGAAAAAAATATTAGCGCCATGAATATCAAGCTTTTTTTTTTTATACCGGTTTCTTTTTTCATCTTACCGAACTGATACTATCTCTACAGTACTTCTGGATTTGAAATCTGGCATAAGTGGGCATATCCGTGTATAATTGAAAAGGGCTATTTCACACCCGCATTTTTTTCCGACTGTAAGGTGGAGAGAATAAAAAAATTGTCGATTGGATAAACTTTTTGGCGCTGCCTAAAAGCCCTCTCGAAAAGGTGTGGGTGCGTTAACCTATCGGGTCAAGTATTGCAGGAGGAACAACAGATGCATGCGGCTCTCGAGTGCATCATAAAGAAACAAGTACACCGATTGTGCACAGATGGCGCCTCCTATGCAAACAGGGACGCATGTGTTGCTGAGTGTTATAATAATCAAATCGAAGATGCGATCAAAAGAAAATTTTGATTCTAAAAGGGTTAAAAAAAGTGGCTATCAAGCTTATTTTATTTATTAACTTTTATTTAACTATTTTATTTTTGAAAATTTCAGATAAGAGTTTTTATTTATTTATTTTGTAAGCGTGGTGTATGGTAAAACTCTACTTTGGTTTTGCCACGTCTGTATTAGTTTCAGGTAATCACTATATTAAATTTTTTTTTAACTTTTTCAGTTATGGAAGAAATTAATTAAACGTTTTAATAAAATAAATTTCCTTATTGTTTGATAGAAATATTTTTTCATCAAACATTCAATTATTTTAAAATAATTGAAAGTTTGTTTTACGAAAATTGAGCGCTAATAAAATAATAAACAAAATGATGCACTAATAATTAATATAATTATAAAGTATATTGCTTGAAACACACACAATTTTTTTTATAGTAGGCATCAAATTATCAGTTAAATTGGAAAAAATTAATAATATTTATACACTTAAAATTATTCAACATTGTACTTATTAAGTGGCCATAATACTTTAAAAATTGTTAAATTGTTAAAAAAATTTTTAGCATTTTAATTTAATAAATATTTTTGATGTACGTATAAGATTTATGAAGTATTTTGAATAATAAATAAAGAGGGATTTTTTTACGAGTATTATTTTTGTAGCGAGTTCATAATTTTAAGTTTTTTATATATAAAACTTTCATTTTTCATTAATATGCTATACTTGAATTAATTAAGAGTTAATTTTGAAATAAATAAGGGCAAAATAAATAAATAAAAGGAAATAAGAAAGCGTTAAAATTTGCATTTTGGAAAAACTTTTATTCATTTGAAAATAATTTTTTGTAACAAATAAATGTTTATTGAAAATGAATTTTTAATAAATTTAAAAATTGCTTGTCATTTGTTAAATCTAAGTTGAAAAGGTACTTTTGAATATTTAACGTTTAATATTTCATTTAAATATCTACTATTCCCTTTCTGTTGAATTAAATAATAGTA
Source organism: Latrodectus hesperus (assembly GCA_037975125.1). Classification (NCBI taxonomy): domain Eukaryota; kingdom Metazoa; phylum Arthropoda; class Arachnida; order Araneae; family Theridiidae; genus Latrodectus; species Latrodectus hesperus. The sequence goes on along the minus strand of CM075856.1, from coordinate 27,735,680 downwards.
TAAAAATACCCAAAACGATAAATGTCATGAAATGTAAGAGAATGAAAGGATTATTGTTGCTGTCAAACACACTTTTAGGAAAGATGGATATATGTTATAAAATGAATTTTTTGAAATCAGAACTTAAGTGAATGAAACAAATTTAAGCTCACGTGTTTTATTTCTTTGAAGCGTGTACCTTTTCTTTATATATATATTTTAATACTCTGGCTGATTGATTGGATAGGCGAATGTAATTATTACCCGGGATATCACATCCAATATATTTTATGACATTGTAATCGAATTACAAAATTGAAAATTACTGCAGTTTTTTTTACCTTGATATATTATTCCATTTGAAGAAATAATTTTGAAAATTTGATGGAATTCCATTCAAGCGAAAACGTTTTTAGTGAAAATATAAGGATAAAAATCTTTCAGAAAAATTGGGAGCTTAATAGCTTTTACTCGATTCTTAATTTAAATAAAAAAGAAGTGGGATGGCAAAGACTGATTTATAACAGTTAATAATTTTCTTCTTCGATTCTTAATTTAAACATTAAGATGCAGTAAAAATCTGATACAGAAATTGATTTAATATTTGATGATATCAATTCATTTCTTAAATATAAAAAAGTTGCAAAATTATTTTAAACAAGAATTGATTCATAATTTTAGAATATATATATGACTGGCATATTATTAGGATGCAACAGGTTTAAAATTTTTTTCGTCGATTTTTAATATTTTGTCAATAATTATGTAATAGTTAGAAATCAAAATTCTTTAGAAGAGCTGGATAACATGAATTTATAAACCATGCTGTGTAATTATAGATAGTTTAAATTATTCCTAAAATTTATTTTGCGTGACTTAAAATATTTATTCAGATAAATTTTATAGTATTTTGAATATAAACGTAACTTGTCGGTTTTAAATATTAAAAAAAATTTCGTTTCACGATGAATGCTATTATTTGATTCGTTAATTGCCTTTGAAAATATAGCTTCCTAATTTGTAATTTTAGCCTTAAGATTTTAAATTTTTACGCAATTTTTTAAAAATTATTTTAGGAGCAATTCTGTGCTTGTAGTGGCACTTTAAAATATTCGGAGTCAGTTTGAAAACTTTTGCATCACTCTACGTAGTTAATGTAGACTGATCACATCTAAGGTTTACCAGAACAATTTTCTCTCCAAAATAACTATATTTTACTTTAACAGTTTTAAAAAATCATTTGATCTGCAAAAATATTTGAAATATATATAAATTAAACTGAATACATACATATTTGAAATACATAAGTTAAATTAAAAAATTATATTAATTTTTAATTTATAATATTTGCTTAATATATCACAGTAATCCCTCAACTGCTAAATTTGTTACTAATTTTATTGAAAGTTTATATTTTAAATCATTTTTTGCTAAAATTTATATATATATATATATATATATATATATATATATATATATATATATATATATATATATATATATATATATATATATATATATAAAGCTTTTATATGAAGAAATTTAAAATAAGTTATAATATTTTGGAACTTTAGACTTAAGGAAATCAATAAAAATATTACAAATAAGCTTTTGTTTAAGAAAAAAAACGGTATCTGAGTTTGATAAATCAGCTTATATTCCTATCAATAGAATGAGATTTGCGCAGTTTAATGTGAAGAGAGAGAGAGAGAGAGAGCTAATGTTCATAGCAGTCCCTTTAATAAACCTTGACATATATAAGAGCATTATCTAATTAATTAGGCAATATCATTAACTTTTCTTCTGCATGTTATTGTCGAAACATGATAACCTTCACCGGTGCCTTTGAACTCACATTCTATGTCTTTCTTTAGTATCACTATATTTGAAAGAGATAAAAACTGAGTTCGTAATTTGTTGCAAAGATTGGGCGGTCTCTGCTGAAATCTTATCGCTAAAATGGTCTGAGAACCTGCATTTCGACTTCAAATACTTCCTGAAAAAACTTTGTTGCAAGTTGTTTGTGTTTTAATTGGAATGGAAAATTACTATTTCATTAGTTCTGGGTGAAGGCTACTACCTCTATGAGCGAAACCCTGTCTTCATAAACATCTAGCGAAGATGTGGAGGGTGTGTGTATAAGAAAACAAGGTCAGAGTCGGCAGGAGAAGATGCGGGCGTATACAGCTGCTTTCTCAGAAGGGCTAGATAAGAAAATATTGTGATGGGGGCTTGCTGTAATATTTGGATACTATCTATAATTCTTATGACAAAGTAATGGTATGGCCAACGTTATGCTAAGTAGTGATGCAAAGAATGATATTCGTGTGGATTATTTTTAAACATAAATTAATTTTATTTAAAATTGTTTGTACTTACGCAAAAAATTTCTTCTTTCAGTTACTTTACACAAAGAACTTTTGGTTTCTTGATAATTATGCCGATAAAGTTTATGATGTTACGTAAAATATATTTCTCACTTGAAAGTATTAGATTGGGAAATAAGTTCGTAGAGTTTTTACCAAAGACTTTTATTTAAGCAAAAAATAATAATTATATCAATAAGTTAATCAATTATATATTCGCCGTTGCTGTTTACAACCTCTTCCCACTTCTCGACCAATTTGTTGATGCCATTTCACCAAAAATCGCCTGGTCTGGTGTCAAAGAAGTTGTTGAGCCAGTTTTTAAGGACTTCTGGATGCACTGGGAAATGCTCGAAAAGAATGCCACATTCAACAAGGGGCTTTACATTGTCCAGCTACACCGCGTGAATGAGACTATTCGACTGAAAAGACCTGATCTACATGGTCAAACCATACTCTTCGACAACGCCAGGCCCCATGTTGCCCAAGTCGTCAAAGCCGCACTCCAAGAGCTCGAATGGGATGTCCCTCAGCATCCGCCGTATTCTTCGGACCTTGCACCCACGATTACCATCTTTTCCACTCCTTATGAAACCATATGAAGGGCGTTACCTTTGATAACAAAGAGTTCCTTAAAAACTGGCTCAACAAATTCTTTGACATCAGACCAGGCGATTTTTGGCAGAACGGCATCAACAAATTGCTCGAGAGGTGGGAAGAGGTTGTAAACAGCAACGGCGAATATATAATTGATTAACTTATTGATATAATTATTGTTTTTTATTTAAATAAAAGTCTTTGGTAAAAAAGCTACGAACTTATTCCTCAATTTAATAGTTGTTATGAATAATTGTTTCGGAACAATAACAAATGGTTAATTAATTGTGTGCTTGTAAATTGTTTCTAAACTAGACTTTGTGAATACAATACTTTCCAGAAAAAATACATGGACTTAAGAATTTCAGTACTGCGGCTTTTATATTTGAGGAAGATTTGGCGTACAATTATGGAATATTCGTGTATAGTTTACAATATGTGTGGAAGTGCATAGAATTCAAAATGAATACTACCAATAAATTCAGGATACAAATAGTAAAATTTTACTCTCAGATATAAGGTAAACAAGAAAGTTGTCACCGTTTTCGCATTGCCATTGAATGACGTAAGAATAAGTATGCAAATTAATGTAATGCTTGGTTGAGACACCGATCAGTCGAGAGTAGGAATATCAATAGTCATAAAAGTAGGTCTACCGCGCACATTCATCAGACGTTACCCGTAGAGTAGCAAAGAGAAATGGACGTGTCGAAGAAACTCATTCGGCGCTGTTTGCTATACGATTGCAGAGATGGCATATCAACTAATGCACCAAGTCGCCAAATATGTCAAGCGTTTGGGAATAGTGCTGTAAATGAACAGATATTAGTTTCACAAATTCATGTCAGGAGATTTTTCTCTCTGTGATCCACGCAAGATTATGCTTTGCATCTGTTGGACTAGTCGTCAAGTGGTTCCCTATGAATTGCTACCAAAGGACAAAATGGTCACTGTGGACCTGTAGTCGTAGCAATTGAAATGTGGGCAACAGGCATTGAAACAAAAGGAGCCAGCACTTTAAGGTTAATCTCAAGGGTGTACTGTTCTTGGCCGATAATGCGAGGCCACGTGTCACAAGGACAGCGGGAATACCATGTGGAGATTTGGTTGAGAAACTTTGTGCCATCCTCCTTCCTCACCTGACTTTGAACCATCAGATTAACAACTCTTCCATTCCCTGGATAAAAATCTTCGTGAAAAATCCTTCATCAATGAAGCTCGATTTGCTTCAAGCACTCACGGACTACTTTGCATCCAAAACCCGCGAGTTTTACCAGAAGTTTGCTTCACAAGGGGAGACACGTCGTCGGAAATTGCTGGATGCTGATGGTGATTACTTCGAGGACTAACAATAGGCCACACTTTCTATAGGCCATGTTCTGTTGGGTCATTAGAAATGGCAAGAACTTTCTTGTTAGCTTGTAGGTTATTTTAGCTTATTGATAGGTCTGGTTAGGAAAAAAAAAACTCGGAGTTAATTTTCAGATATGATGGATGGAAGCACAGTATCGTCAATACCATTCAATATCCATGAAAAGTGTTGAAATCTTATAATGATACCACATAAAGTTACTCAAAGTTTTCTGTATACTTTTATTGCGATATAAATACATAAAGAATGAAGTCTGTTCCACTCGAAGTTATGCTGTGATAATAAAACATACAACAAAACAATTTTTTTTAACTGGTCTTAAAATACCCATTAATTGAAAATTTAATGAATAGTTATAAATGTTTAAGAGGTAGCCAATTTACTCAATGATTTATTTGTTGAATTATTATGAAAAAATATTATTACATTTCCCGTTAGCTACTGCCCTGTTTCTAATGCATTTTTTGCTATTTCCTTACGTATTAATTGTAAGTATATGCTCAAAAAAAGTCTTTTGTTAAATTAAAGTTTAGATTAAGTTAAAATTGTTAAATTAAATGATTTTAAAATTTGATTTCAGCGAATGGCAACTGTAAAATCAGAGGCATACATTTGTTCCATTTTTACTAATATGTTTATTTATTCCTTTCTAGCGCTATAAGTAGATAAAATATTTATACGCACAACCAATGTTATTATCAAATTTAAAATTTGTATTCTCCCTATTATCTCTTTCTTTCCAGGAAAAGAATTTTAAAATGGAATTTAGATTTAAAACTATATAAAGTTATTCTAATTAAAAAAATCTCAAATTTATTAAATGAATGTGGGCAAAGAATTCTGAATCAAATCACACAAATACATATATGTAAATACATGTAAAAAGCATATCATTACATTTTTTATAAAGTAATTTAGAATTTAACCAAATCTTAAAACAGTTTAGTATTGGAACTTCAAAAGGTATTAAAATAAAACTCAATTAATAAATCCTATAAAATTTCGAGACTTATTAATTTTTGATTGTTTCATTTTTATTTTAAAATAAATTTTGCTTTTGTGTTCTTAATATTTCAACTAATATATCCTCTTTATAAAGAATAATTTCTGATACATCTAATGTGCAATTTCTTATTTAAAACTTCCCCTTTAAATTTAATCTAGAATGGTTATTTGTATTATATTAAAACAGCCTCATAAAACATCTTACTATGAGTGCCTTGAGTACTATAGAGTTTTTTAAATTTACTAAAAAACTTCTTTCTCATTTTTTAAAAATTAAGTGATAGTTTATAAAGAATGAATATTAATTTTTTATTTCTATGCCAAGTATTCGAGAAGTTTGGATACAGAAAACCATCATTATTTTTGATTCACTTAAAATTATTTTCCTAACTTCTGTTGAAATCATTTATTTCTTTTGTTGAAGTCATTTCTATGTTTTTTTTTTCTTCGCTATTTGAACTGTTGAAACACAATTAGAGTTTAAAAAATGAAATGGTGCATTGAATAGAAATTGAAAATAAGTATAGAAGAGATATAATGAAAAAACTATAGTATAAATTCTTTTATACAAATTTTAATATTTTTTGAAACCGTGTAATTTTAATAACTATAACATTTAAAAGTATTTAAAAATATATATATTCTGAGACAGTCTTTTATTTGAGTTATAAAGCAATAGATGGCGCTATAAAAACTTGCAATAAAAATAGAAGTCTAGTCAGATTCTGGGTGGATTTTGCATTCAAAAGATTTACTTTGCTGTTAAATGAAACCAGAGGTGAAAGTAAAATTCTCAATTATTTTGACAGTTTGGTATACATATCATTGTGATTGTTTTAATAATATCACAATAATTATCTAAACTGGAATACATGACTGGAACTGTTTACCGGAACCGACTTGCACGGAATGCAATATTTTATAAATAATTGTAATAATTTTGAAATTATTTTCGAAAATAATGTACATTATTAATTAATTTTTACGATATTGAAATTTGTTACACTTTTTCTTATAAATTACATTCTGTCATTATTTATACATTATTTTCAAAATACTCATTAATTTTCATTTATAATATAATATTCATTAATAATATTTCATTTATAACCATAAAAACATGAGATTATTTTCCTCTCATTGGTGTGACTAAATAAATAAATTTCTCACACTTATACAAAAAAGAAAAAAATTAAAAATCAAAAAGAAATCTGAAATTAAATGAAAATTAAACGAAAAAAAAGAACATTAAACTAAAAAATTCATAGACAAACATAGCTTTTAATTTCTTTGTCCTATTTAAAAAAAAAAATTATTAAATTATTCTCAGAAGGAAATAAATTCACATAAACACAAACTCATTACAAGGTAAAATGGACACAATATAATATTAACTAATCGATAAAATTAAATGCATTTTAACTGTGTAGTGATTTTCAATACGCCCTATTGTCATTTTTTAAGTCACAATATACATATTTTGATTAAGTATGTAGTAAATTATGCAATAGCATTTTTAAAATAAGTTTATTAAATAATTTTATACTGTACAATAATGTTTTTTATATATAATTGAATTACTTTTGGTTTCTTAAATTTTTATATTTAATTTCATTTTTAAATTATTTTATAATGTAAAATGAATTTAAAATAACAACCAATTAGATAACTGATACAGTCAAATATTGTTATGAGACATTAAATTAGTCAAAGTGTTTTGTCTTCCTTCAAATGATATGGAACTTTGAGAGAGAGAGAGAAGAGGAGAATGCCACTTCCTGAGTCGGATTGATACTTTAATAAATGAAAGTGTGAAATATGTTTTCTTTGGGTTTGGTTTTTCTTATATTTTATTTTAGATTTCATCTTATAGTTTCTTAATTGTGACTTTCACTTTTATTATATTAAATTTAGCATCATCATCAGCTGCTACCTTCGGATATAGTAAAGTGGGAAATATTAAAAATTTTATGTTAAAAAAAATGTTTAAAAACTTAATATAAAACTGATTGGTAAAAATGGCGGTAATGATTGTTTGCTCAACGTTTAACGTCTATATTTCATTCTTCACTATTTTATCTACTCACAACAACTGCTGAATCTGGGCTATCTAAGAGTAATTCGATTAAATGTCGCCAAAGTTACCGCGTTGTCAAGTTTTGCCACATTACTGGGCCTTTTAAAGTAGAATTGGACATCGCGTAGCTTATAACTTTACTGTCGAAATTTTTCTAAGAATTTTTTTTCTTAAATCAAGGAATAAAAGAAGGAAAACTCCAAAACACCCACCCACTAGAGTGTATGTAGATAGCAGGGGTGCAACTTTCCACTCCTTCAACAGTTATATATATGAAATCAGGCATCTTCTAGACAAAAAGAGTGAAGGTCCAGTGGCCTGGTTGGTTAGAATGTCACTCTCATTATCGCAAAGTAGTGAGTTCGAACCCCAGCTTGATCCGTCTTGTTACGTAAAGGGGGATGAGGCACGTCAAAACTGGGCGTGGTTGCAATGTCCTCCAAGTGAAATGACACCATCTAGGGATGGCAGGCCAAGGATTGGGAGTCTTCTGATTGGTCCTTGCTTAAAAACCCTGAAGACTCCACCCAGCTGCTTCTAACTGGTAGAGCCCAACTCAGGGTTAGGTACAGGGAAGCATGCTGGTGAAACAACACCAAAGAGTGCAGTCCTACCATTAAATCATGGTGATTTAACAAAGATTGTATTGTGAGTTTTATACTATTAAGGAGATAAGTATATTGTGTAATCCTTATAAGTTGAAGATTTTTATTTGTATAGATGCACACTTGTATAAATGAATTTTTGTTAACAGTAGTAACTTAGGTAAAAGATGTCGAGCTTAATACCACATTACAATGCGTATGAAAAATATTTTGTACATATCTGTAGTAGACAGTAAGTTCTGAGCTGTTATTTTAAGCTGTTCTGAGCTGTTACCTTCTGGTTCTCTAGACCACAAACTAGAAATAATTGAAATCTCTTTGGATTCAATGATGACCAGTCAGTCCTTAAAGATTGAAATCGCTGGTCTGTCGTATTATTCAACGACATTCAAAATATTAAATAGATGAATTCTGTAAGCATTTTCTAACAATTCTTTGACACACACACACACACATACACACACATATACCACCATATTAATTCATTGTAAAGAGCATCACATTTACTCAATATTTAATTGTGATGCATATCATTTCTTAATAGATTGCTCATCTTTTCGTTAAAATACCATCTGTTTGCCAGTTTTTTTTTTCAGGATTTTAATAAAGTTCCATATTAAGCCTTTCTTTCAATTTATAACCCTCAATGCGTATTATTTTGAAACTTATTGAATTCTCTAATGTTAACTGAATTAAGTAATTCATCACTCCGATGTAAAAACAGCTACATTTCACATTTCCAAATTCATGTACCTAATTGTTAGAAATTTTTTTCAATCAAATATAAATTACTAAACTATTCAGAGCTTGTTTTGAAATATATTAGAATAATTGAATAAAAATGTGAAATATTACATAAAATTTGCTTCTGGTTAATTATGCAAACTGTACAGAATATAAAATAATAGTAGTATTTATAGAAGTCAACCGCGGTATAAAGTAATATGTCTTTTTTTCTATACATTTTGACAATCATATACATGAACTGTCAAATCAAACAGCGTTTGTTTTAAAATATATTATTTGACAATGATAAAAAAATATTACATAAATTTTGCTTTGCAAGTAGTACAGAATACAAAATAACCATTTTCTTAAGGAAGTCAAGCAATACTAAATATTATGTCATTATTACTTTTCAGTAGTTGTGTAAATTAATTTTAAAATAACATCACAATACTTTACTGATGATACTTTTATTATTCTGCTTTAACTCCTGCTTAGGAAACAGGGAGATAAGAGTAAAATAAGTAGGGTGTGTGAAGTGTGAATAAAGGAATGCAATAAAAGATGTGTCTGATGATCTCATTGTTGTCCGATGAGGTCAGCTCTGGCCATAGTCACGTTTTTACGTGAGGAGTGGAATGCTATGCATCTTGGAATTCAAAAGTGAGCCTGAATTTTCGTGATAGCAGTTTCCGCGGAAATGTTATTAAATTTGACTGGAACCGTACGAGTTAGCATTTTGATGTTCCTTTATTTGGAAGATTCCAAATCCTGCTTTCTCAGATGAAAAGAAGCCGTTTGTTGCGGAAGTCATGAAAGAAGTGTAATACAAGAAGTTGGTAACCAAGAAAAGAAACCCATTTGTGTAACGGACGTTACATTATGGTACTAGCAGCAGTTTTAGGAGCATTTTTACTGCTGTTTGTCGGATATTCCCATTTCTGAAAAGATTTGGTGATACAGGATTTAAAAATTAACTTATTCTTCAATTGTCTAAGTATCATGAAGTTGTTAACTTCAGCATAAAAAGAATGTTTATCCGGTAAATTATATATATATATATATATATATATATATATATATATATATATATATATATATATATATATATATATATATATATATATATATATATATATATATATATATATATATATATATATATATATATATATATATATATATCGCGTGCAGCACAGTCTTTATTTATTTTTTCACAATATGAAATAACTACTGCAGATTGATTTCTTTGTCACTCTTTTACTGGCAAGGTCATCAATAAAGTTATGACGCCAAAAACAAAGCAGCAATTAGACTAGGAAGAAGAGAAATGTATTAAAATGTTAGCGAGAAACTGCGGAAGGAAATTATGCAACTATTTTGATGGTGTGATGTTTGCTTTTAATATTTCCGTGTCTAATTATGAAGTCGTATTTTTAGTTCACTTCTTAAATCTTTCTTGAAAATCTATTTTCAATATTATATATTTTTATAAGAACTAGACTCGATATACATAGATTCCTATATGGTATATTTTATTAAAAATTTCAATTAAATGGAAATCTTAAAAAAAGACGTATTGTTCAAATTTCATTTTAACAAAAAGATTCTTGATGTTAATCAAACTTCGTTTCTTCCATTTAACTAGCTTACAGTTCAACTCAGATTTTAACAAAATAAACTTATTAAGCTTCTAATGATTTTAAATTTCTGATAAGTTTTTTATTATGATTAAAACTTAATGCAGAAATTATAAGTAATTTATTCGAAATCGTTTCTTATAATTCAAGTTTTTCGACATTTTGAAAATTTGATGAAAAGCGTCAAATTTTAGTGATAATCATTTAAATTTAGCAATTTTAGAAGAATTTTTCATGAATTATCATGATTACCATGTATAGAAAATGCTTGTATCTATTTTTGACGCAGAAAGATATATTTCGACTAATTTTTTATCATTTATTTTTATTTAAATTATCAATATGAATTTTTATATATTAGAATATACAAAACGCAGCGGTGTAAGCAAGCCCCAGACCATACCTTGAGGTTAACGGGTTTTGGAATACTTGCCTATCACTAAATGCCTCGTAATTTTGAACTACGGTCAGGTGACGATGTCACACTTGAGCTGGCATCCTACTCTCTACATCCATACCAAACCAGCGGAGGAAATTTGGAAATCACCTATTAATGTGGACAGCGTTGCTGTAGGACCCAACCCATGGTCCTACAGCAACGATGGGAGAGTGAACGTGGTCACCCTCCCAAGCACTACCCTCGGCAAGATATATAAGGGCAGGTGTAATAAAACAATTGCTCACAAATATTTTATTATTTTAATGATTTTGGTTCACAACATATATTTGACATCAATTTACATACTGCTAACAGAATAGTGCCAACATTTAATCTGTTTTATGAGTGCTGTTATTGTTGTCTTCTGTCAGCTAAACTGGCAATATGGGGTGCGCTGCTCCACTTTTCCAACTGAACCGTAATTTGGTGTGGAGTTCGACTTCCTCAGTACAAACATGCTATAGGTACCCGTTTACAGGGTAGGCAACCATTCACAACCCATTCATAGAAGGAAAGGACAAAGACAGAAGAGAGAAAAAAGTACATCCATACCCGAACCGAGATTCAAACCCAGGATCTCTTTATTCGAAGTCAAGAACGCTGACCACTAGACAGAGTGGGCTGCTGTTTAATAAATAAAGACTATTAGAGAGGAATTATCATAAACTGCATGCATAAAATATTTGCATATCAAAGAAATTATTATTGTCTTCATCAACGTCTTGAATTGATTCACAACGACCAAATAAAATGATCCCGCTATTTGGTGTATAAGATTTCGGGTACACGCATTTCCAACCACGTTTGAATTATAAGAGATGAGTGTTCAGTTGCAGCTTTCTAGTTATATTATTTATATCGTGGAAGGAGTACTAGGAAATTATTCAAGTTTCTTGAGCTTTGAAATATGGGGATCTAGCTGATTATCTATGAAAAATCTTTTCGACAGACAAGATACGATGAATTTTCAAATGCATTCTAAAATTTTTCACCGTTCAATGACCCACTATATGATGTTAGAAATGAATTTATAGTTAAATAAAGTTCTTTAATCAAAATAGAAGTGATTTCAAAAAATCCTTATGTTGATGTTAGTTTTTAATCAATGTTTACTAAATATATTGCTTTATTTTGAATATATATTTTTAAAATATATTCAATCAGGTAGCACGTAGGTACGATTTCTATGAATTCATCTGTTTTATTTAATTTAAAATGGAATATGAAAAGAATACTAAAATTTTTTTTAAATAAGCTTAAATAATTGTTGAATGCTGGGATATTTGAATTTTTTTCAATCCATAAATAAGAATAATTAAAGCGTTAAAGTAGATAAAAGTTACTTAATATTGAGGGTTCTTAAATGCTACTACATTTCGAAACATTAAGTAATGAAAACAGATATAAAACTAATATTTTCTTCATTAAATTTACTACACTCATAAAAACTAAAAATTTAAGGCATTTATATCGATATTTTTAGTTGATGTATTCTATGTAAATCATTTGATTTTTTTTATTTTGGTTTTCTATAATTTGAATAAGAACAATGCAAATAGATAGCGGGAAAAGCTTATTTGTGAAATAACTAACTATTTTATACTAAAATAGATCTTAGGATCACTTAAAATAAAAATTATATTTAATTACAATGAAGCTTTAAACGTGTAACCAATTTTATTAAAATATATTATCATAGCAGATAAATTAAAGATAATTAATGCAAAGTTGCATGAGAATCATACTACCTTCTGTTAACAAAATTTATATTTAGGAAAATATTATTTCCGAAAATTTATCTGGTATAATAAAGACATATTTTTAAAAATACATTCTTTTTTCTTGATACGATTAAAAAACATTTGTGTATACCAAATCATTAAAATTTTAAATAGATATATTTATACAAGTCACATAAATTTGAAACAAAGGTTTATCAAAAATATTTTAAATCTTCATCTTTTTACAATCAGCTTTTTAAATCTTTCAAAGTAAGCTTTATTTACTCATCTTTAAAAAATTGTTTCAAAATGTTGGAAATTAAAGATTAAAAATCATTCATTAAATCATTGATTAAAATCTCATGATCTGAGTGGTTGATTCCTGATCAGAATGCATTATTTTAAATATCTCAGTTGTGAAATGTAAAAAGATCGAAATTAAATAGAAGAACTGGACAATAATTATTGAAATAATCTATCAGGGCAAAATTAATTCATTAATTTTATGGTTTTATCGCTTTTACGTTGCATGTACAATTGCATTATCTAAGATTGAAACCTCAAATCAAATGAGAGTAATTGAGGAAATACCTGAACCTGTAAACGAGAAAAACACGAATAATTAAAGAAAATTCATGCTGGGAAATTTCTTTGATCATATTTATAATTTGATGACTGAGATTCGTTATTTACTCCATGGCCATTTTCTGAATATGAGTAGTAAATCGATAGAGATTTATTTATAGTAAATTCTGAACCACCAATAGCATCAATCCCAAGGTAGGAATAGAATTTACCAACTATCGAACTTCAATAGAGAACGAAACGCTGAAAAATTTTAAGTAATCTAACGCAAATTTTATTCACTAGGTTCATAGTTATTTGCTTGTTTGTTATACATCCAGTTACCTTATCTAGTTAGAACCAATGAAACCATAAATAATAATGATACAAAGTTCCATATATAATATCCACATATTATCGTTATAAGCATTGGTTGGAATTTAGCATTAAATAGTAATAAGTATAATATATTGATAAAAAATATATTTGTGGAACAACGTTATATGATACTGAACAAAATTATATTTTTTCAGCATTTTTGGCAAGAAATAGAATTATTATTAAATATACATAAAATGCAAAACAAAATTTAGAGATTCGTTAAGATTCTTTCAAAACAATTTATTTCAAACTCAAACAAAAGGTGAAGTTTAATTATTTCCTTTTTTTATCCTAATTCATGTGAATATCTTCACCAAGAATTTAATATCTAATTTTTGGGGTTAAAACTGATATAAAATTTTCAAACAATGAAAAAAAATCCTAAAAATTCGAAATATTGAGCTGTCATCGAAATTCGAATATTTTTGCATTCGAACAGCTCAACTTTACTCGGAAACACAAAACCACAAAGAATAGTTGAATAATTTTAGTCTTCTGCAGTATAGTTATATTGCTGGCATTCTTCGAAGAAGAATGAAAATGCACGACTCGTCACCAGTAAATGCAGTATAAATAAAAGGAAGCCGTGATAGAAGCTCCAACCTCTCGAACCGTGGGGGTCATCCAATAAATGTCGAGTCAGAGAATAGAAAGGAAAAGTTAAGTGGGTATAAAACAATACCCCGCGCCGTTAGTTACGCAGATACTGTTCGCCTTAGTCACCATTTGATTTAATTGCACGAGTATAATAACATCGCCCTCTCAGCACGGTGGGGGGAGGCAAAGCCTTTGACTCGTATGTTCAGGAATGCGATTCCAGGGGGACTACTTCAGCAATCTCCCCCTGAATCCCATGTCACGATGCCTATGATGTTGGTTGCATAGCAACACGAAGGTACGCCATCCCAAGCAGTTGATATGGGAAGTGAGAACGATTGTTGATTGGATGTTCAGTTTATGCAGAATTCCAGTGATGAAGTCAAAGCCTTCTACAAGAGATTTTTGATTTTGTATTTATGGCATCTAATTAGAGATGATCGGATAAGGATTTTTTTAAATAAACTCAATTATTTAAATGGAAATTCTATTGAGCCTTATATGACGTTGCTTTCACCATGGCTCATTGGTGGCAGTGAGCTTTTCAGATCAAGTCCAGCCACTTTTGGGTGTTGCGTTGCAGCTTTTTGTATGCATACTTGTTGAAATAGGTATTTTTCGAGTTTGGTCACTTACTACACATACATACGAGTCATCGTCAATAGAAAGTCTTTCCCGAAGGCATTCCGAGATGGTTTCTCAAATATCTTACATTATCCTTCAATCGTCATTTTGGATTTTTCTTATGGTATCAAAGAATTAGGTAATTATAGTTGGAAATGCATACTATTATTAATTTCGGGGTTCAAATCCTAAAAAGAACATTTAAAATGAGAAACGTACTGAATAGTCATTTTACTGCTTTTGAGCCTTCAGGATCGAGTTCTATAAAAGAAGAATTTACAATTATTTGACGGATTCAAGTTCTAGAATCCATTTAAAACCAACAAACTTCTTGCCTTTTTTTTCAAGTGTAATAATAGTTATATATTTAAAAGTTAATTTTCATAATTAAAACCTAAAATTAGAGCAACGTTTTCCACAGTCAATTAGTTTTAAAAATTGAATGTTAGGGAAATTAAAATAAAGTTACTCATTTGCTTAAAAAATGCTTCTTATTTATTGTTAAAACCACTCAATTTCTCACTGAAGTATCATAAATGACATTGATTTATTTTTTGTGAGGTAAGTTTAAAACATGAATATTGAGTCACTGCCTTAACACATTGTTTTTCTATTTATATTAACTTCTTAAATTTATACGAATTTGCAATTATATACAAATTTCAAGTTTGAAAATAATTTACAACTAATAAAGTTTCTAAGATATCTCCTTAAAAACTCAGAAAGCAGAACCAAACTTTACGATAATTTATCTGTTTATGTAGAAACAGTTTTTATTTATTTATTATTATTTTTTTTTTTTTACAGAAACATTAATATTGTTACAATTTTTAGATTAAGTAATTTTTCCTTTTCTTAACAAAATAATAAATCAAAATTGCTTTGAAGAACATTAGCATTGATAGGTTTCATATGGAATGATTACTTCATATATAAAACAATGTCAGAATATATTTCATTAAATATATATTTCATTAAATTAGATATTTCATTAAATTAATAAGTAAATATTAATTTGTAACAAATTACACTAAATTTCATCAAATTTCTTTGTATTTGTAACTAAAATGATTAAGGACCTTTTCAATCAGAATGTACACTACTGGCCATTAAAATTGCTATACCAAGAAGGAATGCAAATAACAGAACGATATTTATTGGACACATACGTTATAGTGGAAAGAACAAGTGATTAGATATACAGGAAATTAGGATGTATAGATCTTGAGAAATCAGTACCCAGAGCAGCCACCTCTGGCTGCAATAACAGCATTTATCCGCTTAGGCATGCAGTCAAACAGAGATTGTATGGCATGTACGGGGATCTCAGTCCATGCAGCTTCAACACTATGCCACAGTTCATCGACAGTAGTGGATGGTGAGTGATGGCGTGCCAATCGCTTGGCAACCATTGACCACACGTTCTCAATTGGTGACAGATCAGGTGAACGTGATGGTCAGGGTAACAGTCGAAACTGTTCTGTATCAAGGAAGTTCAGAACAGTACGGGCAACATGCGGTCAAGCATTATCCTGTTGAAACAATGCATTAGGGAGGCCTCGAAGATAGGGCAGAGCCACGGGCCTTAACACATCGGAAATGTAGCGGTTGCTGTTCAAAGTGCTGGTAATGCGAACAAGAGGTGATCGAGACGTGTATTCAATGGCACCTCATACCATCACTTCAGCAGATGGGCCAGTATGGTGAAGTCCAATGCAAGCTGGCAATGCGCGTTCTCCACGATGCCTCCAAACACGGATGCGGCCATAATGGTCCTGTATACAGAACCGAGATTCATCTGTAAAGATGACGTGATGCCATTCCCGTGTCCAGGTTCGTCGCTGATCACACCATTGAAGGCACTCCTGTCTGTGAGGCAGCGTCAATGGTAGCCGAAGCCATGGTCGCCGTGCAGACAATCCATGCTGCTGCAAACGTCGAACTGTTCAAGCAGAAACTTGTTGCCTTCCATATGACTCCATTTCTCGACTCAGGGTTCGTGACGTGACTGTACGATCCCCTTGTGACCATGCGGATAAGATGTCTGTCTTCTCTGCTGTTAGTGATGTGGGGTCGCTGAGATCCTTCATGACGTTTTGTATGATATTCCTGAACCCATTGATTCCATATTCCGCTAACTGTCATTGGGCCTCGACCGACGCGAGCAGCAATATTGCGGTACGATAAACAGCAATCCCGGTAGGCTATAATCCTTCCTCGATCAAAGTCAGACACGTGCTGATAGGCATTACAACAACTTTCTTGGCCGAAAACAACGTTGAAACGGAAATTGAGTATGAGAAAACTGCTGTCAAATCTCTGGTTTTATACACATTGTAGATGTCGCTATTGTCGCCTGCTTTGTATGAATGCGCTGAAAATCTAATCATTTGCATATCACAGCAAGTTCTACCTGTCATGCAAATTTCACGTGTGTGGTGTGCCGCCTTCCTGGTGTAGCAATTTTAATGGCCAGTAGTATACATGCCTGTAATTAAAAATATTCCTCAAATATTCAAAAAGAATCGAGAATCAAAAAAATTCTATAAATATTCGAAAAGAAATCGAAGATTTCTTCATATTACTTATCTTATAAAACCATTAAATAAGATTTTTTTTCAAACAAATAATAAATTTAGATTTTCTTCAAAACTCATTCAGTTCATTTCTAAACTTATAAATTTCGATAACATTCAGTCATTTTTAGACTTTTAAGTTTTGTTAACTTAAAGTTTAACAAATAAATAATAAGTAATTGAGAATTCGGTACTGAAAAATATAGTAATGAAGTTTTTTTAAATCATTAACCGGTATTAGTTGTTAACATTCGATGCCACGTTTCTATTAAAGTATGAAAAACATTACAAATGAATTTAAATTACTAAGAGTCTATCATTATTAACTATCATTACAAATACACCTTGAGGTTATCCTCAGAACAGTTATGTCAAGTTACATGTCGTTAGATTTACAAAAGTATATCATGTTATTATGCTATTAAAACACAATTAAATATAAATTAAAAACGGTACATATCATATAACAGCAATTAAAGAAACAGAACTCATTACGAGAACTAACTATGAAGTGCTGCCAGCTATATAGGAAACCTTGGCACAGAATGTATATCCTGCAAGTTCAGATGTAAGTAACATGTTTCTTTTTCTTCTAGTTATTGTTTATAAAGTACAAATAAATATCACATTTAACATCCAATTCTATTAGTAATATCCTTAATTAAAGATTTTTTTATTGTTGAATATCTGATATGATATGAAATGTGGCTTACCTAGGTAATGGCAAAATAGTTCCCACGAAACATTTTTCAGGTGAATATTTTTTTCCATGCAAGGTTAATTTTTAAAGAATTAAATCCAATATGTCATATAAAACTCTCTTATTCTTATTTTGAGATCCTAAACCTGGAGCTAAATTCCTCAAGAAGCCTATTACATACTTTTTTCTTATATTACTCTAATAATTTTTTGGTAATTTTTCTTTGTTTTGTAAAATTAGGCTTTACGAATATATCTGAACGAAAACATTTTGCAATGGTGGATTAAAATTTTTGGTTAAAAATATAATTGGTTTATTAAAAATGTCCATTGAAGTCTTTCCAATGATAAAATTAATTTAATTTTATCAGTAAAAATTTATTTAGTATTGAAATTAATTTAATTATTCAAAATATACATGTATGTATTTATCGGGACCAATAGCTATTTGAGTAATTTCTTATTCAAAAATTTGGATCACTCTGGCTAAATGATTTTATTTTTTAAACATACACGATTCGTTTAAAATGTATTCAATCATTGATTACATAAGCAATATTGTTCACATTTTGTTCTAGATTAAATTTAATGATTTCTTTTTCCAATGGTGGGCACACTTGGTGACTAACACTATGCCACAACAAGGCCAGTAACTGCTACTCATTTGTCGTTACCCAGCGGGCACCTGTGAACCAAGTCACGGAGACGAGTAGCGTTATCCGCGCCGTACCACCACAAACCCGTTTATAGGATGGGTCACATTCATACATCATCACAGAAGAAAGGACAGAGAAACACAGAGAAAAAGTAACATCCATGCCCGAACGGGGATTCGAACCCAGGACCCATAGCTCAGGAGTCAGGAACGCTAACCACTCAGCCATCAGTCGGCATTAAATTTAATGTTGCAGTATAATATCACTATTTGAACAGGATTACTGAAGTTTATTGCATTTTAGTCTTTATTTGTTTGCTCGAGAAAATTTCAGTCGGATACCTGGGATTCAGATAGTTGGGATTCTGCCTTAATTTTAATGGATTTGACCAAACGCTGATGTCCGTTGTATCAAAATCTTTGTGTGTCAAAGAAAAGTTTCAATCGGATAACCGAGATTTGGATTACTTGAAATATACCATAATTTTAATAGAATGATCTATTTATTTTGTTTTATCAAAAGTTAAAAGGAACAGGCACACCACAACAGGTGGCAAATCAGTTTCTTGCTGCCTCAGGAAAGCAGATCTCCCGAAAAACTGTTGCCAGACGTTTGAGGGGAGGAGGACTATACGCCCGCAGACCTGTTGTGTGTGTCCCATTGACCAGACAGCACTGTACTGCCCGTTTGCAATGGTGTCGTGAGCATCGCAATTGGACAGAACAGGACTGGACATACGTATTATTCTCAGATGAGAGTAGGTTCAGTCTGTAATTGGATTGTAGACGCCAACTGATCTGGCGCGAGAGTGGTACTGCTTATCGTCCAGAAAATATCCAGGAAAGGGACCGATATCCGACATGCAGTGTCATGGTGTGGGCCGGCATCATGATCAATGCCGCACGCCCCTACATGTGGTTGCGAATGGGACTATGACAGGCCAACGATACATTAATGAAGTTCTACTTCCTCATGTTCGTCTTTTCCGTGGTGCCGTCGGTGATAAATTTGTTTTTATGGACGACAACGCAACATGTCATCGAACACTCATTGTCCAGGATTGTATAGACAGCGAGGGTATTCAATGCCTCATATGGCCATCACGTTCTCGAGATTTAAATCCCATTGAAAATGTGTGGGATGCTTTGGGGAGGCAAGTTGCTGGTCAAAACTATCCTCCGCCAAACAAGAACACCCTCATCCATGCACTCCCAGAGGAATGGGACAAATTGGCTCAACAGCTGCTGGATAATGTTGTGCAAAGTATGATACGACGTGTGGAATGTTGCATCACACTCCATGGTGGACATATCTCGTACTGATATCTTTCTTCAAGGTGCCTGCTGACTTTTAGATGCATTGTTCTATTTTTCCGTATGCAGCATCAAATGAACATTTTTTTCCTTTCAGATGTTTCACAGCTTTTGTGTACTTTCCACACAGAACAATAAATATTCATTCTAATGATTTCTAAAAAAGATTTATTCTAATGTGTGAACAGTGTGGCAACTATATGTTATCCTACTAGGCCTCATGTGTCTCGCTTAATGTTATGCTACATTGCAATTTGTGATCCGTCCTTAGCAATTGTCCAGCAGTGTACATATATGTATATATTTATTATTATTATTAATTGTTCGGGATTAATCATGTAAAAATATGGCAACGTGCAGGTAAGTTTTAATTCATAAATAAGTAACCTTATAACTACAAACTCTTTCTTTTTACTTTTTTAAATGAATAAAAGCTATATTTTTATTTTATTAACACAATAAGGATTGCTGCTATATCTTTTGATTAAACAGGTAAATAAAAGAGCTAACTATTAACTGATAAAGTTGTTATGAATAGGAATAATTCATTATAATGGGGAAGAAAAAAACGAACCTCGAAAAAGATAACATTGAAAAAGTGGCGTTTCTACCATTGTTAGAATTCCCCAAGGGATAATACTATTATGTAGTTTAAATTACATCCTTCGGGCTTTGTCTGATGCGTTTTTGAAGAAAAAAGAAGAAATAAAGAATTTTAACTGAAAACCGTGAAAGCAAATGCAAAGTTGTCTCTTGTTATCTCTATGTTTTTAAATGAGGTTGTAAATATTTTAAGCTTCAACTGATTAAATTCCTTATAAATTTTCGTTAATGAATGCACATACTTCCTTTGCTTAAGAAAAATTATTATTTTTTAAAGTATAAGAAATGATTTAAAAGTTTCCTAATTTAAAGTGGGATTTAAAATCATAAAATAATTTTGAAACACACAAGTTCTTTAAAAATATTGCTTTAAAAATTTTGAGTTTTAAGTAATAGAATACACAGCAATTAGGTTATTTTGACATTAAGAAGATATTTTATTTGTTTTGGAATTTTCTATTTGTTTTCTTTGAAGTTTTTATTCTTAATGACGTTAAAAAAGTTATGTAAAACATATATAGTAACATAATATTAAATTGTTATAATTGAATTAAAGCATATATTTCTAGCTTGACATGGTGATCTTTAATAATGTGAAAATATTTTGGCAAAAATAAAAAATTTACATGCAAAATAAAACCATAAAAAATATATACGATATATTAAACTTTTCTGAAAAAATTATGTGCCTATGTATAACATTAAACTAAATTACATAAGAAAGACAATATATATATACATATACATTACATAAGACACATTATATTATTTTAAGTAACAATACATAATATTAGAACGCAGATTAAAAATACACACATAAAGGATATTCAGTATTCTGTTATTGGATAAAAGATTTTACTTCTTGCCCTTTATCTTACAGCAAAATGTACCTATGGTTATGTTTAAAAAATTGCTTGAAATTTTAAATTCTGTAAATATAAAAATACAGTACAATATATGTAATGTATTACGCAAAAGTGCACTTTATATAAAACATACATTCCTAAAATACACCCTCTAAACAAAACGAAAATTAGATTGAATAAAATGCTTTCAAATTTTGGAACAAATGATAAAGTAAGAACGAAGTTAATTCTATTTAGTTTTATTTTGATTTACATTTAATTGCTTTCTCTAGATTAAATGCGCATGTTTGCTATACATGTAAATAATTAATGGAACCATTTATTATGTTATAAGAAAATGTTAAAAAACAATAGTGTAATTTTTGTAAGCGGACTATTTAATTAAGATTTAACTATTATAAGAGACAAGAATGTATCATATATATATATATATATATATATATATATATATATATATATATATATATATATATATATATATATATATATATATATATATATATATATATATATATATATATATATATATATATTAAAAAATAAAAGATGCAAAATTTAAAACATGATTTTTCTGCCTTTCTTGAAATATTTTTAGAAATATTTTTCATATTCTCTTTAATAGTTTTCGTATCTTTTTTTAGAAATGTTTTTCGCATTTTCAATTTATTATTTTTATATAGTTAGTAGATTAATAATTTGCATTAAAGTGTTGTGTGACGTTATAAATCAAATAAATTTTTCTTCATATCTGTAAGAGATAAATATCAATAATAGGAGCTTTTATTTTAGTATCCAAATATGCTACATATTTACCTAACTAAGTATTTTCCATCGATTGTCATGATGTAATAGGAAAAAAATGTTTTGAATAAATAAATTTAATAATAATCATTTTTAAATATTAAAAAAGCTGCAAAGAAACGGTTTGATATAAAGCAATGTAAAATAAAGAAATTTATCCGGTTGCTTAAGTGAATTTTTACTTTCTCAGCATTGTCCAAAATTTTATTTATTCAAGAGCGCGTTTGAGTAGAATCATGTGCCATATTATTTAGGAATTTTGCTATTGCAGAATGTTTCATTTTTTCTTTCCAAAGAGTAAAAATAAAACAAAGATGACCGAAGAATAGTAATTCATCCATAATCGCTTTTAAGTTTAAATAAAAGAAAGAATCATCTTTTCGAAGGTGAATCATTCGTTCAGAAGAATCAAAGCACGAATCGACAAGTTTAATGGGCATTATTTCAAGTATTGACTGTCTTGGCGAATGCTGCCGTGAATCCGTAATTTCTCAATGGGCCAGACAACTCGAACCTCCAGCATATCAGATTGGAACGTTTTTTTGACGAGCCTCATTGTTATATATCACGCAACAGATCGGAAAAAAGTTGCAGAAATATGCCCATTGGCGATCGTACGACCGTCGCCAGAGGGACCGTTCTCTGCTCTTTCAGTCTGTTGCAAATGTTTTTGATGGTAGAACTTTCTCACAGCTGCTTGGAATGATAAGGAAGCGGCTTCGTTACGGACAAAGAAATCAATAGCGGACGAAAAACTTCATACTGTCCGAACCCGTTCCGTTCCATGAGCCTTCTGTGGTATTTATCTCATAATGATCGATGACTTTATGGTATTACTTCGGATTGTTTTGACGATGAAGTGGACACTGCAGTAAATGCTTTTACTAAGTTTTCTCGCTTTGAGAAATTGTAATCAGCAAGTTGTTAATTTAATGACTTTTTTCAGTTAATGTGACTTTTTAATGAATCAGAAATAACACAAGAACTTATTAATAACTTACAAGAACTTATTAATATAATTAAAAATAATTAAAGAATGCACAGAGAGCTCATAAAATAATAAGTCATTTAAAAAAAGATGAGCTAACGTGTCTAAGACTTTTTTAATACGTAAAGTTTTTAAAATTAAACTCTCTTAACACATTTAGGGGGGTATTTAGTGATTAGAGTAGTATGATATTTTGACAGCCGACATCATAGATTACCAGTTTGCATAAAGAATGATATTTGCAATAGAATGAAAGACTAATGTAGAATGACAGACTAGTGTGTTGTAAAATGACAAACTAGTGTGTTGTAGAATGACAGACTAGTATGTGTAAAATGGCAGACTAGCGTGTTTTATAATGAAAGATTAGTGTGTTTTATAATGGCAGACTAGTGTGTTGTAGAATGACAGACTAGTGTTCTGTAGAATGACAAATGTTCAAGAGACATAGATTCTACAGACGTATCTTATTTTTGCAATCATTTTTAAGCTATTCGTTTTAAAATACAACATATCAACGTTGCATTAATATTAAAAATTTAATAATACAGTCTTTCATATGTATTGAAGCTTTATTGCTCTTGATTGATTTGATGCATTGAAATATCTTTTAAGCAGATTTCACATGGTTTGAGATAAAGTGAATGAGTGTGCCAATTTCTTAAAAAAACAGTTGATTATAAGTGAGTAGTTTGAAGTTTGCAATCACTATATATATTAGTATATTAACTTACATAGAATGTTTTGGTAGCATCATTGCTGTACTGGAATCGCGAACATTATCTACATATTTTGATATAATTTCGATCAGATAATATTTCAAATTATCATATTTCACCTGGTTAAAATATTTGAGGATGATAAGTGCTATAGCAAATTTACATTACCACACAAAACTAACAGGGTATATGGGAATTGGAGGAATTAAGCTAGAATATTTTACTGTCCAAACGTGACAATTGTGAACATTCATCCTTTCATTCAGGTAGAAATGCGTTTCTTCCGCTTACAGAGATGATCATTAAACTTAAGCAAGTCTGTTTGATAGGTAATGAAAAATATGGATTTATATAAAAATGATTGGGATTCGTTATTGCTTGAATCAAAAATTTTGCATTAGAAAACTCAAAAAACTGTTATGCAGAAGCTTTTTTTTTCTCACCAGACTCAATGTTTGCATGCATTTCATATACAATGATCATTGAATACTCATTTCTGAAATTAAGTTCATAAGCGTTACATTTTAATTATTAGATACTTCTCGCATTGTTTTCGCTATTAATGATGACCAAGTACCAATTGTCAAAATTTTATAATCTCGTTGTGAGTAATGTAATATATATATATGATACACTACCATCTCCTTATGAGAATTTAATTTTAAAAATGTATTGTAAATAAGGGAAAAATTATTTAAAATTTAATAACGATTAGCACAGTCGGCTAATTAATGCATTTTATTCTAAAAATTATATAATTTTGATTTCTGATTGTATTTATGATCAGAAAGTAACGATTACAGTACCTAATTCATGTTTTGTAAATATATATAAGTGAAATTTAACACTTTTATATATTTGCAAAACCTGAATTATACTATATTCATGAAAGAAAAATGGCAAAGTGGTTTAAAGTCACTATCAAATTCTTGGTAGAAGTTAATTAAATAAAGTCATTATTACTCGGAATTTTGAAAAGGAAATAAATAAAGGGAAATTTATATAATTTATTAGTATTTATGGATAAAAAATGTAGGAAAAATTAAAAATAAAAATTAAGTAGTGAAGAAAAAATATTATTTTAAAGGGAGAGAAATTTGAATTTAAACCATGAATGTGTCTTATTAGAACTTGTTTAGAGACATGTAAAGTAAATTTTCAATTATGTTCGGCATGCAGATTGCAATGCAACCTTAGGATTAAATTTTGAGTTATAAATTACATTAAAAAGAGTAAATGTCTCTAAAATATAATAGAAATATCAAGTCAGTTATTAAATGTTAAATTTAATATCAGTTGCTATTAAATTTAATTTTTTTTATATTTTTTTGTAAAATTATTAGTATAAATGACGAATCTTATAAATTCGTTTTTCGAAAGAAATTTTAAAAAGATTATTAAATGTTAAATAAAAAAATGAGTTAAGAGCAAATTCTCTCTAAGAAAATACATAGTCTAGATTGTGGATAATACCATACTTTAATACTACCCACCAAATAATACACGCTTTTTATTTTCCCAGAAAATTTTTTACAGATAGTGAACATTATTCAAGCGTAGTATGAGAGGAAATTTTGATAACTTTTAAGCACCTATACTTGCCGACCGATGGCTGAGTGGTTAGCGCTCCTGACTTCTGAGCTTTGGGTCCTGGGTTCGAATCCCGGTTCGGGCATGGATGTTACTTTCTTTCTCTGTTCTCTCTGTGTTTCTCTATCCGTGATGATGTATGAATGTGGCCCACCCTATAAACGGGTTTGTGATGGTATGACGCGGGTAACGTTACTCGCCTCTGTGACTTGTTCACAAGTGCCCGCTGGGTAACGATAAATGAGTAGCAGTTTCTGGCCTTGTTGTGGCATAGGGTTCAACCCTCAAGTGCCCGCCGTTGGAAAGAAAAAAAGCACCTACTCAGAAGAAAACATGTATATGAAGGAAATTGAAACGCAACGACCATTTTTCATTTTTCAGTAGTAAATGGGATTAAGTTTCAAGTTTATGAGATTTGGTAAAAATAACTGCTTAGTGTCTGAAATTTGTTGTTTGACATTTTTTTAATATCTATAATTTTTTTTTGTCTTTTAGAAAACTTTTCATAGAAATAACATCTATTAACCTGGCTCAATAGAGGAAACTTGGAAAATTAATTAACACCGACCCTGAGAGACATATATGAAAGACATTCATTCAACCGAAAACGCAACAAGCATCTTACTTATTCAACAGAGGTTAGAATTGAATCTGAAACCTCTTCTCTGAACAACGCTGTATTACTTCACTGCGTTGGCTGAAACGTTGTTTGTAGTTCCCATTAAGTCTTATTTGTCATCATGTGGTTCAGAGCATTATTCAAATTAAATGGTCCTAGATTCGATTCTTGCCTCTGTTGAAGTGGGTTATTAGTAGTTTAGGATTGTTGGTATTTGGAACTTTAAGTTAAAAATTATACATTGAAATTGTAAGTCACAATAATAAAGTTAAAAATTTGCGTAACACTACTCAATATCATATTCATTTTATACATCTTCATTACTGTCCAATAAATGTACAATATGTACAGGTCTTTTGATACTTTGGATACCACTGAGAAAATGTATTTACGCAACACTCCTAGCAAACATTAAAATTCGTCAGAACATTGTTTAGGATTTTCTAGAAAAAAAAGATAATTTCTTTTTATTAAATTCTCTATCTTCGTATTATACTGCGAAATAAAAAATATTTATATGGAATTATTTGCTTTTTTATACTTTTGTAACACTTCCATTTTGTACGAACATACATTGAGAAATGGATTAAAGATTTAAAGATAACAGATAACACAATACTGTCAACACCCGACAGATAGTTTAGTTTGTAAATTTGTAAACTAAATAATCCATTTTAAAGGTATTTGCTTACTTAGCTTCTTCATGCGAAGAGAATTTTAATGATTAAAATTTCACTCATCCTCATAGCAGAAATTTTAATGCATACAAATTTGGT
The DNA here is from genome assembly GCA_037975125.1 of Latrodectus hesperus. Taxonomy (NCBI): domain Eukaryota; kingdom Metazoa; phylum Arthropoda; class Arachnida; order Araneae; family Theridiidae; genus Latrodectus; species Latrodectus hesperus. The sequence goes on along the minus strand of CM075856.1, from coordinate 27,708,781 downwards.
AAACTTATAAAAAAATCCTCCAAAATAATATGCCGTAAAGTGTAAAAAAATACTTAAAATTATTATTTTAAAACAATGCAACACATTATTTTAATAAAAAATGATTAGAAATAACGCACTGCTTATTAATTATATGTTGTTTTTATACTAATTTAAGAGAATAACATAAAACTGAGTAAGAATACAATTGTTAATTAAAATAAGCAACATAATTTTAATTTGTTGCTTATAAAAAATAAGCAACAAATATAATTAATAAAAATAAATTTAATAATTTATAATAATTAAATAATAAGCAACATAATGGAAAAAGATTACATTTCCATAGAAATATATTCTTTCATCAGTATAATGCAAAACAGCAGATAGCTACTATATAAATAAAATGTTTTTATTTGTTAGAGTTTTTAAGCATATTTTTATATTTACTGTTATTATTATGAATTTTCAGAAATGTATTTAGGGTAAACAAGTATGATTTTTATTAGGGACAGTGTATTAAGTCTTAGTAATATAAATCTCGATTCCCACTTCAAATTTTGAGTATAGGAAATGGATTTATCCTGCAAGTCCTTCTATCAAAAGTTTTTTTTTTTCCTTTTCTAATCTTTCCTGTTAGAAGGAAGAAATAATATTTCCTTTTCCAAATTTTTTGAGAGCACTCTTGTCAAAATTTGTCATTTTTATGACAAGTCCTTTCATTCACGTCCTTCTTATTTCCGACTGCTTTTCTCCTTGCATGTAAATAAACACACACGACAAAACGAGCTCCCTTCTCGTGACCAATATCCAATATATGCCTGACCACGTGACTCGGCGTGACCCCGCCGGGGGACCTTGGCCTTTCTATTAAAGACCTAAAAGCTGGAGCTTCCCTCTTTTCCCACGCTACCGTTCTTGTGTGCACCTCCTTACCTGTCTTGGAAGAAAACTGCAAAATAAAACCACCGCCCGCCCCTCCCGATGTTCGAAACTGTCTGGACGCGCACGCGATCCGTCTGCTGCAGGCCCCCCCACCCCACTAACCTCACAACTCAACTCCGTATAGGGGGTAGGGGTTTTGATAAGCCAAGCCAGTTGTGTGTCCACGTCCCGGTTCTCTGCGTGCTGCCACCACCAGAATGCACCTGTCTTTCTCCAGGACGTATAAGTTTGGGAACAGAAATTTAGTGAATGAAAATAAGGTCACGTGAGAATTACACTCACTGATTTTATTTCCCTTATTCATAAAAGTTAGAAAGCTCTTCCGAATACCAATTTTTGAGAGTTGGGTCATAGTAATTAGATCTCTTTTTATTTATACTTATGCCTCTTCCTGTGTGATCATTTCCTTACAATTATAGTGTGGGTTTGTTGATAGCTTTTTTTCACTCTTCATGTTGACTAATTGTTCTTTTTTTCTTTCTTTTAGAAAATCTCAGTTTTGGAATTTGTTGTTTTGTTAACTCTGACATATTGTTCTTGACATTGAAGAACTGTTAGCTTCAAGTTTTCTTTTTCAAAACAATTTTTCTGTTTATTAGCTGTCTTTCAACTATAGATTATGAAGGAAAAATGTTATTTATAATAAAAAGTAAGGATTTCATCATGTTGATTACTTTAAATTAAAGTAACAATTCAGGTATATGCTATTGAGCTAAGCATAGAAGTATTTTTTAGCACTTTTTTTTCATAATTCTATCTGAAGACGCATTCCTTAGATAAGAAGTTAACGTGCTCAGTACTAACTTTGGCATAGATGCCGTATAATACAGGATTACTAATTCTGAATTTTTTTGGCGATGAGGAAATTTTGCCCAGATGACGTATTATGAAGTAAGCGATGACGTAAATACTAGGGTTGTCAAAATAGAATTTTCAGCATAATTTTTATAGGTCTCCATATCTATGACGTAATAAAAACCAGGTTGCCAGATGCATAAGAAAATCTCTCCAAAAATCACCAAACTCAGAATTTGGCATCCTGGATTATATGGCATCTGTGCCCTAACTTTGTCAAATATAATATTCGATAACAGTAGTTACTGGTTAATGACTTTCTTTAGTGTTCGAAGTATACATTCAGTTATAAATTACTGGGAATTGTTCCTGGCTGATGTACCTTAGATGATTGGGAAGATGCATTTTCTGAATGTTGTTCTGCATTGAAATCGATAGAGATAAAAGCTCGTTATCAGTTCAAACATAGCACTACTTTGTATTAATTTCTCACTCTTCTTCCAAATCACAATAAATTAAAGATATATGGCTCATAATTTTAACATTCTAGACTCTTTTCAACGCATGATAATTTTCTCAACTGCTAATTACAGTCAATGAGAATGTAACTGAAATATTTAGAATCAATTTTTGAATTCCACGTGAGAGTTATTCATTTAGTCATTAATTAAAATTTTAATTTAACTTGTTATATGTCACAAAAATGTTAAATGATTTCTTTCTACTTGAAAACTGGCAAATACTAACTTAAATAAAATATTTTTATGCTTTTAAAATTACAGAACGGAAATAAACCATCATCATTAGTTTAAAATATCCCTTTAAAGTAATCCACAAATAGAAAATACACAAATGAATTCACAGAAAGTGGGCTTTTTACACTCATTATTCATTGAATGAACACAATAATTTATGTGATTAACTGTAAATATGCCGTCCAACGTGTCTAGTGGTCAGCGTATCTGACCGCGGATAGGGAGGTCCTAGGTTCGAATCCCGGTTCGGGCATGGATGTACTTTCTCTCTCTATGTCTTTGCCTACCCTATAAATGGGTACCTATGGCATGTGTGTACTGAGGAAGTCGGACTCCACACCTAAATATGGTTCAGTTGGAAAAGGGGAGCAGCGCACCCCATAATGCCAGCCTAGCTGGCACACGACAACAACAACAACAACTGTAAATATAGATTAAAGTTAGTGTGTAATTATTTGTGTGTGAATACTCTCTTTAATTAAAACTAAATTTCTCAAAGACGAGGCTGAAATACTGCTTTCTCACATTGAAAGCATAAGAGCAACACTGAAACACAAATCAGCATAGATTATTTGGCTATAATAAAACGGATTAACAGTTTGAAAAATTAAACAAAATATGCTATTTTTTTAATTTACATTAAAATTAATACTTACTAAAGTAATTATAGATTTTAACATTTATTAAATTTTCGTTAAAAAATTTTATTTTTGAAGAAACTTATGCATTTAAAAGCGTACTTCTGGTAAAATTATATTTATATGTATCCGTATGTCCAAAAATTAACCGTAAAGAAGCAAAAATTTAGTCTTGCATCAGATGTGAGCTATTTCAAATTTCAGAAAATTGATGAAACTGTTAGTATTTATTTGTGTATCAATAAACTCATTATGAAATTAACACAATTGTTAGCTTGAGAAATAGTAAATTTAGTGATTGATTTAAACAATTGAGGCAGTTGAAAGTTACGTATATCAAAAATTTAAGTGTTCGAAATCAGTTATTTAACTTTGAAACCTCTTATAGTAAAAGTGAACAGTGTAGTGCACACTAAAAGAGTTTTGTTGTGCACGAGTACAACTTTAAATTTTTTTTATTAACTATGAAATTTGACATAAGGCAAACAACTGAAATGAAAAGGTTTCTCGAAGTTTTATTCATTAATTTCTTATGAACTTACATTAATATACATTATGTTTTTCTAAATTTCCAATAACTGTTTTAAATATTTTTTAAAATTATCTTTCTATATCGATTCAAAGCAAAGACAGTGTATCATTTATATAAATCTGAATGTTTTCAAATTTTTTCGAGTTTTTCAAAGCTTGCATTAAAAATAATAAACCTAATAAATTAAGGATAATAATATAAAATTCATTTAATATTAATATTCCTTAAGAATTCAAATATTGAATCAGATGAAAATTGAATGCTAAAAAATTATTTTCAAATGTACTTGCAGAATTTGCTATCCTGACACAAATAAAATAAAGCATCAAATATAAGCATGATTATAAGTTATTTATTTTTACTAAACAAATTGTTCGATAACCGAAACATCTATGAAAACAAATTGTGCATGAGTTTTGTTACATATATTAAATTTGTCGAAGAGTATTATTAAAAATAATTGGTTTTAATAAATTTCACGAACTTGATAACACAACAACCCAACAATATTTTAGTAGTCATATGCTGACCAACAGCTCATGTGCAATATAATTAATATTTGTATTTCTATTGTATACTTCGAGTTTGAAGTATACAATTCTCATTGGCGCAGCATGTCCATTTTTGAACCTTGTGCCATAAAACCCAACCAACCAACCAATCAAATTTGAAGATTTGGATTTTTGTATACTTTTGATAATTCTTCTCTTAGCTGTTTTTGCGCTGAGTGATTTGTTTAATTTTTCTTATAATTGCAATTTTGCAATAAGTTTCTTATATGCGATTTTGAATTACATGTAACATTTTAAATTTTATTTATTTTGATCTTTTTTAATATATATATATATATATATATATATATATATATATATATATATATATATATATATATATATATAAGCAAAAAATATATATAAATATAAGGTAATAAATACAATACTGAAAATATAATAAAATAAAATAGGAACTACTTTACACACATATTATACACTTTATTTTAACACATTTTAATTTCAAATTTACTACATGTATCTAAACCACTTTAACTTTTTGAATTTAATTACTTCTGGCGATATTTCTTTATTCTAATTTTAAATTTACTATTGGCAACTTCCTACTATTCTCATATATAAATTCAATCTGATTTACATGCACTTGTATTATGTATTTTTCTACTGTATGTATTTTCTATATGTATTTTTCTACAGTATTCATTTCTTTCTACTGTACTTATTTTTCATCTATTGTGAGTAATTTTACTTTTCTGCATATATATTTATTCTAATTTTTTAACTAAGTTCTTTTAATACGAACACTCTTCGGGGGAATTGTTTGAAGATTTTTAGACATTTGTCCTTCGAGCATGTCAGAAAAGAGTGTTAATTTTTCATAGCTGGCCATCTCTCTCCTGATGAAGACGTGGTCCCTATGCCTTCTTGTCATTTGCATCATATATTTAGTAATTTTCCAATTTTATATTTTTGGTTTCAATATTCTTCATGTCTTATCTTATATATATCCATATATACAATACACACACACACACACACACACACACACACACACACACACACACACACACACACACACACACACACACACACACACACACACACACACACACACACACACACACACACACACACACACACACACACACATACATATATATGTTGGAGAATTCAACACTGAATTGACATTCTATATTTGATGACAGGAAAATAATATTGAAATAGTATTAGATTGTTATCTAGAGATTAATTTAGAGCTATACTGAATAAAAATAATACGTAATAATTAATATAAATAATTAATTATTAATCGAAAATCATGATTAGCTAAGAATATTTTGTTCCAGATCATTTATTCCATTACAAAATGTGGAATGATATTCTCAAATTTTTAATAACAAAAAAGAATCAAAATATAAAAGATATTAAAAAATTAGAATTTTTTTCAAATTAACTAATTAACTGTAAACCGGTTAAAAATATCAATTATTTGACTATATTGGTTTCTAACTAATAATGTCTAGCAATACTTTGATTCATAACTCCAAATAATATCAATAGGTACCTTTTTAAGATGAGTTACTCAAAACTACCATGTTCGTGCATTATATCTCGGCATTGAATTATTTCATACGTTCTTAGATTAATAATAAAAATAAAACTTGTATACATTATATTAATATTCAAACATAATAGAACAATAGTCATTCTTTAAGATTATTGGAATAGCTCGCATGCATACTTTTACGTTCCCAGCGAATTGCAAATAAGGTACATCATTTACTTAAAAAAGTCATTACTTTAATGACATTCGATGTTCTTTTAAGTGCTTATTTTATAAGAGCTTTCAATTGTACTTATAATAAAAATAATCCAACATTCTTATGAAAAAACAATACAAGTTCTTCCTGCATTTATATTGAAATGGATTGTAAAAATATCTCACAATTTTGATGTGAAAGTCATTGAAACATCCCATGTGGAATTAAGAACAATGATGATTAACTGACCATACCAATTTCTGATAAGAGGCTCGTAACTTCAAATACTATTCCTTGGGAATTCAAAGAAAAGAAATCAATAAAATATGAAGTTTATCTGTTGTATAAATTAGTTAAACAAGCATCCCTTAAATTGCAATGAATTTTTTCTTATTATGAATTTCTATTAATCATATTGACTGTTAAAAGACATGGTTGTGGCTTAGACACAAAAATTATCCTCAAAATGATAAATTGTCCTTCAAGTAAAACATCGGGTGCTTTTCTCTGAATATTCATTTTTGACAAAGTATCTATTTAAATAAAAATACTCTAATGAGGCAGTTTTAAAACTCAGTGATATATAAAGAGCAATTTATTCTCAACAGTTTTTGTCAGGATTTACAGCAATTTGCAATATATTTTCAGCAGAGTGATTATTCCTTAACGAATAAGGACTGGTGATGTTTTAATACTAGTTACTGCAATTACAGTGGGAAAGAAAGAAAAATATTTGTTTCTCGTGTAAAGAGTAACTGGTACGGATTAAAAACCTCATGCGTGACATCTTGCAGTGTATCATCTAGCTGCTTACTTCTTCTTTTTCGACTCAAGCGAACTGTACCTTAATTGACAACGTAATAACTCTCATTCCAATTTTATTATTGTTATGTCTTATTGTTTATAGTAAGCTTTTCTCTTCCTGCATATTTTTTTTTCTTTTGATTCCTCGTAGTTGCCCGATGTTTTAGGGTACAGTCGCATGAGATGGATGTGTTTATTGGTGTAGTGGTTCTCACTAAACTATGCTGCTTTAAAGATTTAAGACCATTGTTAGCTGAATAATTACTGTTTTTGTCTCATGGTGATAGATTTTGCTTTTTGCAATTAACAAGGCAAATAACTTGTAAACTGTTCAACCTGATTAGCTTTCGTTAGAATAACACAATTTTTTTTATAGATGGGGAAATAATTATATCCAGATTCAAATGAATTTAATGTAAAAACTAATTATGAAAAATATAAACAACGATATGGAAAAAACAAGAAAATTCCATTTTCGTTGGATTTCTTTATTAAGAAAATGTAAGATTACCTTTTGCGATATTTTTTAATATATTCTTTTGAAAGATGGCAAAGAAGAATTCCGATGTTGAATGAATTTTATTTCAAATAGATTCTCAATCATCAAGCACCACAGATCATATACAATGAGCAAATATTTATCTTTTATTATCGAAATTCAACATCTCATCGTAAAGTTTGGTTACAATGAGTTTTTCACTCATTATAAAGCATTTCTTTTAATTTCCCTTATTTTTTATCTTATTAATCTATATACTAGATAACATACGAAGAGCTAAAAAATTGTTTTTTTTGTAAAATTATACTTAGGAAATACTTTTGTTTCCTATGATCGTCCAGAGTCAGAAGGATCACTAATTATCACACAAAAATAAATGAAGAATTGATTTCTTACATACATTGTACAACTTACAGAATCGATAAAATTAACAGGAAAGCCCGAGATAATGGAATATTCAAGGAAATGTTTTTAGATGACAATCTCGTCTTTTTTCCATAACTAGGAAAAATTTATCATCGCTTACAACTGCATGAGAAATTAAGAAACTTATAGCCTTATACACTGACCCATTTTTAGTACAGGTTTCATAAGTTTTACAAAAAATCTATTCCTGAATGCTTATAATTAAATATTTCATATTTAGGACAATATAATGTTTATTTAAAAGCTTCATAGATATTATTTTCTAACGTGATTGAAAAGGAAAATCCTGGGCAGATAAATCTTCTTTAAGTTTGAAATATAATTACTCAGTTTTTCAAATGATTTTTATGAAATGAAGGAAGTAAATATTAATTTTACATTTCTTATTATTTTGATTTATCAAGAAAATTAAAATTTGTAGAAAGTATAAAATTCGGTAATATAAAAGTAATTTGGTGCCCCAAGTATTGCTAATATCTTTTGAAAAAGAAATTTTACTATCAAAATTTCTTTTTTCAAAAGATGATACTTGGCGCACCAAAATAAAATTTTTAATATCAATGAATAATTTAAACATATGAACAATAAATAAACAAATTTATACCAAAACAAAAAAATGTTGGACTTGATGAAATAAAAATAAAGCAAATAAATTTAACAATCATCAAAAATGAGCAACTTGTAATCGAGTTCATTGGTAGAATATATAAAGGTAAGAGTTTATAATTACAAAATTGTAAAGGAACATATTGTAACACATATACCAAATTTCATAACTAAAAATTATTGCATATTGTAACATTCAATTAACATATACTTTTTTCAATAAATATTTGGTATCAAAATTTGAAAATTAACATTTTTGTCAAAAAATTGAAATATTTCTAGTTGATTTCAAAATTTACAATTTTACTTTCGACAATTTTTTTTAAAATCTTCAAATACTTTTTCTGTTCATGCCAATTCAGTAGGATGGATGATGATAAATAACATAATGAAAAATATAAAATTTAATTAATAAAATTTAAAATTTAAAAAGATAAAAATTGATCCAATAAAAACTTGTTGTAGCCAAGCCCCTGAAATTATTGATAAATATACATCTGTGATATGATAAATATACATCGTGAGAAAGTATGCAAAGTAATAAAAATTTTACTGCAAAATTTTGTTGGAAACAACTTTTTGGTGAAATATTATGAAAGATAATTGTTAAATTCAGTTATATTTAGTTTACAAGTAGTTAATCGAAACTCAATATTATATCACAAAAGGAAAAATTGGGATCCCATTTACATTCATTAAAATCCATTGCCTGAGAACTACAAATAAATAATATATAAGTCTCATTTGTTTTATCTACTATACCTGATGATTTATTTCTGGTGTTGTTGGGGAACTTTTTGGAAATTAAAGAAGGAAGGAAAAATTTGGAAATTAAAGAAAGAAGGAGCTACAAAAATTAAATCAGCTGTAATTTCTTTGAGCAGGAGTTGAAAGAGAATGGTTTTTGTGTAAGCCTAGATTGGGATTAAATAATGCCATTTAAGAAAAAGAAAAAATGACGCTTTTAACTACTAATGATGACTGTGGGAAAAAATAGATCTATTATTGATTATTAAGAAGTTGAATCTTTCTTAAAAGCCATTTTATACTTTTTGTATAATAAAGGTTCATAAATTATAACAAATTATCTTAAAACAAATAAAAAAATATTGCATTAAGTGAAATTAGAAACTTAGAAAAAAAAGCTTGTTGTCTATTCTTGGAATGCTCCAAAAATTATAAAATTATAGTGTTAAAACAGTTACCAGAGCCAGACTAAAATGACAAAAGTATGTTTGAAGATTGTCTTAGTTTATAAAGTATCTTTAAGAAAAAGTGCAGTTTAAGACATTGGAACTTTTTTTTAAAAAAGAATATTTCTATGCTATTGTAAAAAAAAAAAATCTTTCTGTTGGTGCAGTTATTTTTAAAAAAAATATTGGCACGAATTGAAATTGATCATAAATATTTTAAATATAAATTTGTATATAGAAATAAAGATTTAGTCAAACCAACGGTTTATGAATATATTTTTTAAATTAAAGGTAATATGATGAAACTTAACAAAAAATTTTCATGATCATATTTTTTATAAATATTCCCAGGAAAGACATTAACGTATCTCTTACTCAAATCAAAGTTTTCATGTCTAATGACTGTTTGTTATCTTAGAGCAAAAATATGTCCAGTTATATACCAGGTTCTTTCTCGAGTTTAGAAAAGAGCCATAAACTAATTTTCATGAAAAATATTACACTTATCTTTCAATTTAAAGTAGAAATTATAGAAGCTACATGTTAGAAAAACGAATCCATGTGAAAATAGAAATTAACAAATAAAAGGAATTGAGCAATACTGATTTCGAACATTTTTCAAGATAGTTGTTGTTGTTACTAATGACACTTAAACAAGCCAAGCTCGCTATGCCTTGGTTATGCGAATTTAAGTCAATTGGGAGCGTCTTTCGTTTTTTAATCTGAGCACCATGAAGGTGAAAGTACGACTTTGTTCTACATACATGCCATTGGTACCCGTTTATAGGGTAGGCAACCATTCATACCTCATTCATACAAGGAAAGGACAATGACAGGATAGATATAGAGAGAAAGTACATCCATGCCCGAACCGTGATTCGAATCCAGGACCTCCTTATCCGCAGTCAGGCACGCTGACCACTAGACTCAAGATAGTAATTCCCATTATTAAAATCTAGAAATTTCATGTTTGACTTTTTTGATGTTTCGAAAACCAATTTTTTTATATAAATGATTTTATGAAGTAAATTTTTTTATAAATCTTTTTTCACTATTTGAGCAATAAAGATAGATTTCATGTTTGGAATTTGATATACGTTTTTAAATCTAGCTTAAATAGAAACATAGTCAAAGGAAAAACTTGCTATAATAAAGTTATGATTATTTGAAACAAAATTAATAAGTTTATTTAAATTATACTTACAGATGTGAAAGACATTAAGCACTTTTTAAGGTAACACTTGTGTTTTCTGGGGAGGAAAGAAAATTGAATAAAAAAATTGTTGTAAGAAATACAGTTTAATGAGCTGATTTTTGAATAACCATTGGATAATGGTAGTGGTGTCGTGTCCAGGAAGTCAAATGGACCCGTGACAGCCAATAATGGCTTTAGTCTATTTTCGTCTAGAGATCACCCTCTAATGGAAACTTTCCGATGTTTTAGAGAGACGCTAATATTACTGGACAATTGAAAATATGGCTTTTTGAGTTAGGCACACGAATATTTTACATATGCTCTCGTGTTGTCTACATTTATTTTCGTATAGCCTCAGTGGCCTGTTCTGAATAGTGTAATTATCTTTGTAATTTCTCTATTGGAAGCAATCTTGCATATTTGTTGATTCATCTTAATGGTTTTCTCTTTAAATCGATATTGAGCAATGGCGTTTGCGTCATCGAGTAGCTTTTGGAGATGTTATTAAAGTCTCTTGCTTCCTTAGCCATAGGGTTCCAGCGGCTCAATAGCTTCACGCCACTTCCCATTAAGATCAGCAAAGTGAGGCATCCTTTGCCGCAGGCAGTGATTGGGAGGGTGACCACGCCATACTCTCCTTCACTAGGTTGCTGCAGCTTCGGGGTTGAGGGCGTGTCCACGTAAATATGTGATGTCCAAATTCCTTCTGCTGGCGTGGCAGGGATGTGGAGAGGAGGGTGCCAGTTCAGGTGTGACCTCGTCACTTGACAGTGGTTTAAAATTACGAAGCACTTGGTGATGGGCGAGTATTCCAAACCCGTTAACCTAGTGGTACAGTCCAGGACTCGCCTTTACCACTATGTATGTATACCTCCTTAGCTAGTTCTTCAGCTGCTTCATCGCCACCTACGATTTCTACAGTGCAAGTATCCACTGCATGGTGCATGTTTTCCTCATTCGACGAATTGCTTCGAGTTGTTGGTGAATTTTCTACATGAGCCTCGAGTCTTCATGTAAAATTTACCTTGGAATCGCAGTATATTACCAGTCCTTTGTTTATATCATTCAAGTTGGTGTATTCCTTCAGGGCTTCTTGAATAGTTATCAACTCCTAAGTAAAATTGGAAACTATGCTACCTGCTTCATGTCTTAGTTGTTTGGTTGAATTATCTAGAAGAACAATGTGAACTCCTGATCTTCTTTTCAGGAAACGTTTTCAATGATAGGCAGGAAAAAGAAATATCCACATTGAATATGAATCATAGGAACTCAAACATTCCTCACTAATTTAAAAGAGATAGATTTTGAATTATATATAAGCGGTGAGATACTTGTAGAATGCTGTTCGAGTAACAAAAGACATCTCTTATATCACAGAAATATATTATCAAAGAAGTTTATGTAGCTGAAATAGCTGAGTTATGATTTATATTAAGTAGCTAAGTTATGATTATTTTCGAGCATTCTTTTAAAACTGTTGAGTTAATGCTATGTTTTGTTTATTAATGTAACTAACGATTAAAATTATTTGTATTCAACAGTTAATAAATTGAATAAGTTTATGAGTATCAACTATACAAACTGAAAGAGACGAACATTAGAAATATTTGAAACCAATACATGTTTACTAAATCTATTAAACTTTGAAATGCATAACCATAAAACTTATCATACTTTTTTGATTTATAAATAAAAATATGGAATTATTACTTAATGCATTTCACTAGTACAACTGTCAAGTTAATCAACTGAAAATTTTTCCCAAAAATTGAAATTTCAGATTCCTTTTATGTTTGGTTTTTGTTTATTATATTTCATTTTTTCAATTCGAAAGTAATAATAGACAAGTGCATACACATTTTATTGTTTTGTTATAAAAATATAAATAATAATAAATATACAAATGCGAGTAAATTTGGATCACTCTTTTAATTAAATAATCGCTGGTTAAGAACCAGTGACATCGTATTTTATTGGAAAACATCCAACATTTTGTTCGAAACCCTTCTTCAATTTAAGCAGGAGAAAGCTAACAAGAAAAAGATGATTAGCGTGAGTACAACCCTTTAGTGCCTGAATCGGTGAGAGAGAATAGCTGAAAGGTTATCATTAACTCAAAATAATGACAATGTATGAAATCTATCTTGCTTTTTTTGTTATCAAAGCGCAGAAGAAATAAAAGCCCATTTTGCTGCAAGGCACATTTTCCCGAATACCAATTAACTCTTTTATTTAAGGACAATAATTAGTCAAATGTAATTGCTTATGCATTTTGTTCAATCGCCACTTTGTACTTAGTTAAGTTGCGAAGTTATAAATTAACAAAAAATGAAGTAAGTTAATAAGTTCTTTTGATGCTGACTTTTATATGAGATGTCCATCGATAAATGGAGAAGGGAATGTACAAGCGATACCGACAGTTAAAATGATTTTTCAGCTGCATATTATTTTTATAAACCTGGAATTTTTTCTGATGGATTTTTTTCTAATTTATAAAATAATGAAAATTTTTTTACTAAGAGCTAATTCTAATTAATTATGTTAAGGTAGTAATAATAATCTGTATATGATAGTAACAAAAGTTTGAAATGATTTGTTAATTTTTTTACGTATATTATCGGCATATAATAGAGAAAAATTAAACAAGCATATGATAATTACTTCTTAGTTTATGTACATGTATAAGAAATTTGTTTCATGACATCAGATATTTATTTTATTTCCATTGTTCTATTTTCCTCTTTAATATGTTAAACGTTATTTTTTATTTACAATCAATTCCAATCAAGAAATATAACGTCTAATAGAAAAAGCTTAGTTGTCATTTAATTGATTCATATTATTAAATTCATTTCAATGTATATGTATAGAAATACGTGCAAATTCAAAATAAAAAAATATATAAAAAGTCGCCCTTGCCGATTTAAACTAACCATAAAGTGGATGTTTTGCCTTGTGCACTTTGCTTTTTCTTCTGTTCTATTTTCAACGCGATCAATTTTAATAGAAACATCTCTCAGGATTTGAAAATTTGAAAACTAATTATTTAGAACAACAGGTAGTCTTCATGATTTTGAAAACTTTTACAAACGGAAAAAATTATAATTTCTGATAAAAACCATAAATGGGTTTTTTCTTATCTCCGAAGATACTCAGATATATGATGCTGAATTTCGCCTTGTTTGCTGCCGTTAGAAGACTGCGATTTGAAGGCAGGCAGTAAATTCGTCGACAAATCAGATTTACGACACGGTTTCAATTCATTGCGAAGTAGATGAATCTAACGTCTTGGATTATTTTAAATCAATGAGAATTTTAATAAAGTGGCTCAATTGTAATCCTGATCTCAAATGGAATGAAAGAAATAACCAATTAGCGGTTAAAAAGATGTTAGAAGTTAATGATGAGTTTATTTATGGTCTTCAAAACTACTTTTAATAGATTTTTGAGTGGTGGTGGTTTATGGTGACGGTAAAATAATCCAATAGTAAAAGAATTTAAGAAAAATTGCTTAATAGTTTTTTTTTGTTGACCTAACTCCATGCACGATTTTTTTCTAAACGAATAATTTCAGTGTTCTAACCAGAAATTGATATCTATTAGTAATCAAAGGAATGTTTAAAAGTTTTTATCCATATAACTTGATTTTGCTTAGCAAACTTAAAATTATGAAACTTCACAGTACATCTGCATCATAATTACGATGAATAGTATTTAAAAAATAATCCACATGAATTAATGCATTGTTCCAATTAGCAATAAAGAACGTAAAGACAAATGTTTGGTCCTATTTGATTCATAAATTAAACATGAATTAAGACAGATTAGGAAATATATTTGGTTATTGCATTATACTCCCTGACTGCCTTTATCTATTACCTAAACTCCAAAACACAAGCATCCAACAGGAAGCGCATCTGTACAAGGAAAATTTCATCATAACTCTACATAAATATATGCCGAGCTGGCAGCCGAATGGTTAGCGCTCTTGCCTTCGGTTCAACAGTTCGTGGGTTCGAATCCCACCTTGGGCAAAGATATTTGTAGTGGTTCGGAATCCACTTTAAACCGTAGGTGCCGGTCTAATTAGCCCTCGGGTGCAAAAAATGACCGTTGAGCGACAAAAAAACTGCATAAATATAAATAGTTAAGAAACTGTTTTGCGTTTTGAAAGATATTGCTTAATAAGCAGATCTACTGTGATTTTTGCCACTCAACTTGTCTAGTGGTCAGCGTGCCTGACTACAGATAGGGAAGTCCTGGGTTCGAATCTCGGTTCAGGCATGGATGTACTTTTTCTCTATATATATCCTGCCTTTGTCCTTTCCTTGTATGAATGCGTTGTGAATGGTTGCCCATCGTCTGTTGAACAAATAGAGAGGGTTGTTGCATTTGCTTATGTGTTTGTCGGGGTGAGTGCTTGGGAGTTTTCCGGTTTCTTCTCTTACGACAGTGAATACAGCCTACCGTTTATGAAAAGTCCTTCTGGAAAATAATTACGTGGTGGATGCTTTACTACTGCCTTAGGCCGTAAAGTAGCTCACAACGGAATGTCAAAGCACTCACCCCCAAAGCAATGCAGACAGAATTCAGAAACGCAACATGCATATCCTGTTGTTCAACAGTGACAAGAGTCGAATTCGAGGTTCAAAGAGTGCTTCCCTGTTGCGAGGCTATCATGATTTCTTAAAGATACTTACAAATTGAAATACTATATTTATTTCCATCTGTAGTTTTTTTTTTTTCCTTTTTTACTTGAATTTAATAATTGTAAAATTACTTCTGAGAAATATTTCAAAACAAATCCCTATTATTGATAAACTTTAAATTCTAGAGGTTATAATACAGTGAGTGTAAAAAATATTCGTACAGTATGAGAATTCATTTCAAGAGATCCGTTCATAAAAATTATAAACATAAATTCCATTTTAATTAACTATATAAATATATAATAGAAGATATTTTCACTACTTTCATAGGAAATTTACACAAAAGTAATTTTATACATGAATAAATATTTACAAAACTGAAACAATCCAACATCTTGTGATGTAAAAAGTATTCGTAAATCAGGCATATATTGGCCAATACAATCATATTTCAGTTAATACCTTGTAGGATATCCTTTAGCTCGAATAACTACCTTGAGTCTCTTTGGCATCGATCCCACCAGTTTTGCTGTTATTGAACTAGATATGGTGTCCCATTCTTAATTAAGAGCTGATTCCAAATCATTTTTATTAGAAATATGTTTAGATCTAATATTTTTATCAAGAACGTCCCATAAATTCTCGATGGGGTTAAGGTCCGCTGATTGAGGAGGAAATTTCATGAACTTTGGGGTATTATATAGCCTTGTGCTTAGGGCTGTGTGCTTGAGGTCGTTATCATGCTTGAAAACGCAATCACCATTCAAGCCCATTTTTGTTGCACTAGGTCTTAAATTATTATTTAAAATGTCAATATAAAGTTGATGCTTCATAATGCCTTTAATAGAGACTAATTTACCGACCCTAGAAGCACTCATACACCCCCAAACAAGCAGACTTCCAGCCCCATGTTTTCACTGTTGGCACTAAATTCTTAGGATGCATTTCTGTATTGCGCTTTCTTCATACCATTCGTCTCCTGTCCGATCCAAATATGTTGTATTTACTTTCGTCTGCTAAGATAATCTTTTTCCAGAAATCTGGATTTTCATAACGTATTGCATGGCGAAAGACAATCGCAGTTTCCGATTCTTCTCACTAACAAAGAATTTTCGTCTCGCAACACGGCCATGGAAACCTTCATTTCTACATGCATTTCGAACAGTACTTACTGAGACTGCTCTGTTCCCATGTTCTTCAGTTCTGATGTTAATGTAAAAGCACTTATTTTGGGATCTTTCTTTAGTGAACGTACCAGAAACCCGTCTGTCAGATGATGTCAATAGACATGGTCACCCAGTACGAGAACTGTTTTGAACCGTTCCAGTGGCAGCAAACTTTTTTATGATTGACTGCACAGTTGAACGGGGTCTACGAACCAGATCAGAAATCTTGTTGTACGATTTACCATTTTTACTGAGCTTTAAAATCAGTTCTATTTCGGAAACACTTGTTTCTTTACCTTTACGGCCCACTACAGAATTTCTAGTTCCTCACTACATTAAAATTTCCACTGAAGAACCTTTTAAGTAACTTACAAGATGACATCAATTAACTACATCTTAATGGCCAAACCAATCACAAAATATAATTAAAAAAATTGCATTTCTTTTAGTGTACGAATACTTTTTACACCACAAGATGTTGGATTGTTAGTTTTGTAAAGATTTATTTATGATAAAATTTTTTTGTGTAAATTTCACATGAAACTAGTGAAAATATGTTCTATTATATATTTATAATTAATTAAAATGGAATTTATGTTTATAATTTTTATGAATGGATCTCTTTTAAATCGATTGCCGTACTGTACGAATACTTTTTACAGTCACTGTAATTATTGGTTGAAACTTGTAACTACGAGGTGGATATTATTTAGAGTTACAGTTATTGAAGTTACAGTTCTCTAAAAACTTGTTTAAAGATCAGAATTCTACAGTAACTCCAATTCAAACTCGAATTTTAAAGATATATTGGAATCTTAAAAATCTCTGAAATCTATTACTAATACAATAACAATTATTGCAATTAAAAGTGAGTAAAAGTCACATAACATTCAAAATTTCCCAAATTTAAAAAGCAAATGAAATGTGGGAAAATAAATACAAATATATATTACACAGAATAATACAAAAGTAAAAAATAAATATAGCATCAAATTTATTTGATGTCTTAGATTACGAGAATCAAATGCCTTAGAAAAGAAAAATCAAGGGGAAAAAATGACATTTTTATTTATGAATTATTTTCGTTTACACATACTAAAAATTATAAATATAGTATTGTTTTAGAAGATTCTTTTTGGAAGCAAAGATACGGATATCATTTTAATAAATTTAATAAGTTTATAGAAAAAAGACAAATTCTATTTGTATACCGATAAGAAATCATATAAGTTATATTTTCAATTACTGTGATCATTACAAATAAAATTTTAATTCAAAATTGTTCAAGATTTAATTAGAATAAATTAATTTTCATTTAAAGCACCAGGGTTTTATCCAAACTAAAAAAAATAAACTTAGTATTTAATTTAAAAAAATATGAGTATCTTTAATTGAGAATCCATTATATTCGAATTAAGGAAAAAAACAAAATTCCAATTTTTAAATTATAAATTCCCTTTAAAACACACAAGGCTTGAAAATCGATATCTCAAATATCGATATCCATAATTTTCTAATAAATTTTTGAAGTACTATCTGAATTGCATAAATAATTATAAATATTGTAAGTACTATATCAAGACATTCTTAAGTCTTCATAAAATTCATAGGCATCTACAGAAAACTTTATATGGATCCTAGCTATAAAATTAGTTTTTCACCAAAATAATTTGCTTCGTACCGCATTTACTTTCATATTTCTTTTAGTAATGTTAATAAGTAGTAGATATGTTACACTGGGTTAATATGTTTATAATACTTCTAAAGTCGTGATATAATTTTTCTTAATTTTGGTTATTTGAAAATATTTAACATGTTATTTGAAATATTTCTTTCATTCCTTCAGTGGGTCGATAAACGGAGTACCAAGCATGCTTGGGAACTAAACACTGGGGGTATTGAGTTTGGCTGACCGCCTAATCGGGACATATGCTTCGCATCCCAGGGCCTCTCAGTCAAGAAAACATAGATGGGCACTGTAGGCCTTGACCCATACGGGATGTTGTGCCATAGAGTTTAGTTTTAGTATTTGAACTATTTAAAATTTATATTATTTTTTTATTCTTTATCATATTTATACTTGTTTAAAAATGAACAATTTGAATAACAACAGAACTGGTGATGAGGGATAAAAAAGATATTGAACCATTTATAAAATAATGAAAAGTTCCTGGACAGAAACTTTATTAATGTGCATGTACATGATAGTTTCTTTCATTTTTATACTGTATATAAAACATAAAATTGCAATTTGATATTGATGTATTAATTTAAAGTGTTCTGATTCCTTTTACTGTTTGTATTAGAAAATGCCCCAGATTTGATGAAATGCTAAATATAAAAATAAAAAAAGAACCATTTCTATGTTTAGATTTTAATCAGCAGAAAGACACTTGAAACTTTGTTTTATTTCAGTAAGAAAAATTCGGTTATGATTGTGGACTGATATAAAATCAAACAGAAGAAAGAACAACTAATCCTTTTATAGTATTATCGAAACAAAGGCCACCGAATATTGCCTCTGCGTGACATATCATGCATCCGCGATGCTATCTGTGTGACGTGACAGGGGACATAATATCATAACATTATAACTGCGCCTGTTGGGGTCAGTGTCCACATCAGAGTGTATATGGTATGTGCGAGAGTTCACGAGATTCTGTCGCGTGCAGGATTTTCGATGCTCAATACTGTCTTCCGCTTAGAGGACAGTCAACATTTAAAAAATATCAGAGTTAAGTCATTTCAGATATATCGCACTATCTTGTTTGCCGAGTAAGATCTGATTACTATGATTCATCTTTAATAGGTGTTATAATGGGACAAAAGGTATTGAATAAGGAACCTCAATCAAAGAAACGCGGAATAGCTTCCCAATAAAACATGAGTTTTTTGGAAATTTAATTTTTAACCAATGAGATAAAGTCAGTTTGTAAATTTAGTAACTGAGTGAAAAAATGGTAAGCATTTGCTGTTGTGTTAATACATATATAATAATCAATATTGCAATTTATATTCGATATCACTAATAATGTGATATTGAAATTAAAAATTTTTACATTAATATTCAATATTAATTAACTTAGAATTTTATGCAATTTATAATGCATTTTTGCCTCGTGCATATCAAAAGCAATAAATGTAAAGCAAATGATTTCCATTTAATAATAAATTATAGCATTTAATGATTGAATATTATTTTTAAAGAAAAATATGAAAGCATCCTCAATTAAAACATCACAATAAATATTAAATTAATAACTAGGATTAACATCAAAGTTTCTGGATAAGCACGATTAAAAATGCTAAAAAAATTTTATTAAATTTATTTTCCTTTTCTTTTTTTGACTTATAGCATAAATAAGTAAGTGCAATTATAAGCAACTACCACAAAGAAATAATTGCTATTAGTTGAGTCAAGCATTAAATGTGATGTTTGGGAATACGAGACAGAAAATATTATGTCAATTATGATAGATTATAATAGTTTATAATATAAAGCATAACATTTTTAGAAGCATAAAGTTTTCCTTATTTCATTGCAGTTTTATTAATTAAATTAAACTAAATATAGTGTTTGAGAATAAAATTTGAGGTTCTTAACGTAACAAAATATTCAGGAAATATTAAGTTTCAAAGAAAATTATATTAAACATGCATCTGTTACAAAAAATTATCTAAAAAATTAGTTTTAATGAGTACATCAGTTAGCATTAGTTAGCTCGTATTGAATATCAGTTAGTGTATAATAATTAAGAATATAAGTTCATATAAATTATAAATATAGCTTATTTGGTTGAGCTTAAAAATAATGCAAAATGTTTTGATGCAAAAACTTTGGCATCTATTAATCAACTATCAAATAAATATTACTACTCATCAAGCATATCTACATGTACAGGATCATGAATTAGAAAGCTTTGGGATCTCTTTTAAATGGTTGCTAAAGAGGAAATATGTAATTTTCTTATGACGTGTGTTAGACTTTGTAAGAATGATATCATAAGTAATTTGTAAGAATGACTTTCACAATAAATGATGTAAAATGGAAAAAAGACGATATATAAATGCATAATTAGGAGCCTGTGAGAGGATAACACATTTCTGGCTCTAATGCAAACATTTGATTGCAGTGCTTTCTGGAAAGAAGATACCGGACATCGATGGATTGGAAAGGGTTGTGTACTTGAATGAAGGAAGCAATCTTATTTTGGATTGATGGAAGACGTCGAATTCAGAGTTCCACAAAGCCATGAATCCATGGCTTACTCGCACTGAGCAAAGTTCTGCGGGGAGTATCATAATATGGAGCATGTTCTGCTGGCATAAAAGTGGTGCCTTGGTGTTATTTTAAATTAAACAAAAAAGCTATGATATATCTAGATATATATGGAAGATCAAGTACATCTTTACTCTGATGGAGACGGATACTTCATAAACCATAACGCAATTATTCATCGTACCAGAAGTGTTCAAAATTGCTTCGTTGAACATGAATCTGACTTCATACACCTTCTTTAACCACTGTAGAATCTTCTTAATCCCATTGAAAATGTGTGAGATATGTCTAAAAAAACACATTTACGAGACAAAAAAAATGCTGCATTATTAATACATGGTATTCTCTAGAATCTGGATTCACTTCAGAAGCATAAAGATTCAATTCCTAAAGCAATGAGAGTCAATTCAAAAATTGGTCCAGTAAGATATTGATTTTTGAAAACGACCTAAAAACTCTAAAAGTGACAAACTGGATGACCTTATCCAAAAATAGGGGGTCCTGGTATGCACTTCTGAGGAAAGCAAAGGCCCACCCTGGGCTGTCAGGCCAATGAAGAAGAAGAAGAAAATATTGATTTTGGGTTTCTAAATATAAAGTGTGGAAACAAGCCGTCAACTGTTAAATAAATTGATATGCTTCCCTTCTCTTCTCTAACGAGAGCAAATCTATTTAAGTGTGAGAAGAACATGACATTTTCTGATAATTCAGCTTTTCAGCCACAGTGTAGCGTCATCTGTTTCAAAATTTGGCTTGCATTTTCTACCTAAAGCTGCTCAATTAAGAAACGACAGTTTGTCAGTTCACATTAACAGTCATGAAGATGGGTGATTCTGGGTGGACTACAAAATGAGATTCTCGTATCGTGGATCGATACGAGCCATGCTTTAAGGATGCACACACACACACACACACACACACACACACACACACACACACACACACACACACACACACACACACACACACACACACACACACACACACACACACACACATATATATATAATTAAATGTTTTAAAAAGTGAATTTTTTTAATGCATTTACACGTGATGAGACATTGAAAATAGGCGTTAATTTGAATTAGTAACTACCATTTATGAATAATCATAATTATACAAATCTTCTTTTTCTCTATAAGCATTACAACTCTTTACAAATTTAATTGTCTCAACTACGCTCATTTTCCAGTTACAAAACACTAAAGCCAGTTATGCAAATCATTAACATGCACAAAAAGTTCAGCAGTTGTAGCGTATCGATGAGTTAAAATTGTGAATTTGATAGCGATGAAGCTATGAAATAGAATTAGGCGATTTAAAATCTTTAAACAGTCTCTAAGTACCGTCTTTCTTTTTTAGCTATTCTGTACAAAGTGTAGAGGTCACCATGAGTAGAGGCTGAACCATGTGTTGCTTGATTGGTGACAAATACCTTGTTCTAACTGATACTCACATTCAGCATTTGAAATTTTCAATTTATCAAGTGGTAATCTGTGAAACTGCGAAACAATTGATGGTCCCTTTGTCACTATTAAATGAATAACGTTCTATATTATTTAAACTCTCTGCAGTCTAAAAAGTTTCTAAGGGGACACTTTTGAATTTTTTCTGGTACCTTAGTATCGACATAAAGATTAAGATTAGTAGGGACGTGTGAAGTTGAAAATAAAGTAAGATATTTCATAAATTTAGTTGCCTCGTAAAGCGAATTATGAGATCAACAAAGTATTTTCGCTTAAAATCAACAAGAAGATTGTAGTTTAGAGAAAAATCTGGGCCGTTAATAGTTTTGAAGAAAATATGATCCGATGATAGTTTTGAAACACCAGTAATTATAATCAATATGTCGGTAGAATTTCCTTCTGAATCAAATATTTAGAATTTGCATTTGTTTTCCATTAAGTTTAACTAGGGTTGAGTTAACCACAATCCTCTTAAATTCTGAAAGAGCTCATTTGCTTAATTTAAGTAAATGAATCAGAAAAACGTCAATTGTCGTATAAATTAAATGATTTTTATTCCTTTTTTTATCAAATAGAAAAAGGTAACAATTTAAATGACTTTATCCTTTGATCTACTCAAGCGACCGCCAATTTATTTTTTCAAAAATTAGTAATTAGTATTTTTAATACGCAAAGCTGAATGTGTTGCGTAGCTTTTACAACAAATTTATGTCACCAACTTGCAAAAATTTGCACTTAGTGGAACGATATTTACTTTTATGTATTTTCACTTCTGGTATTTCTTGATCTGCGGTTTGATAAATCTCGATAACCAAGTTCTATTTTTTTGGTGAGGGAAGCAATACGTGTCTCTAATGTTTCAATTTTTTTACTTTCAATAAACAGTGTATTGGTGGAAGTAGCTTTTGCAATATATATATATATATATATATATATATATATATATATATATATATATATATATATATATATATATATATATATATATTGGTGAAATGTAGATACTTGTAAATCTATCAGATATTTTACAATATTGTCCAATGAATTCTTATTCAGAGAAAAATGCCTTATACTTGTCTAGACAGATACTGAAACTAAATCAATTTTATCACTTATTCCGATGATGGACTGCCTTCTAAGCTTTTATATATAAGTGTTAGCAGATAAGATAGGAGTTCGTTAACAAAATCAATAATGGTTGAGACTTTATTATTTCCGATTCATCTATATCAGTAAACCTGGTTAATATAGTATTTCTTAGAGCGTGTTGTTTTACAATATTTTTGCATTGAGGATAAAAGTATGATAAAATCTTAAATATTTTCACCAAGAGATGGAACGATGTTACATTAAGTCAAATCTTGTATATGTTGTCGTTGTTACTTATGACACTTGGACAAGCCAAGCTAGCTATGCCTTAGCAATGCGAATTTGAATCAATAGGGAACGTCTTTCGCGTTTTAATCAGAGAACCATGAAGGTGAAAGTACGACTTTGCTCTATTTGAATCCTTCAACAGGTGGCACCACTAGAGGATGAACTCGTTTAGTTTTGACATTGATTTGAAGGGGGAGAAAATTTTCTCCAGACCGCGTTGCAACTACTCAATTTTGTTGTTACAGTTGGTAACTACTCAATTACAGTTGGTAACTACTCAATGACTGACCACAGGACTTTCGATTTTACAGATTTAACGAGCACGTATATAGCATGTACTCGGAGGGTCTTTGCCGATACACTAACCACTAAGCTACCATGGTCTCAATCTTGCATATATTACAGTGTGTTCAAAAATAGTCTCTAATTTAATAAAACATTATTTTTATTTATTTTGCTAAACTGCTGGTGGTTTTACCCAGTTCCAAATCCGTTTTTAATGAATTATTATTTAAAATCAATAAGACGATGTGGTTCTAAGCAATATTTTACGTATTACATTTTTGTTTTGGAAATATTATATAAAGCTTCAGAAGTTTCGATATCACTTTCGCTGATCAAGAGATTAATTCATTTACAATTGAATCTGTTATTTAATGAATTAAGCCCACTACCATAGAATGACTCTTAAAATCCTAAATCTCATTCAAGTAAAGAAATTTGCTATCTAAGTTGGCATCTTTTTTTAAGATCAGGTCAATGGAAAGATAATTTTTGTTAGAAGTGATTATCAAACATTAAACCAATTTAGAATGGGGACTGCTAATTTATCGGAAGAAGATAAAATGAAATTGAGCGAATTCTGCTCCTTTTAAAGCCAGAAGTTCATTTTGTAAAAATATGCTTAATTGTAGTATTTTATTGAAAGCTTTTTAAAACAAGTTGAATTTCGTCTTGTTTCTATCTTCGAAGATATCTCTGGTTCTAAAATCAATATAGTAATAAGCCACTTGCGGGTTATTTCGATATATAAGAGAATATATTTTATAACTATAACAGTAAGTCCAGGGTCTTCCAATATTATTTAATTTACATATGCACTACCGTTCCTTATAAAAATTAAATATTTTTAACACCTTAAAGTAGAGTGTTTTATCTAAAAATATTTATTTAAAATAAAAATCACAACACTATTATGAAACACATTACACACAACACTATTATGAAACACATTACACACAATGCGATTATGAAACACATTACGCACAACACTATTATGAAACACATTACACACAACACTATCATGAAACACATTACACACTACGCGATTATGAAACACATTACGCACAACACTATTATGAAACACATCACTCAAAACACTATTATGAAACACATTACACACAACAGTATTATGAAACACATTATACGCAACACTATTATGAAACACATTACACGCAACACTATTATGAAACACATTACACGCAACACTATTATGAAACACATTACACACAACACTATTATGAAACACATTACACGCAACACTATTATGAAACACGTTACGCACAACACTGTTATGAAGACAAGGCTATTAATGCTGCAGTATAAGCCAGGTAATTTAATATTTAAATTGAGTACAAATTTTTTTCATCACGAGAATAAACTGGCAATTTCTGTAAAATAAAGAATATCAAATAAGGAAATAAAAATAAATCACAATTTCAGTTATTATAAGCATAAAACAAATAAATGGGAAAAGCAGTCAGGTACTGTTAAATTCCTATTTAAGAAAAAAGTAAATTGTGATTTTGAATAACCATCTCATACCTTCTAGGAGTTTTCATGATTCTTGCAGATTCAGACATGCAGATTCAGGCAGAACAGAATCATTTTACCCTAATACGATATTTTAATCTAAACATCCTTAAAGCAAATTCCCAAATTACGTAAAGCTATATATTTTTCATCTTCCTTTATTTTAATTACAATGTATTGCATCATGCGAAAACACTCTGTCTCTCCACATACATATCTAGCTAGATGAATACTTAAATAGGAATTGTAACAAATTTAATTGATTCACCTACAAATTAAATTAGGAGAGTACTTCCCTTTACAGTATGTACATACAATATTACTAAGAATTATTGTTATCACCGAATTCTTATCACCTTAAATTGCCATAAAAAAGACTTTTCAATTAATCAATGTTGAATTTATCGATATAATTTTCATTACTCGATATTGATCATTAATATTGAACTTAATACATTGATCGCTCAAAATCAGTAGAGATAACTCCTATCACATAAAGCTTCGTAGGATTCTGTATCAAAGGCTGTCTCATTAATATTCGATGGTTGATTTGTTGCATTTTAAGATCGTTAAGTATTCTTATATCATTGCAATTTAACTCAATTAAAGTGCTCTTTGCTAGTGCTTTGGAAGAGTAACATTTAAACCTGTTTCTGTGAAACAATCTACTGATTGATTTATTAGCTTGACATATTACTGTTGATTATTCTGGTAAAAATATAAATTGATGCTTCAACTAAGCTTGATTAAACTAACTGACAGTACAAATTCAAATTTATAATAAATTGCAAAATCTCGTTTCCGAAAACGTTTTTGGAGCATCGAAGGATTTCGATACAATAGAAAAAATAAAAGGTAAATAAATTACATGAATCTGTGCTTGGTATATATTTTAAGTGCGATTAGGTGTTATTGCTTTATGTTTTAGATGTACATCGTGTTTTTTCTGGAGGTTTTATGCTTCTTCCTTACAAAGGACAGAATTTTCATTGATGTTTTCGTGATTTCATGAAAGCTTTGTTTTTCTGTTTCCCCTAAAATTATTCTTTATTCGAATCGTGAAGTTATTTCAAAAATGAACAATGGCAGAACAAAAGAGGAAAAACACAGGTAATTTTATGAAATATATATTATACTTTTGACAAAAACATTTTTTTTAAAATTTTTATCGTTTTTACAATGTTGAACTTTTACATGATTTTTTTCAAATCATGGAACTGCTCATGTAATCAATGGAATAAAATCATTGAACTTAATATTTTTATTTAAGAAGTTTAAAAGACTTACATAACGGAACCCATAAAAATTCTGATCGTCGTTCTTTACAAGTAATTTTTCATTTAGATGACGTTTTTCCTACTTTTGGAGAAACTTTTATAATAATGTTTTCAAAGTCAGTGTAATAAATATTTAGTAGTACATAAATTTGATAAAATGTATTCATCAATGCGATAAATTTTTTTAGAGGAATTTATTTTAGATAATATCTATACAAGCATATTTTTATTTCTTTTAAGAATTTTGATTAACCTTTCCTAATTATTCATAAATAATACATTTAATAAAATGTATTTAAAAATACAATTTTATTCATAAAAAGTTTTCAACAAAGATATTCCAACCATAAATATTGTACTTTATTATTTCATAATGTTCAATTTTGTTTACAATTTAAAAAAATCACAAAAAAACAATGACAGAAACAAAAAAGAAAACGTAAATAATTTTATGAAATATATTTTATACTTTTGGCAAAACAATTTTTCGAATTTGTTTAGATAAAAATATTTCTTAAGTGCTTCAGTTAAAAATATTTCTTTTTTGATGCATTTTTATTGTTTAACCTTAATATTTTAATAAAGTTAAAAAAATGTTTAATTTTGAAACTTTCCATTGTAAAATTTATCTTTCAATATATATATGGCAGAAAAATTTCAATAAAAGTTATTATTTTTATGATGGTGATAAAATTACATAATACATTTTGTTTGATCATTTTCAGTTTATTTATACCAATATTTTAGATTGAAAACAAATGAGAGAGAGAGAGAGAGAGAAGTTTTGTATATATTTTGACATTTTTTTAGCTCAACGTTGTCATCATTTGCTTATAGATACTATTTTGCACGCAATCATGATGAAAAAAATTAAATAAATGTATTTGAATCTGAAAGTTCTTAAATATTTTTATTTGTTATCTCAAAAATAATTTGTTCAAATGATTTGTTTTATTATCTTATTAATTAATTATTACTACTAAGATAATAAAAAAACCAAATTATTCATTGTTACAGAAAAGATATAATATTTAGCAATCTTTCACTAAAAAGTACTTGAATAGCAAAAAAGTGGAGTTAGGAAAATAGTTCTACAAAATAATCAGATAATTTAGTTTTACCGGTTCGCCAAGTTCCTAAACTACAGATCAAAATTTTTCATTTCATGTCACTCGAAATCTATTAAAAAAATCCCGTTAAATCCATTTGAAGAAATGTACGGAAAAAAATTGCATTGCGTTGAAAAAAATTTCAAATCTGTTTGTCAGAATAAAAGATAAATGTAGGAGAAAACGAAAGATAACGTATGGCGGAAGGTGATGGAATGAGATGAGGAGAAGAAAGACGCCAAGATGTTTAAAAAAGAGGACATCTTAGAGGCGACGTCTTATTTTTCCAATGGTTTATCAAGCTTAAGCATCTTGCTGACGCAGAGCTAGATTTCAGTTTTCAGATAGGAAAACGAAGGGAAAAAAACATGTTGGGAATTGAACCTGCAGGAAATGATTTTCTAAATCAACGTCCATACCTATCCCAATATAATTATTATTAAAATATTCTATATAAAAGTGAATAAAAACAGATAGAAATGTATCTGTTATTTCGAGGTATACCATGACCATTAAAATATTTTGTAGTTCGTGTTCAAATATAATAACCATATACTGTCTATAGTAAAATAACATTACGTTATAATTTTCTGATTTGTACATAAGTTATTTCTAGTTTTTTTTATTCCATCATAACTTTTGATCTACTTTTATGTAAGAGTTTTTTTGGTGCTTCGTATAATACCATTCATATTGCGGTTTAATGCTAAAAATATTCGGCCCGTTTAACGTAAAATAGCTCGTTCATGAAATACGTCACAGGCAGTGCAGTTCTAAATTACAACATTTGCCATTAAAATTGCAGCTTCGGAGATGCATTTTTCTAGTGGAAACAGTTGATTGAATAATAAGAAGTATTCATTTTTCATTATAAATGTGATAAACACAACCATTTTTGCATAAAAAGTATAATGTATAAAATCATTTATGTTGGTGATTTTGGAATCTTCGTAATACATTCCACCAGAAGAACAGTATATTGCTGAAGTTTTAAATGAAAGGGAAAATATTTCATTCGTACGCAATGAAAAATTAAACCAAAGCAGCAAACTTTCATTTTAACAATTATCAATAACATGATAAAAATATTATTTTAACAATTAAGTTATTATTTTTAAAAATAAAATCATGATCATATTTTCAAAAATATTTTACTTTCAATTTTGAAATAATAATTAATCTTAACATAATGCATAATGACAACCAATTATCATTATTTAGTAAACATCTGTTAAATGATTTTCCTTTCGCTTGTACATATATTGACAAGCAGTGCCTAAATGCAAACTATGAAAATAAATTAGACTCTTGTATTTTGGAGGCACAAGTGCATTATAATCCAGGATTCCAAATTCTGAATTTTTTTGGCGATGAAGAAATGTTGTCAAGATCATGACGTGCGCGATGACGTAAATACTCAGGTTACTAAAATAGAATTTTCTGCATAATCCTTATTGGTCTTAATATGTATGACGTAATAAAAACGAGGTTGCCAGATACATAAGAGAATCCACCAAAAAAATAACAGAACTCAGAATTTGGCATCTTGGATTACACGGCACCTGTGCTTATTTTGGACTCTTTGGCTATATTTTGTTAGAAATTTTGAATGCTGAAGCTTAAAAATAGCGAAGTATATAAAAATAATTAAAATTATTATTGGTACTTGCACATATTTTATTGGTAAAAATTTGCAATTATAGGTTTCACTTGATTTTTTGGACGCCAAGATAGGTGTCAAAATGTGACTAAAGAAGATGGCCGTTACACAGAAGCTAAACTAAGGTAAATTAAATTTTATAGCAAAGTTTTTCAAACCAAACTTTGCTATAAAAATTCGCCAAACCAAGAGCTACCCGATTCTGAACTGAACTCATTTATTAGATTTTACATTAATTAAAGAATTCCATATAAGAGTTCAAATTTATAATCTCTCACCACTACATTTATCTAGTAAGACGTATAATCGATATTTTTCTATTTAACGGGGAACATTGGCAAAATCCTTTTTGTGAATTAACGGCCAAAAATAGCTACTGCTTTTATTAATAAGAAAAAAAAAGACATTTTTCTTGCTTGGAATGATTATATAATTCTTGAAAAAAATTCTCTTGGTTTCTTAAGGGATAATTCCTAAATCTTAAGAACGATATTATTCCATTTTGCTGGCGAAATCTCGCCATGTTGACATTTTGGGGACATATCACAGTAAACAAATAAAGAAATAATAATTGTTAGCTGAAAAATATGTATGGTAAAAGTATGATATATCCCCTCAAGTGATTTCCAGCCAAATATAACGTCCAATATTTTGATCATAGTGTTGCCGGTTTTGCCTTTCGCGTTGCCAATTTGAGTTTTTGTTTCCTTTCGGATTTTTTTGCTGCCAGGTTAGGTTTTTTCTCGTGTTTTACATCATTTTTTGAGTAATATAGGATTTTTAATAAGATTTTTTTAAAATGACAACAACGTTAAAATTTTTTGTTCAATGTTTCAATTCGGTGAACTTTGGGAAATTTCCAGTTTAAATAATATGCATTCAGCTTGGCGATGAAAAATGTTGCAAAGATCACCAATCGGAGGATATACCTTACTAGTTCCAAATTTACTTTGAAAGCATAACTGATTTTTTATAATTTAAAATGTCTATAAAAATAGTAAAGTAAACAATTTGTGATATTTTATTTCATTTGATAATAAGGTTAAGTGACCTTATCGCATTCGCGCCGGTGAAATAGAAAAACACCCGAAATCTATGGCAAGCAAAATAGAAATAGAAAAAGCAAATAAGAAATGGTAACCATCAAAAATCAATATTAAAAATGAAGAAGCAATGAATTTCCGAGCACTTGCGCACTATTTTGGAGCTATCACGAAAAAATACTTCTGTGAAAGACTGGTTACCGAGGAATATTATTTCATTCATTTAGCAATAATGTGCATTTGACGATTTTTGAACTCTCTGGTGATTTGTTAGCTAATATTTTACGGTTCTCCAAAAAAGGAAGGGTGTTCAGTAATCAAATAAACTATTTATAATTTGACTTAAAGGAACTTATTTTTTTTTTCATTTAACTTATTTGCAAGATTAAATAAGTCATAAAATTTACATTTAGTTTATATACTTGAAAAAAGATACTATGTATTTTACACTGGTTATTTATCCGTCACTATAATGTTTTTGGAGGAAATACAACCATCCCATTACAGCTTTGAGTTCAAAAGGATCGTTCTTTAATTCATTATTTTTGACATAAAGACTTCCGAAACAGATTTGGCAGCTTACCAAACAATTCTTAGTACAGCGTCGCCAGTAGTTTATTTACCTTGTAACAGAAGGGATTTAAGACGCTTAACACTCATTTGGGGTGACAAAAGCAGCAGAATTTCCCTCTGGAATTAAATTTATTTGATTTAAAAGCATTAAAACTATCATCGTATTGATGCGATTGGAAAGAGGCTTGATTCCTGTGAAAAAGATGTTAGATTAATCATAAAAAGATTTTCCCAATCATGGTCCAACATTATTTAATGAGGAGAAGGATTTAAAATGAATAAATTATTATGTAGAATTATTAGTACCATGAATATAATTGATGACATAAATGTTGAATTGATTTTAAAATATTTAAGATTTCAGAATGTAACACAGAATTCCTTTTTCAAACTTATTTTTTCTAATATCTGTTTTTTAACATTTTTTGTATCAATTTTTAAGAGCTGTATGTTGGTCATTCAAAATTTTAATTTAATTTTTATAAGTCTTGAAAAATTTCTATAAATTTTAGTACCATATATTTTTTCAACATTCTATGTTATCAAGACAAGTAAGTGCCGTATGTTTTTGACTATTGTTTCTCAAAAGATAGTAGTATTCTTAAGATTATTTATGCATATTTCTTTAAAAATATTATTTAACTGACATTCAGTTTAAAAATTTAGGTTGTTTACAAAAATTTGTTTTGATTTATGATAGAGCAATCATTATTAATCATTTGAGAAACCACATTTTCTTACATTGCACATAAGTACACTGGTCCTATATAAAATATCATATTCCATATATTTAATTATTCCACTTCGATTAAAATTTATTAACCATTGAATAATTTAGACTATATATTTAATCATACAACTAGACAGTAGTATTATCAACTCTAGAAAAGGAACAAAATGACTTTATAACTGATGTGTCTATATATTTATTAGATTTAATTTATACTATTTAATACAATCTAGTAATTAATTTTACTTCTGTAATTCCTAATTCGTAAACTTAGTACCAATATGTAAAACGCACATGGTTGAAGTTTTAACTATAAAATTACATCATTCAAAATTTTAATTTCTTTCTTTAAAATTTTAATGAATATTTTGAAAAACTATTTATAAATCTTACTGGGTACATTCCCGTTTAAATATCACATATTCAAATTTGTTTTTTGGAAGTTTAATATGAAAAAAGTAAAAGTGCTAAAGGTAATTTTTATTTACTTTGCGTATTTAAAGTGTTCATAAGTGCGTTCTATTTTGATGAATTTATATTTAATCATAGTTTTCGGTGTTATTTCAAATTCATATTAGAGTTTCATCAATATAATCAGCAAATATTTTCCGATAAATAAAGTATTGGAAATAAAACACCATATTAAATGTGAAAAATTAATGTGGTATCTTGTTGCGCTTTTGGAATAAAATAGTTTTTATAGCATTATATAGTATTATAGCATTATATATACATAATCTTTAAGTTTGAAAATAATTTTTACTTTTACGTTGCTTTACTTATGTAAGATTAAAATTGCTCTAATATATTTTAGAGACTAACAATTAATTAATCATCCATCCTACTCTTTAAACATTGTAACAAAGGATAGATTAAAACTTGTAGATATTCCATCAAGGTTCTACTTTATATGCAATATTAATAAATTTTTAAATGAGAAAGAATTGAGTATAATCTTATCATACATTTAGTTTAATAGAAAATTTATAACAATTTAACTTAAAGCTATAAATAGTAATATGAATTTATATTTGTTATATTATCTATATCCAACTTCAAATATTCGTTTTGAAGCTGTAGAAGCAGTAAGAAGCATTAATCTTTGGTATAGTTCAATATTTATTCAAATCAATCCTTCGATATGTGATAATTAAGCAGAATATCTGAATATTTCATTAAAATAATATATATTTTTCCGACCAACTTGTCTAGTGGTCAGCGTGCATGACTTCGGATAAGGAGGTCCTGGGTTCGAATCCCAGTTCGGGCACGAATGTACTTTTTCTCTCTCTATCTATCCTGTCTTTGTCCTTTCCTTGTATGAATGAAATGTGAATGGTTGCCTACCCTATAAACGGGTCCCTATGGCATGTGTGTACTGAGGAAGTCGGACTCCACACCAAAATATGGTTCAGTTGAAAAAGTGGAACATCGCACCCCATATTGCCAGCCTAGCTGGCACACGACAACAACAATATATATTTTTATATAGTCTTAATCATAATAAATTGGAACCGAAATATGAAAAATTAATGAAGAAGACTGAAATATTTTTCCACCTTTCATAAGATTTAATTATTTGTATCATTAATGAGTCTTTATCAATTTTAATAATTTGCGTGTGTGATATCCTGTAAAATAACTTTAATATACTGAATCAGTGGAAATTGCAGATAAGAAATTTGATTTATCTCATTTTTATCTTTTATTTGGCTTTCTATTATTTCAAATTTGTGAGTCTTTTATGTATAAAATTTTGGTTCAATTTATTACAAGTATGATAGAATTTATGATTATAGTTTTAGGTGTCTAGACATGTTATTAAAATTATGTGTAGGATTGGTTTCTAGTTTTATGCTTCCCTAACATATATTTCTGCCTGATTTATTGAGCTGACTTACATGTAACTTCGTACAAGCTAATACTCATATTTTTTGCTTAACATACGTTGGTTTTGTATTTCGAATCCAAATACAAAAATATCTTACTAATAAACAAGCTGTTTTTCAAGCTATATATAACCAAAGAAACACTCTGGCATCGAACCAGTTTGTTTATTTAAACTTTATAAAATGTTTAAAAAAATTCTCTGAGATAAATGGTTGAACGTGACTTTTTCTTTGCACCCTAACTGTTACAAAAAAATCAGGCGATATCACCCTTCCTTCCTTTGATTTCTAACCAGAGGTTGAATAAGAGAATCAGCTGATGAAGTCATGATCAGTAAATCACAACCAACCCTAAGCAAAGTACCCTTGGAAGAGGGTGGGTTTGCATTCAGACGACAACTTTAACATTGTTTTCCTTTCGTTTGTCACAGGTGGGTACGTCTCGAGTAACTAGACGAAAGACGAATTGCAGTTCCTTGGAAGGCTTCCAAGGTGGTGTGCCAGTTTGGACAACTATAAAATGAGATCGATCTTCCCTTTTGAGACACAGAAGCTTCTCTTACGATTTATGATTTGAGAGGCAGCATTTGCGAGCTCCTTTGAGTCGGGATGATTTAATTGGGAGTTTTTTTCTTCTTATGTTAGATTAACTGCCAAACAGCTGACAGAAAATTGCCAACCATTATGGTTGACAATTTTCCCAATTACTTTCTCAATGCTTCTAATTCCTGAATGTATTTTAAAAGATTTTTTTAAAGATTGTTTTTTTTAATTTATGAAGACAGATTGTTTTTAATGTATTTATGCATTTTCTTATAAATAATCCTGAAATGAAATTTTTAAGTTAAAGATAACTAATATTAATGTTTCAATAACGTAAATCTGTACAACATGTTTGTAAGAAAAAAAACTAAGGATTTCTCCCAAATGAATGCTTTAATAATCGAGAAATATTTTCAATGATGAATAAATTGATAGCAGTTAAGCGTCTTCAAGAAAGCAATAAAAAAACCCTTACCATAATTTTTTCCATTAGTTAGGTACTTAGTTTGTTTCTCTTTCTACGATTTTTTTTCACTTGAAGTTAAATTCAATCATTACCGGCAGTTTAAAATAAATTCAAAATCCAACCACTACAAACTTCAATGCATAATCATTATTGATGATATAGATTTTTATTAATGATGCTGTTTATTGTAAGCAAGCGCATAATCTTTTATTAAATCAATTACCAGAAGATTAAGAGAAAGAGAATTCTTTGTGTGTGCAATAGAGTTCTGCTCATTCAATAAAGCCTTCTCTTATTGAAGCACTAGTTAAACTGTGTAAAATATTTTTCCTTTACACAAAAATAAGTCCAAATTTAATGCACTTTTACAAGTGCAGTAAAATCTTTTAGTGGAAAATTTTCAATTCAACTTATGTTTTAATATCTACTAATGGTTTGTAATAAATTTTAGATATTATCAAAGAGTAGCCAAATATATTGAAATTTGCTTTCCCTATTGCATAGGAATGTATTCTCGTAACAGATTTCAATGTGAATATTGCTTTGTATATATATATATATATATATATATATATATATATATATATATATATATATATATATATATATATATATATATATGTGATATATATATATATATATGTATATAATTGGTTACAAATGAAGATATTCATGAAAATAGTCATTACAACGCTTAAAAGTATAAAGGAGAAAAATTTGTAAACATTATATTTTATATTAGTGAGTAAATAAAAATAAAATAATTTTCCTTAAAGATCTCGTGGTTTATTCAAAATTTGAGTCAAGCTGTCCAATTATATCATTTTATTTATTTATTTATTTTGAATAATATGCAATCTTCTCAAACTTTGATTTCTCAAATAGAACTAAGAACTGGACAATTTTCTTCCAAACTGAAGTTTTAAGAAAAGTCTGCAGCATATTGTTTTAAAATTTCTGTTAATCAATCTTTACTAATCTAATTTATTAGTTTATGCTATAATTCCTTTTTATTTACCTTAAAAGATTAATATCGAACTTTTATTTCATTGTGAAGAAAATGTATATTGCTTACAATATTCTCCTTTTTTACAGGTAAAAACTTTTATTAAAATATTATGGAAAATGCATTGTGATAAAAACAAAAACCAGACAATTGCTTATTACTTTTAAAATTATCCATAACTAT
Organism: Latrodectus hesperus; assembly: GCA_037975125.1. Lineage (NCBI taxonomy): Eukaryota > Metazoa > Arthropoda > Arachnida > Araneae > Theridiidae > Latrodectus > Latrodectus hesperus. The sequence continues at coordinate 27,672,914 of CM075856.1, read as the reverse complement.
GTTTAATTTTGGGATAATGAAGTAGTGACATAGACGTATATTTTTAGCACCCTGTATCATTACTTCAAATAATGTGATAATACAAACATGTCGAATCCACATTTGCAATCTGTGTTTCTCAGGACATCCTTGAGCACAAAGGCCATCTTCATGATGCTTAAATAAAACCATTATTCAATTAAAAGTATATCACGCTACTTCTCTATCCAGGCTTGTTGTTCATCACATCAATGAAAACACTCCTGTCTGTGATGTAGTGTCCATGATAGTCATAGCATGGTTGTCGAAGTCATACTGCTGCAAACGTTATCGAATTTCTCATGCAGGCATTTGTTGTCTTATGAACTACGTTTCTTGGCTTAGGGCTCGTGATGTGAATTTACCATCCATTAAAGAACATGTGGATATAATATGTCTTTCATCGGTTGTTAGAGATTCAGCACTGCATTTCGTATTATGGTACTGGTACTCTCAATAATATACTCTTCAGACACTCATGGGACACGAAAAGCAATACTGTATTACTCAATCCTGTTGGTTATAATTCGACGTCTATTAAAATCGGAAACGAGGTGGTAAGCATTTCTTCTTTTTGCACGAGATACAATAATTTTTCACCAGGCAACAATGCTCAAGTGAAATTTATGTATGAGAAATCTTTACAGTAAGTGTTGTTGCACCAGCATGCTTCTCTGTACTTAGCCCAGAAACTTTTGTAAGTGTTGCTATCACTCCCCATTTTATATGAATACGTTAAAAAGCTAATCATTTGCATATATTCTTGCATAAATTTCACATACGTAGCGTACAACCCTCTTCTTGAGCAATTTAAAGGCTAGCAACGTATGTTGATATGATAAGAAATTCCTGTGATTCTTATAAAATAAAATTTTTGAAAGAAAACTAGCATACTCGCATGAACTCATACATGCATACATCGCCTATTTTAAATGTATGAATTTATCACATCTTGTTTAACATAAAATAATTGTTTATGAATCTCTCTGGTACTGTTTTCTATTACTTAGCATTATAACGTCTAAATTATATTTAAATAAGTGAATTTTCAAAATGAATTTGTAAATAATATTTAGAAAAACAATATGTTTATTTGCTTCTGACAAAAATTTAAAGGTAAAACATTGTTAGGATATTTGTTTAATAAAACCATATTTATTTAAAGGTAAATAAATAGAAAACATTTGTAAATTTTATAAAAAAGTCCTTTGTTAGATTAAAAAATTCACTTTTTAAAATGAAATTGCAATAATTTATCATGATTTTAAATATTATTTTCCTTGTACGTGGGATATTCATTTTTATTTTATACGAATTTTACATTTCGTACGATTTCTTCATACGAATTATAAAAGACTATAAGAAAAAGGAATATAAATCTTAGGATAAAATATTTCATACAACAGTACATTTTGATGTTTTCCTAAAGGATTCGCTTATCTACATTGAATTTTTACATTTACTTCACTTAAATAAGAAGTACGTTTACGAAGAAGCATGCAATTTTTTTCCTTTTTTACTAAACGCTCTTCAAAACCATTAAGGGAAATAGAGTTAACATGTTTTAAAATTGCGAATTGAAAATAATAGAAAAAAATTCATCTGTTTTCTTCCATTTCATTATTTTTCTCACGGCGCTTGTATGATAGAAAAATTTCTAGATAAAAGTGAATTAACAAAAAGAAAATTTTTCTCATTATAAAGGTGCTTTTCCAAACATTTCTTTTTTAATCATTAAATATTTTCAGCAATGTTCTGATCCTTTTTAAAACTTCTTAAGATTAAAAAAAGTTGATTAATCATACAAAAATTTAGCCTTCAGCATTTACTTTCTTTTTTGAACAATCTAATTTTTTTCTTAGAATTTATTACTATACCAAACATATATATACTATATATATATATATATATATATATATATATATATATATATATATATATATATATATATATATATATATATATATATATATATATATATATATATATATATATATATATATATATATATATATATCAACTTGTAATCTCATTATTAATATGATTTTTAATCTTTAAAAATTTGTATTTTATTATTAAATAATATTAATATAATTATCATTATTCTAGCAAAAATCCGTGATAAGAAAATGAACAAAAAATGAAGAAATTGAGATAGAGAGAGGTACATAGAAAAATAATATGATGCATATTGAAAAAATAATATTTTTTAACAAATTTTAATTTTAGAGAAGTCTATAGTATTATACAAACTATGGACTCATAATTAATCGACTGTTTCTATTATTATTTTCTCTAATTATGTAATTTTTAGCCTATCCTGAAACGATGTAAATGAAATTATTACAAAACATAATCACCGCGAAATCCATTTTTTTCGGGATGGAGTATTTTGAAAGCAAACTTGGAAAACAGGACTAGATATTGAAACAAAAGCCTTTGTCATATCTGAGTACTTTCACAATATTTGGAGTAAGGTGACGGGCCCGCACGTGTAGACGTCCTTGTCTAACAAATGGGCGAGCGTTCGTGGTATATATACTTTAAATAAAACTGATGGAAGTGCAAGAAAAGGTTCGACTCTTCCGAGTTAAGAGACTATGAATCACGTAATTCTATTTTGGTTGAAGCCTCCCCCTCCCCAATCATCTTTGGAACGCCATGTTACTCAAAATGTCACAGAGACTGTTATCCTTCTCTTTCTCGATCCCACAAAGTCAGAACAAAGACTGAAGCTTTCCCATCGTTGTGTTCATGAAGATATCTCTTACAGAATGTTCAAGAACTCCTGGAATTTGCAATTAAATGTCTGTCTCTCTATAATAACTTTGATGTTATCTATTTCAGTAAAGTCAGAATGCGAAGTCATTTTTTTTAAAGAAAAATACGTGGTATTAATATATTAAATGTTAAAGGAATAATTGCTTCTCAGATGATTATTTTAAAAGTATTCCCTAATTATTAAAAAAAGTTATTTTATCATTACTAATTTGCTTTTTTTAGATAGAAGATTTTTTATATCGTACAATATATACGGTGTTATACTAACTCTACTTAAAAATACTACTTAAATAATATATATATATATATATATATATATATATATATATATATATATATATATATATATATATATATATATATATATATATATATATATATATATAAAACATGCATATATATATATTAATGTGTAATTTAAATACACATACACACACACACACTCACACACACACACACACACACACACACACACACACACACATACATATATATATATATATATATATATATATATATATATATATATATATATATATATATGTATTGGAATAATCGGAAAGTTTTTTAGAAGTTTATTTTTGGAAAGTTCGTTTCGATTTTGCTTATGAAAACAAAAGAAGATTTTTTATAGCGATTAAATATTTTATTAAATTTCTTATTTTCATTCTGATCGAATACTTTTTGTAATCAATCTCTTCTTAGGATGATTCCAAGCTCATAAAATGTTTGGTGTTGTCTGGCAGAAAACTGATTCCAAACAATTTTTAATCTCCTTTTTTGAAGTAAAAGTTTTATGAGGTAAAACATTTTATAGACACAAGAACAAATATAATCAAAATGTGTCTGATCTGGAAGATTTGGTGGGTGTGACTGCATACACCAACTATACTGTAGAAACATTGGGCGAGTTAACAAATTTATATGAAATCATGCATTATCTTGGTTAAACATTACAACTTTTCTATTGATCATTTATATGATTTCTTCTGTTTAAGTAAATTATTCAGTTTGTACTGCTGAATTGTACGCTTTAGAATTTAACGTTTTGTTGTCTGGTAGTTTCTAAAAAATTTTTTTTTTTTGAAATTTTACTAAACAGATAATATTACTTTTTTTAAAATAAATATTGGCTATCGAAGGATTTTGAACCATTTAATCATTTGCATTCCATGAAAACTTCCTCTTAAACAATGTTGTACACAATACATTTTTTGTACCCAGTGATGATGTGCTTCAAAAATGGTTAATTTTCTGGACATTTGAGAAAAAAATCACATGTCAAGGCAATGACATAAATTTCTTTCCGTAAGATCACGAGAAACCCATATGTTGACCTTTGAGATTAAACCCAGCCGATCCAAACAATCATTAACGTAAAATTCCTTAAAGTAATCTCTACGATTTCAAGAGCTGTTATTCACCAATTTAAATCAATTAATGTATTTATTGTGTTTTCTTCATCTTTAAATGGGTTTTCAGAATATGGTGCAACTTCAATTTCAAAATTGTCTGACAGAAATTCTGGAAACCAGTTTTGGCATTGGCTTTTTTATCAAATGTATCTTTACATATTAGATGATATTTTTTACGTGAACAGTATTTTTCCTTTCCTTCCTCAGAGAGTGACAGCCCTGGTTTTTTCATGAATTTCTCTACAGATTTTTCTTCCAATTGATCACGTTTAAAATGGCGAGATCCCTTTCAACGCAGTCGGTTTATCTAAGATTGGGCTGACCACTAGCTCTTGTTCAAAATGCTAAGAGCATATTTACTTTTTCAATAATAAAAAGTAAAATAGCTGAAAATCTCTTTTTATTTTGGATATTTGAAAGGATACCAACCTAAAATTACTGAGGAGAATCAATAAAACATTTCATAAACAAGCCTTACTAGATCAGCTGCCAAAATGTATAATGATTATGCTGCTTACTTATATATAATAAAAAAAGCTTATATATACATAATAGAAAATATATCTTAAATATGAAGCTCTTATGATTATTATTAATACAATTATATTTTCCTTAAGATGATTGGCTTTAGTTCCAAACATTCAAGAAATGGAAAGTTTCTTACTAATTTATAGCTGTGAATGAAGCTTTCAAAATTAAACTTTTTCAATATAAATTACGAAATAAATTTTTATTTATTATACAGATTGACAAAAGAAATTAATTAAAGCTCAAATTAACTTGAAAAGGAAAATTTATTTCTCTTAAAAACTTTCTAATACTTTAGCAGTTGGAAATAGGCCAAATTTCACGTACATATAAACGGCTTTCTTACATCCAGATCAGTTTCAAATCCTCCAAGTATATTTTTTCGCTGTCAAACAATAGAAATTTAGACAGCAATTTAGATTTTCGGCAACTGTAAGACATTTTTTTAGATAATCTGGAAACAATAAGAAAGGTTTTTTTGTCCCCATATCATCTTCTGAAACGTACCTCTTATAAATTTGTTCTAAGAACATACTGTAAATCTTAGCCACGCGCCAAAATAATAAGCAGTTTTCTGCTCTGTTGCTTTTCTGAAATGTGTATGACTATGATGTGTCAAGAAATGGCTTTAATTTCTTAAATAATATAGCATAATCAGATCTTCTGGCTTTGTTTCAAGAGAGTAAGTATTTCAAATAATAATTCCTCACATAAGAACAATCGATGTATAGCTTAAGCGTCTGAAAATTCAGCGGAAAATTCAGTTAAGAAACAAACCGATGAAGTAATTTATATTTTCTTATAATTTTAAGCAATTGTTCCCTTTACTTAAACGTTTTAGCAATACGTGAAGAGACAATGTTATTGTGTTCCTTACATATTTATAATAAATAAATTTATATTTTTAAGTATACTATATATTCAGAATGTGTCAGATAAATATTGAAATTATGATAATAATACTGAAAATCTTATAAATATTTTTGAACTCAAAACGTCTTTTTATTTCCATTTATGTATTTTTACAAATCTTCATCTTGTTTATTCACCTTGATTTTGTTTTTCTGTTTTACTATTTGGCTGCTCTAAATTGTAATAACAATAATTGAGCATATTTCATTCGAACATTACAAAAACGAATTCCATGTAAGGCACTTACAAACATAATATATGTATATATATATATATATATATATATATATATATATATATATATATATATATATATATATATATATATATATATATATAAAGCTGACCCAGCCACGCGTTGCAGTGGCTGAGTTTTTATAATACATTGAATCAATTTTTTACTAATTCTTGGGTACAATCAAATTAATATTTTATAAAAAAATTTAAAGTAGGTTCATTCATATGAGATTAAAAATAAAACGTTTCGCAAAAATTTAAAAGTAATAGGTAAAGTATCGAAATTTTGAAATTAAGCACAAATCAACATATGCTTTCTGAATTTACATTTTATTCATCTTATATTAAATTATAGTTGGTAATCAGTGACTTACTTATAAAATATACTATATAAATTAAAAACATCTAAAAATAAATTGTTATAAATGAGGTAGATAACATTGACATCGAACTATTATTTTTTCAATTTTTAATTATTAAAACTAAAAAATTTCTTGCGGTATTATACTGAAATAAAAAAAATTAAAAGAATTTATCATTTGAATAAATAAATTAGATCAAAATGTTCTACTGAATAAATTAATAATTAAAATTATAAAATAAAAATTATAAAATAAAAATAAAAAAAATAAAAGGCTGTCAAGAAATACTTACATGTTTTGGAGGTGGTATGAAAATTAGTAGAGAAAAACAGCAATAAATAAAATTTTATTTAACTATTTATAATATTAAAAATATTCACACTGAACATGCACAATAATAACACAATACAAAGTATAATTATGAAAGTGTTTCACAAAAAATTGTTATAGTATGATTACACATCATAAAAATATATGTATCATGAAAATATATGAAAATATATATGAAAATATATGTACATCATGAAAATATAATAATAAAAATATATGTAAATTCTATATTTAACCACGCGATTGCGCGCGCAAGTTAATTTTCTCGAAGATGTATAATCTAGAAAAATAAACACGTCGCCATCTGCCGAATACCTGTGCAACTTAGTTGCTAAACCGCCATCTATTAGGAACTTACAGAACTAAATAATAAATAAACATTAATGTCGTATAATAAATATTGAGAATAATAATTAAGAGATAAAAACTATTCTATCTTTTAAGTTGGACTATATTATAAATGGTTACAAAATTTTATCAAATTCCGTTCAGTAGTTTCGGAGTTTATCGGGAACGTACATCGTGACACGAAATTTATATATATATATATATATATATATATATATATATATATATATATATATATATATATATATATATATATATATATATATATATATATATATATATATATATGTGTGTGTGTGTGTGTGTGTGTATGTGTGTGTGTATGTATATAAGCGTAAGGAAACATTAAAACACACATTATAAAATTATAAAAATAAATAAAAAACAGAGCCACTGATGTAACTTGTAGAGTAGAAAATATAAAAATGATTACTTAAATAATTACTAATTGTAATAACAATAATTGAGCATATTTCATTCGAACATTACAAAAACGAATTCCATGTACAGCCCTTACAAACATAATATATACATACATATATATATATATATATATATATATATATATATATATATATATATATATATATATATATATATATATATATATATATATATGTGTGTGTGTGTGTGTGTGTGTGTGTGTGTGTGTATAAGCGTAATTAAACATTAAAACACACATTATAAAATTATAAAAATAAATAAAAAACAGAGCCACTGATGTAACTTGTAGAGTAGAAAATATAAAAATGATTACTTAAATAGTTACTCAAATCTTATAAGAAGGAAGTCAAGTAAACATTTGAGAAGATATGTATTTCAAAAGGAAAGTATGAGGTACTAAATTTTATTCTTTAATTATTAGCTATGTTCATCAAATACTAAAATGTTAAGAATTAATGTCCTTTGTCCTGATTAATTTCCCTTTAGTTCACAGAGTCTCAATGAACATTAGTGTGAACTCAGAAAGAAAATTAACAATTTGATCCCCAATATAAGAACCACACTGTCTGGCAAGGAGTACATGTGCAAGAGGTACAGTATAATTACTTGGATTGTAAAGTACAGGTTTCCATTCCCTTACTACATTGTTAAGCGTTATCTTTTTCAGCCTGATTTTCCTTTGGAGTAATATGAGCAGTAATTTAAAGTTATAAAAAATCTTGTCTGATAGGAGCTTGTAAAATAAATTATTTTATATCAATTTACAATAAAAATAAGATAAAATCATGTATTTTATTTTATTATAAATTTTTGCATTTTTAAATGAAAAAAAAAAACTGTTACATAATATAAACATAAACATTGAAGATTCTTCTCATTTATTTCAACAAGGAACAAACTATCGCCAAAACGGCGAAATACAATGTATATAATTGTGCTTAAAGATATTTAAAGTTAAATTATGTTAAGGAGATTTAAAGTTATTTAAAGTGAAAGTAGGTATTTTCGGGAATCTTGTAAAAGAACTTCAATGCTTGGGTGGCCCTTCTGTAGTTTAAACACAATTTAATTTTAAATTTATTACATGTTTCTCAGCTACTTTAACTTTTTGAATTTAATTACTCTTGGCAACTATATCTTTATCCCAATTTTAAATTCACTTTTGACAACTTTATCTTTATTCCAATATTTAAAGAAGTTCTGTTTTGCTACTATTGGTATTTTTAAACTATATCTGTTATTCCTTCTACTGTGGGTTTATTTACTTTTCGTTGATATACATTTTTACTCAATTTTTTGAAATAAATATCTTTATGCTTATTTGTTTTAATACAAACACTCTTCGGGGGAATTGCTCGAAGATCTTTAGACATTTGTTTTTCGTGCATGTCAGAAAAGAGTGTTTAATTTGCATATTATAGCCTCTACTCTTCAATCATAATAATTATAATCGTACTTTTCAACCATGTTTTCTTTGGTTATGTAATCTAAGCAACAAGACATGGGTTAACAACATGCCTTGTGGTTTAAGTCATAGTCATGGATTTGCTGTGCAGGGATAACATTCTGAGAGGATATTCGGCAATTTTCTAAGTTTCTTTTATGGAAATACATAACTATTGACTTCTACCAAGGAAAAGTTTTTGGAAGACATACAGCATATGGATCCATAAAAATTATCTAGGTTTTCGAATGCACACCATAAAATCAGTAAAATATACAAAACCAAGGATATTGACGAAGACAATTTCTGAAACGCATAAAAAAATCAAGTATTTGTCATAGTTGTAAAGAGCAAAAACATAACAAAGTCATGAGCGCGTCACACGGCCCAACTAAAAGAAGATTGAACGGAAATACAGTCGCAACAATGCAGTTTGAAAACGAAAGAATTAACAGAAAACATGTTTGTCCAGAACCGCGACGGGATGAATGGAAAAGTAAATAGAAGAGGCGTTCATCCGAGGTGGAGAGGAAAAAACAAACCTCAGAAGAAGATCCTCAAGAACCCAAGATAGCGGGAAAGTGTTCCGATTCATGCTCTCACCAGTCTAATGCTTTCTCAGTAAACAACAATCCCTTTAAGACAAAACACGCAATTACTCGAGAATCTTTACCGCACAATTAATGTCTGCCTCTTGGCCAGTTTACTAGCGTTGGCGATAAATCACTTTTTAAAATCTTTTCATTTTTCCTAAATTAATTTGGAAGTCCTTTGTGGCATATATTATATGGAAGTCCTAAATGGCATTATTGTGGCATGCGTCATTTTGTCGAAAAATAGATTATGTGGTTACATTGCTTTTAAGAGACCACTTCTATAAATAAAACTATGTTTCATTTATAAAAATAATCGAAAAGCTATGTTTTAAAAAATTTTTGACTCGAGTATTTGATTTAAAATTTTTTAAAATTCGCAACTTTTGGACTTGTTGAAACATATTATAAAATATAAAACTATGCGCTGAATCTTTTCAACAACAATTGTTAACAAATCCAAAAGTTATGATTTTAAAAAAATGTAAGCTTATTAATATTGATTAAAATATTGTTTACAATCTCTAAATAAAAAAAATTAGTAATTTTTACTTAAATTTGCTTATACCATTTAATTTTATATAAAATGTAGTTTGCAAACATGTTTTGGATTAATACATTTCGATTCTTGTCTGTATTAATTAATGATTTTTGAAACATTAAAATAATTGTATTTACGTTGTATATGAATACATGGATTATAAAATTCTGGGTTATGATATTTCAGCATGTATTTAGAAATATTATTAGGTTAATTCAAATTAAGATTGAATGATGTACTTAGTATCTTTGTTATCTTCTTTTCTAATATTACACAATAAATATGTGGAAGTATATATATTAAATTAAATGTAGCAAATAAATATCTAAAAATTAATATGGTAATTTTTTGCATGTATAACACCTGATACAAATGATAAAGCTAATCAAAACTTTTAATTTCGTAATAATTTAAAACAGAAGCAAATGTAGAAATATATCGTGCACAAGTTTTTTTTAAAGTTAGTTTAATTTATCTTTGTATAATTTTTTTTATTTAAATGCATAGTTTGCAACCAGTTCTTTTGAGAGGAAAAATTTTCTTATTTGGTTTTGTTCAACAAAATGTAATGCAATAATTCAATGAGTTTTTATACATATAAGGAACATGAAAAAAAGATATAATAATTTTTAATTTAAATGTATACAAAAATATTTCATTTAATTTTATTCAAGAGTTTTATGAATCTATGTTCTTAATAAAACGTTTTTTCATATGATAATGATAAAGAAAAATTAGTTATTTTTAATATTTTTTGAAATTTAGCAAATTAATTAAATAAATTTAATAATCGGAACTCCAGAAATTTTAGAAAAGATGAAACAAGTTTCACACGTAATCAAATAAGAATTTTTATACCAAATCACAAAATATGTACGTATATAAAACTTAACTTTTTTTCTTTAACTTTTTAAAAAATAAAAAATAATAAATAAAAAACTAATAAAAATTTAGAAAAAAGAATTTAAAAAAATCTTAAATTTGTTTTCAAAAACACTATTATAATCTATTAATAGGATTCAAAAATAATTAAGAATAAAATGAAAATTGTGTATATATCGAAAGGTTTATTCAATGAATAAATGTTTTACTATTTAGACACAACTGTGTCCGAAAAAATATTGGAGTTTTAAATTCAATAACATTTTGTTTATTAATAAACGAACAACTTGATAAAAATAAATGTTTCTTTCAAGATTTTCTTGAAATGTGTAGACATTGATTTTGATTATCCGCAATTTTAAAAACCCATTTAAAAATAGCATGTCATTTACAGCGCCCTCATGCGGCGAAAATATTAACTAAAATTCGGAAAAGTAACAACAATTAACTAAAATTAATATTGTTACTACTATAGAATTAAAATATATTGTTAAAGTTTTGTTTACTGAATTTATAAAAGTAAAAATATATGTCTTAATTATATTTACTGGAGCATATAAATAAGATTGCTGCATAGATTTTAAAAATTTTGATCCGAAATATTCTAACTTTAGAGTGAACTATAAAATGAATTAAATTAAGGAAAATGATGCCAATTTAAATTTGGGAATCAGTATTTTTTTTCAAGAAATTCATGGCAATTTGTTATCCTCAGAAGTATATTAAACTTTCAGTAAATTTTTTATTTAAAACACGATTTCAAATAAAATTTTTATTATAATTATTTTTATCAAATATATTTTAAATTATACTTAAAATTCTATTGTTTATTTTCATCGAGTTTATCAGCCGATGAATTTGGTGAATTCATGCAGTTTAACAAGCCTAACTTGGCGAAACTTTTTATGAATCAGCAACCCTATACCGTGTTATCTTCGAGTAGCTCCACGTTTAAATAACAGGTTACTGGCTTATTAATTAATACCTTCGGCAACGCGTATCGATTCTGATAAATGCAGATCACCGGTTAAATTTTAAGTAGTCCTTAGTGGTTCACTTGATAAATTTGAGCACTATAATTTACTTTGTGAACTGAATGAACCCTTTTAGAAAGTTAGCACTTATAATAACACAAAGTGTAATACTTGACTTTAAGTTGTAACTATTATGAAGTGATGAAATAACTTAAATGCAATGTGTTAAACATGTTTTTGAAGAATTTTTATTTACTTTTTATTTATGTTATAGCTAATATATATTTTATATATAATTATATACACACAATTTTTCATACTTCTTTCATAATTATCTTAAATATGTACATTTTACAAACACGATTTTCAAACTAATTTCCCAGATTATTATTAAAAGGTCTAACATAATGAAAGGTTTAACATTATTAAATGTTTAAGCAATATTTGTGCGCAAAAACTACAATTAATATTTATTGTATAAAGGATCAAAATATATAAATTATATTTAAAGCATTGAAGCTTTATCTTTTACAATTTTATATGCAGAAATATATAAAAAGAAAGCTAATGTATGCGAAAAATCAATTGAATTAAAAAAGTTACTTTTAATATGTAAATATATGTTTGAATTTGTTCTGTTTATTTATAAAATATTAGACAGAAAATTTTATTAAAAGTAAAATTAAAATGAAATGTTATTTTTAATCTGTTTTTTATAATTTCATTCGTATTTTTCAAAATGATGTTCTTTAATTAAAAATCTATATATATTCGAATAAATTGAAATAAAGAAAAATATTTGAATTTGGATGCGTATTGTAAAAAATATACAAATAACTTTAATTATTTTCATCTTTTTAAAAATAATGTAAAATGAAGAACCTAATATGTAATATATTTATTATTTTGTAAAAGGATCATGATTATCCGAAATAATTTCAAAGGTTCCTTTAAATACAAAATAAGTAATTATATTTACTTCCAATATATGGAAGGACTAATAATATTTACGCACTTACATAAAACATATAGCTTATATTCATCAGAAATAAATTATATTATTCATTGATAATAGTTACAAATATTTTATATTTTAGATAATGTGTTTTCATAAAATTGGAACTATTATTTCATTTTAATTCAAATCTATTTTTATTTATAAATCTATCATTTTATAAAAGATATTCCAAATAAATATTTATTTATTTTTAATACATTGATATAAAATTATCTTTTCTCTCTGCAAAAGAAGTCTCAGAGGTATATATATATATATATAATATATATATATATATATATATATATATATATATATATATATATATATATATATATATATATATATATATATATATATATAGAAGTATAAATGCATGAATATGTATACATCAAAGCTAATTTTTATTTTCTCTATTTTCTCAAAATTACGATTTGCGTTATAAAAATATTCATAGCCTTTTTTTTAAATACCATTTAAGAAACTTGTATGTTAATTTAAAAATTCTCTCATTAAACCATAATTTTAATGCATTTCATAGTTTATTCTTAGAGAATATTTCGCCTGAGTAGTTAAGGATATCAAAATAAAAAACTGAATAAAGTTATTAACTATTAAAATAATGAATGCATAACATTCATTAACATGAACGCCTTATATTATCAGGCATTAATTGTTAATATTTAAATTTGTATAACTAAAATGAATAATTGGGAAAATTTAATATTTTGTATGACTTAAATGAATAATTAGGAAAAATTTCTTAAATCAAATAGTTTATATGATTAAGGAAATTTAGGAGAATTAAATAATTTATACAACGCCAAAAATTATTATATACTATGCGTTTTTTCATTTATTTCGATAAAAATTATGATAAGATATTTCTAGAAAATAATATATTTATTTTTTCCAAGTACGCAGCAATTTTTTTACTTTTTTCTTTTAAATAAATTATTATTTTAGACATATGTATGAATGTTACTAGATTACTCTTTTATTATTTTTACTTGTTAATTTATTATAAATAATAAAAAAATAATAAAGTAATAAAATATTAATTAATAATAATAAAAAATAAAATAATAATAAGCTTTACATGTTACCAGATTATTTCAAAATATAACTACATAAAATAAAAATGTGTTTCATTTTACTAAACAGTTTTATTGATTAGGTTATATTAAGTAAAATTTTAGAATGAATCTAAAATGTATATGCAAATTAATTTTATTATTTAAAATGTATACGAAGATTATATAGATCTTAATTGCTAATTTATAAAAGTATTTAATAAATATTTTTAAATATTGTTAATTATGGTATTTAAATTGCATAAAATGAAAATATGTAGTTATAAAAATGTATAAGAGCAAATTTTAATGGAGAAGAATTAGTCATGAGACAAAATGATAATTTTCTTAGAAATTTCGATGGATGTAATTATTATTATATTAATTAAAAACAGGTTTCCCTGTAGCGAGTTTTTAGTTTAGTCATAATATATTGTAAAATGAAAATAAAGTCTTGAGTATTGCATGTTTCTTTAGAAACTATTTTTGAGAATGTTCACAAATGACATTTTACAACATTGAATATTAAATAATACTTAATTTGATTTGTTATTATTATACTTCATAAACTTAATGTAATTGATTATGAAATCGATAAGATTAAATAGCACATAATATAAATGATGTCAAGGAAATATATTTAATCTTATTCCACATTTTACCTCACATTTATCGTTTAAACTATAATTGACTTACATAGATAGGCAAAAAGGCAACTACATAAAATAAAGAAAATTTAGGCATTTACTTATAGTTATTATCAAATAATAACCCTGCTTTGACTGATATTTTTCGACAAAAATCGAAACAATGGCTTATTCTAATTACAACAGGTTTTTCTTCTTTCTATTGTAGATTCCTTTCCTCATATTATAGTTTGAAAAAAGTAACTACACAGATAAATAATTAATTTCACATTTCTTAAAAATAAAGTTTAGCTTCAAATTTTAAGTTAATAACTTAGGCAATTAATTTAAAAAATTTTCTCCTGTTATTAGCATTTTAATTCATGCTATCATAGTTTTTTTTAGAATTAAATAAACATTCATTTGTTCTAATAGAGAAATAAATTGATGCATGAGGAACATATTTAGTTTGAAAACATGTTTAGTTTTTAGAATTTGCTATAAATTATTGCTTGCTTCCATAGGATATGTCTACTAGTTATTTTTCAATCATACTGAGTTTGTATCAAATTTAGAATCGAAATGAAAGCCAAATTTTAACTTTGCAAGTAAAAATATTATGTTGCCGTTTTGTAAGCCACATTTTTTTCTATAATATAAATTAAAAAGATAATAATGTCTGAAAAATTTAAAAAGTATATAAATCTTGCCTTGTTTTTCAAAATGATTCACCAAATTTAGCATTTCATTTCTTTAATATTCATGTTAAATATTAAAAATTTTAACTAACCTTTTCAACTATGACAATATTTACAATTTTATTACAGTAAATAAACAAATAAAATAGTCTATAGCTGAAATGCAGTTATAGATATTGTTTGTTTGTTTTTAGTTGTGTGTGTGTGCCTTACAGGATATTGATAATAGTCTGTATTACATGCTAAATAATACGAGGATATATAATACGAGACTTTGCAACTCTAGATTATATTCAGCGATGAACTTAAAAGCTGAATCATAATTTTTTTAATTATTATCTTTATTACATCAATGGGATGTTATTAGAATACGGTTTACTAATGAATCCGAATCAAAGCCATATATTTATTATTTGAGAAAACTTTTCCTTTTTCAAGATAAAGATTTCCTCTAAAATTACATGTGCAATATATATGCTTGTAATTTTTCTTTCAATTTTTCATTTTGGAAAACCATGTACTTTTTCATATCTTAATAAATTATAAAGCTATTTATCAATTAATTTTTAACTGTAATGTTATTAAAGGATATGTACACTATGCATATTGTTCAGATGATTACTAATTTGTACATTTTACTTTGACATTGCAATTTGATGCCCATTATAGCCTCATTTCTATAGGACAAACAAATTATGATCATAGCATAAATTATAGCATAAATGTAGCACTTAAAAATAATATATTTGTTTATCAGAATTATATTCAAAATTAGCATCTGTTAAACTGAAAGAATTCATTATATAAAAGCAAATTTACGAACAAAATCTGTTTTTAATACATATTTATTAATAATGTTTACAAGATTCAAAAAAGGCCTCAGGATTCAAAGTTGTATTTAAATATTAATACACTTTCCTGTTATTTAATACGCTGCTTATACCAATAGAAAGAGGTGTTCATAAAAACAAAAATAATGCAAATTTTTTATAAGCAATCATGAAAATATTAAAAAACCTGATTTAATAGCTGATTTAAAAGCATTTAATTAATTTCAATATAAATAAGAATAACAGAGTTTATTTAGTTTTTTTACATCTAGAAAATTTACGTATTACACATTATCAAATATAAACATGCACATTTGCCCAAAAATTTAAGGCAGATAAACAAGACCCACCAACAAAAATTTGATTTGTTTGGGAAAAAGGGAAAGGTTTTAACATATTTTATCTGAAGTTCTGCAAAAGTTGGTCGAAATAAAAAGTCAATAATCTCAGAAGAAAGGAAGCTGAGAATAGTTAGCCGGCTGAGTGCATAATGGTTTGTACAACATTCGCATTTGTCAGGGGAAAAGAAAAATGCTATGGAGGTAGAAGAACATTTCATTGACTAGAAAGAATGTTTCTAGAAGGAAGATAATTTTATCTCGGAAGGAGCAGGCACAAATTTCGGCTACGTTTTTTTTTTTTTTTTTTTTTTTGGTCTTTGTCCTCAGTTTTTGAAGTATACAGTTGAGGCGAAAAGCAGAAAGTTTTTTAACCATAAAATACTATAAAAGTCTCATTTAAATTTAATAAAATTATTAAATGAATATTCATAATATTTTGACTATAGCATAAGTGTTGTTGCATGAAGTATCATAAGAGTTTTAGATAAAAATTAACTTATTTGGGTATAAAATTTAAAAATAAAAAATTCTGCTGAATAATTTAACTTCGTGGACATTGGGTATAGATTATATTATATTGTTGATTCCATATACCATCAGTTCATTATGATATAGCATTTATTATGATTTGATATAATATACATTATGATTTGATATAGTATTCATTATGATAATGATATAGTATTCATTACGATACTTTATACCATCAATTCATTATGATATAGCATTTATTATGATACTTTATACCATCAATTGCGTATTATTAATATCTGTTTATAATTTAAATGTAAACCGTACCATATTCTTTGTATTAGAAATATTGTGTTAAAATTATTTATTAAAATAGCAATACTTTATTAAGTCAATTTTTGAAAAGCGGCGTTCATTTTTGTAATTTTTTTGCGGAAGTATTTCCAGAATCAGATTAAAAATTCGTACATTATTTTGCAAAGTCTTCGTCTGACATTTAATTATTTCTTCAGTGATCTGAAACTGATCTGACATTGCATTTAAATTTATAAGCATTTTAAAACTGTAATTGAAAATTGTATTTAGTATTAATTTTTTAATAATTTTCAAAGTGCATTTAAATGATTACTTTAAATTAGTTAAATTTTAAGTAATCATTTACTATTGCTAAAAACTTTTGCTTCGATATTTTTTTATATTTTTTAATTTGTTCAAAATAGAAGTATATTTTAGATACAGATTCATAGTGATATCTCAAAAATTTTCGTATTGTTTATCAACAGCATGTTGTTTGCATTTATTTATTGAATAAAATTTATTAAGAAAACTATTTCTAGGTTGTTGAAACAAAATTATTTTTCATGGATTAAATTTTTTATTTTGACAACTTGTACTGAATTTATTCCAAATCACGAGTTAATTGTCATCATTATTCGAATAAAATAATAAATCATAACTTTTATATATATTCAAATGTAACCATTTTCAATAAAAATCAACTGCATCATCTATCTTTAATAAAATTAAATAAATAATTGCTTTGTTTACATTCAGTTGAATATTATTTAATAAGATAATATCAGATCGAATCATAAAGAGTTAAAATTTATAAATTCAGTCATTCTAAAGTATGAAAAATAAATGAGAGTTAAGTTTTTAACTTTGATCAATGCATAATATAATTGAATTTTGGTTCATATTCAATTGAATATTGATTAATAAAATAATATCAGATCGAATCATAAAGAGTTAAAATTTATAAATTCAGTCATTCTAAAGTAAGAAAAATAAATGATAGTTAAGTTTCTAACTTTGCTAAATGCATAATATAATTGAATTTTGGTTCATATTCAATTGAATACTGATTAATAAAATAATATCAAATCGAATCATAAAGAGTTAAAATTTATAAATTCAGACATTCTAAAGTATGAAAAATAAATTATAGTTAAGTTTTTAACTTTGCTAAATGGATTATATAATTGTACCAAATAACTGATTTTTTCAAAAACAAGGAACATCCTTAACATTTTACACATGAAAAATATAAATACCACAATGACTAAAAATAAATAAATTAATAAAAAATTTAAATTTATAAAAAAAATTTGTAAAACTAAAATGATTATTTTTGTAACAATGCAAATTATTTTATGACCATTGGAAATCATGGTTTTATTATATTAAGAATAACACATGTTGATTAAATGAAGTACATGTTTACGCGTAATTTATTTTTTTTAGTTTTTTTTTACAAGAATATGTCTACAGCTTTTAAGACTGAAATTTCTAATGTATATGGTATATACAACAAAAATATAAACCAAGGAGAAGGTAAGGTCTGAAATAGAGTTCATATTTAGATGCGTAACAATTGGAAGGAGAAGGCCTGTCTGAGGCTGAAGTTATTGTTGGAATCTGCTGGCACGCTCCAAATGCCGCACTGCAATGGTTCCATCTTGGCTGTCCTCCACCCGCAATCATTCTTCCGCCGGCATATGAAAGTGCAAAAACTCATCGCACATTTATTCTCCATTTCATACTTCAATCCTTCTTCCAACTTCCTCAATCCGTTAACGCTGCAATGGGCATGATGGAAATAGTCAGTTGTGACAATCATCATTCACGGAAAAAATTTGCAAAAGGGATTGCTTACAGCAAACAATATTAGCAGCAATATTCATCAAATCGAAAATAAATATAAAATGGAACAATCAAAATAGAAAAAGGGGGTAGTACTGTGTAAATGAAGAAAAGAAATTTTTCTTAAGTATTTATTTGAGTCTTTATTTAACTGTTTGATTCAATAATGGGAAAATGAGGCTGACATATTGAGATCACTGTTATAGTGTTGTGGGTAGAAGGATACAGTTAGGAATCTAAAATGTGTTATTTTGCATATACAGTATAAGATGTTTAAAATTTTATTATATATATATATATATATATATATATATATATATATATATATATATATATATATATATATAGTATTAATTGTAATATATAAATGTTCATTTATGAACTTTAATAACATATATTTTTATTTAAACGAGTACTAAATAAATCAACCATCCTTTAAAAGAAATACAAATGATAAAATGTAAGCTAGAATATGATAAGAATTTACAAGGAAATGGAGAAGCAAGTATAAGCAAGTGATTTAAACTAAGAATAATGCCTAATGCAAAAACATTTACACACCTTATAGTAACAAGTACAAGAACATTTTTAAAATAATGATTTAAAACTTGAATGTGACTATATATTTAACTACTAAAATACATAAATGAATTGAGGTGAAAATAATCAACTAAATAACAATTATTTTTTATTACAGTGTATGTGCTTGCACCGGCATATTTCCTTGTAATCAATCGAGAGCTGGGCTCTACCACTTAATAGAAGCTGCTAGGTGAGAATCTTCGTTATTTAAAATCTAGAACTAAGCATGAGACCCCCCACCTCAGTACAGCAAAGAATGTCTCTATTAAACACTAAGACATTTTTTTAAAGTAAACACTATCTTGAAAATAACAGGATGAGATGTCGATGTACCTTTTCTTACAAACTTACTAAATTAGATGAAAGAAAGTTCATTGATAAAAATGAAGAAATGAATGTATTTATTTGAGAAAAGATACAAGTAATCGTAAAATAAATTCCATATCTTTATCTATGGTTATAAAAATACGATATCTTATATGGTCGATAAAAGAATTAAACTTAGGTAGATTTCTCTTCAACAGCATTGAAGAGTAAAACCTAAGAAGATAATAAGATTAGTCTCTCATTTATCATGAATGTCACATATTGTATATTGATAGTTTCTCTTACTCTTTAAACTCTTTTCTGGATTGTTCAGAGCAAGAAAATCTTGCACTGATCTCCCCCAAACGGGAGATAAGGAATGTATTAAATGGTTTTAGTCATTCGTTCCATGTGTAGTAAACTCTCTCTTTTGACAAAGATTTATCTCTACCCCCTTTAATCTTCTTCTCCTTCTTAAAAGGGTTTCGTACAGATAAAGAAACGAAAAGTCGATAACTATTCGTAGGGTTGAATGTCTATAAACTTAGATTGAAACTTGTAAGTGAATAAGAGGACTTAAAGGATTATTAGAAGATTCCCAGAAAAGATACAAAAGGATTGTTATTCTTTGACACTTACTAGTAGTGTGTACATTTTTTCTTTTCATATAAAATGCTTATAGTACAAAATACTTTGTGTCATCAATGTACTCATCATAGCTTTAAATCATTCTTTATTTTACAGTAAATCGAAATCAGGCATAGCCTGACCTAAACCAAATATAGTTTTCTTTATTTTTATGCATTTATTTATTTGTAAATAAAATATTTGATTTAAAAGATTTACAATATGTTTATGACTTTCATTACTGAAATATTTTTATTCTGCCAAAGGTGATAATATAAGCTCTCTTCTTAAAAATAATCATGGAATCTCAAAAAATACAAACAAAACCTAAAAATTTATCAACGATTTATATATTTTATACTTTTTGGGCTCAGTTTACTTAATTTCTGGTTATTTTAATGCATATATTTTTAATTTTAATCATTGGTCATCCATTATATCATTTTTTCTCACATATCTTTTATAATTTACCTACTTATGTTCAAAGAGTAGTATTCAAATCTAGAAATTTTTTTCTGTAAAATGGAAATTTTTTTGCCAAGTATTTGAAAATGTTGTTTAATTGGATTGGTAGAACTAGCAAATCCTTTATATGTACTAACTTGAAATATTGTAATTTAGCATAGCTTTTTGAAAATAGAAGTACTAAATATTAGTTTGATTTATTTTTCTACTCTCTTTAGGCACACGAGGACCAATTTAATGGGGGAAGGGCTATTACTAAAAATGCATTCCGAATCTCTGCAGATTTTCATCATTACAATTGAATTCGAAATCACGAATTTTTGAATTGAAGGCACAAAGAAGCAGAATTATTAGTTTATTAATTTCTTATTCAACTCAAATATTAAATCAACACTGCATTTGCATTGACATATATATATATATATATATATATATATATATATATATATATATATATATATATATATATATGAACAAGCTCAACTTCAAAGTAGAAATTTAAGCTATGCATAACCACACAGAAGTTTACAACTTAATAAAAATATTTTTTAAATATTCGAAATACTAGCTATAATTTTAATAAATTGAGAAGCATATTATCGAACGTAGCTTCATCATTTAATGCACTTCTCGCTGTTAGTAAAAATACGTTCTATGTTCTAAACTTTCATTGTGGATGTTAATCAATTTCATTTCTGAAAAGTTCACAACAAAGTTGCCCCTTAGATGCACGCAAAGTTAAAACGACATTTTTCATAAAAATTAACCAACTTTACTTCATGATTATCCCGCAAAATTTTAGATATGGAATTATATATCCAGTGGACACAGTCTTGTAAAAAGTATGTACAGATTTGCTTGTATCATCATATGGAATTTGGAAAAGTTTAAATAAAACTATTTTTATCAATTAAAAATCATTTTTTCAATTATTCGGGAAGCATCCTAGGAAACGACTACATTTTTTATTCTTAATTAGATGTTCCTACTTCTTCGTTACATGGAAAGCGAACTTTTCCTTCAAGTCTGGTAATATAATGTCAAGTATGCAGTATTGGGCATCAAATAAAACTCTCCTGTTTCTTTATTTATTCCCTTTAAATTACTGTGAATTTATTTATACAATAACTAATCCACTGGAAAACAAAATAAGTAGAAGCTCATTCCCTTAATCTAGGAGACAGGCCCCCTAATTATGGATTTCCTGCCCAAGTTAGAAAGAAAAACGTGTAGCGACTGCTTACTAATAGAAAGTAGTATATTAAAGGCTTATGCGGGATCAGCTTTCTGAAAATGCTATACACTGCTTTTTTTTCTGTTGCTGTATCTAGCGCATTAATCAAATCGATTAGCTATCTATTTCGAGTTTAAAAAGGAGAGAATACGAGGTAAGATGATTGGCGGAAATCCGGAACCAATCACAATGCAGACAATTAATAATCAAAGTGTTTAATGTCGGGATTGCTGTATGTTGGTTTCCAAGATGAAGGCATTTAAAGAACATTAGCGTTTTTTTTTCTATTGCTCTTCCTCTAATGGTGATTCTAACATCATTACGATGTATCAAATGGTGCTTATCTATTACGTTGATTATCCTGCTTATCTGTAGTGTTGCTGAAATGTTACATACTTTTTTAACGCTGAATTAAGAGGCGCTTTTCGCTCAAAAAATATTTGTTGTTCCGTTCAGAAAATGTTGTTACTTTATGCATTGGGCATTTTTCTCATTAAAATCGAAATTAATGATCATATGTTGCTGTAATTTAATAAGATTCGATTTTGAAAGAAAGAAATGAAAAAAAATTTCTTTACTTGAATGTTGAGTATTTTTTTTTTTATCAATTATACAAAATTTTTAAAAAATGCGTGTATTTAAGCAAATGAAATAGGAAAAATTATAAATAATTAGCATATCAGAAAGAAACAAATTTAAATTGTACTTGAAATTGTTTAGAGAATACCCTAATAATTGTAAGGCATTTACATACTCGCTTTGTTTTACTTAAAGAGAGCATATATCACATTCACGTATCGTAAAAATTAAACCTGGAAAATTCTCAAGCACTCACATTGAAAAACATCAAGCAAAAAAAGCAGATCCATCCCTTCATATTCTCATATTCATCAGTGGTTAGGATCAAACATAAAATCTACTTCAACGAGCACTGTTATAATATATATATATATATATATATATATATATATATATATATATATATATATGTGCGTGTGTGTGTTTGTGTGTATTACCGGTTAGAATGTGAAATCCATTATTTCAAAGAATATATGGGCATTTCGGGAAATAACTAATCAAGTCAGTTAAAGCATATAAAATTTTTGAATTCTTCAATTTAACTTAGGCATTCCATAAAATAACGATTACTTGATCTTTAAAGTAGAATATACGAATATTTTCGCAAATTCACAAATTTTTTAACCAGTTCTAGCTGCTTTTATCCAGTTTTGAACCGCTTATAGTTGCTTTGCAATGACGCGTGTTTGTACGCTTCAATCCACTGCTTTTAGACATAGCATTAGGCAGTGAATTTATGGACACAAACTATATCACCTTCTTTCCTTATTATTTATCAATTAATAATCCGTAATAAGGTTAATTGTATTTTTAGTAAGATTTTAGCTATTTATATAATGAACTAACTTATATAAAATAACTTTAAAATTATTTAATTTTCATTTTAACGATTTGTGATTAGTTATTTTACAGAATAACTAATTATTTGATATAATAAGTATGTGAAGTAAAAAAATTTTCATCCATTATACACTTTAACTGACTTGTCTAGTTATTTTATGAGATACCTATAGTTATTGTATGAAATAACTAAATTATCCACTTTAACGATAATATATACTAAAATTATTTAAATATCTGCTTTAAATTATAGCCAATATAAAGTCACTTAAGGAAATTTAAAATTACTTTAAGTCCTATATGTACTTATATTATATATATTCTGATTATATTACTCTTCAAAATCATTAATAATTTTAAGTGATTGGTAAAGAATTAATGAAAAGTGTAAAAGTAATTTACTTCACATTTAATCTAGTTTTCATTTCTCATCATCAGATTTTATATATTTTTGTCGAAAAGTTAATGCATTTCAAATATTTTTCATAAAATTTGATTTTGATGACAAAATTCTCAGAAACTAAGATGAATTCTTGGATCAATGAAGATTTTCCCTAGCAAGCTTTCAAATAAATCAATCAATAACATATTCTCCCTCCACAATATCGTATCGCACCGATAAAGCATATAACAAAACTGCTTAGTCAGCTAGGTAGTCAATCACTTTCAACACTTACCGAAAAGTCTAGCATGGTAATCAAGTCATCAGTAAGCCGTTCCCACTGTTGTATTTGGGAAGATTAAAGTGTGAAGACACCTGCGCGTCAAATGAATAGGAACGTGACTTCACGATCAGAGTTGGAATAAGATGGATGGACGGCAGGAATTGTCAATCTCGAGGTACAACACTGGGCCATTATCCCACGTCTTGTTGACAGCACTCCTCCGAAAAGAAGCATTTTTTCTATTGGATTAAGTCTCGTTCAGGAAAAACTGGAATAATTTTGGACAATATCTAATTTTATTTCTAATTGGCTTCTAATTTCATCAATCATTCGTAGTGTTTTATCCTTTTTATCGTCATTAATAGGTAATTTTAATTAAGGTACTAATACTAAGTTAAAAACGGCAATTGTGTTGTAGTTTTTCATATCAATTAATTGTATGTATGAACTCAATAGAATTGCATTATAACTATCATTTAAAAACGCTTAAGGTTAGCTGCAAATAAACGAAATTTTTGAAAAATCTATCTTTTTTAATAGATTTAATAATATACATAAGGAATATCATTAGTTTTTGAACAAATTTTTAGAGATTCTGAATAGTGTTTTGCTTAAATAATTATATTTTTTCAAATTTGAAAAATTCAATGATGATTTGTAACATTTTCTTTTTTATACTTTACGCAATTAAATATATTATATTTCTAATAACTTTCATACAGGGGAAAATTAACTTTAATTCTTAAGAAACTGTAACTTTATCCTCACATTTTGCACAGTATAGAAAAAAGTCAAGGATCTATACTATTGCTATGTTGAAACGCTTATATAAATAATCAACTAATTTAGTGATAAACAAAATGGAATAAAAAGTGGTCATTTTAACAGTGAATTGGATTTAATCAAAACTAAACAAATAATAAAGCATTACAAAAACAGTTACAAAAAAGTTAATAATCTTAAAAACTATCTAAATAAACCATTACTAGAAGTTGCTAATTTTTTGACCGACACATTCAGGATTCTAAGACAAATACGATGCGTCCATTAGCTTTAAACAGCTTACACGCTTTCATTTGACAGCAATGTGGTTGACCAAGTTTTTTTCTTACAGTCTTCAAAAAGAGTTCTCAAGAAATTTGACAGTCGCACCACTTCGCTATTGTCATTACCAGCGACTCAGTGTCAATAAATTTAGATAAAAAGCGGCTTCAGTGCTCTTTGGCAATTAATCTGTACGAAAGATATTTAAATGCTGCAGTACTTTTTTTTACTTCTTTTGACTACTAAGAAGCTTACCATCCCTATCTACGTGGTAAACAGAGGAACGCTAAGCAGGCAGTCAAAGTCAGGAGGGAACGTTCGTTCCCACACTTTAGTATGCCGTTTGCGTCGCTCCAGAAGACGTCGTAATTTCTATCGAATGATAGCATTATAGTTGACAACAGCTTCTGCAATAGAGTAGTGTTATGTATAGCGAAATCAATACAGTACCCAGATGGTTGTAAAAGTTAAAATTATGTTCCTTTGCAATATGTGTTTTAGACATAGAGTGATTAACTTAGGGAAAAATTAGGCTACAGGTTTCTAATATAAAAAAATAATAAAGTAGCGGTTATTAAATGCGGTTATTATTCCTTCTTTGGAAAAACCATGTGAAAACTTTAATTTCTTTGGTATTAAAGTCACGTGTTACTCGGGGCTCATGTGAGAACTTTGTAAGGAAAAGAACTATGATAAGTAAACTTTTTTTTTTCATCGTTACTACGACGTATTATGAATATTATCAGGTAAAGATATTTGAACAATTATGCATCAAAATTTGCTTTGTGACATTTTATTGGCTACCTTGCTTTTTTCTCACAACATAACACTACGTAATGCATAGATTCAGACAAAATGAATTACATTTAAGGTAATTTGAATGCATTTCTATTTTTTTTAATCTCACAAACATAACTGAAATATTCGCTGTGTTATCCAAATTAATCTATGAAAATAAATTAATGTTCAAAGATACCGCTGATATAAATTAGCTTAGTACAGTGAACTTTTTGTTGGAATTATTTTGTTTCTTTCCGAGATAGTAGAATTAAATTAGTTTAAATTTTCATTACTTTGACAAAAAAAAAAAAAGAAACTGGGGTTCTTAAGGCTTTTTTTCTTTTGACCTATATATGGGTAGAAAAAAGATTTTTTTAATTTTATATCAAAAAAATTTTCTAAATAATTTATTAATTTGGTAATTTATAAATTACAATTAAAAATATTTGTATTTTATATATTAGAGCTTAGTGTTAATTATCTTAAGAATAAATATTTGTGTTCTTAGTATTTAGTTTTAAAATAAATAACACTAAACAGTCCACCAAACATACTTTTTGATAAAATCTACATTTGAGGTTCAATTTTAATTATACTTCAGAAATATACAAATAACAATCCTTCTTTTCATTTATATTGGATAATATTTAATAAATTATTTAACCTAACATTTTCACGCCATAGCTATAGGATATAGAAATAAAATCTATTTGTAAATTCTGATTATATTACACTTTTTACCATTAAACTACTTATGCTATTCTGAGATAATAACTTCAATGTTTTGTGGTTCATATGATGAAAATTTAAAGATTTATTTGTGTTTTATGATACTCAAATATATTTAGAAGCTTAAAAAACACTGTATTTGGGTTGAACATAAATTTATGACCTAAGCATAGCTCAATTTAAATTAATTTTTCAATAAACCTTAAACTTAAAATTTAAATATATAGTTTTTTGTATTTGTGCATTCTAAAGTTATTTAGAGATTTGAAAAAAATCGTAGTATTTAGGCTTTATATAATTAGGATAAAGTAAAATGACTATTAATGATTAAAAGTAATAGGCTTCTTCTTCAGGGTGAATGGCTCATGCACTGCTGTTTAAGAAGATGAGAAACAACAACAATGACTTAAAGCATAATTTTTGTAATACAATAATTTGTATATTATTTCAAAATGGTAACAATAACGCATTTTTGCTTTTCTTGAAGCTTTCAAATACGCTTCTGTAAATGAAATTTACATGCTAAAAACACACACGCATATATATCTATATCTATATCTATCTATCTATCTATCTATCTATCTATATATATATATATATATATATATATATATATATATATATATATATATATATATATATATATATATATATATATATATATATATATATATATATATATATATATATATATATATATATATATATATATATATATATATAATTAATAGTACATTTTATAAAATTAATAATAAATAATAGATGGAGAATATAATCAAATACTAGATTGAAAAAAATACATTGAAAATACGAGTAAAGAGTTGGAAAAAATGTTCAAAATATATTTTAAAATTTCAAAGAAAATAGAATAAAGGAAAATGGAACGAAGTACCAACATGGCCAGCTTCATCAGGGGGTGTTGACCACATTGGCACAAAGTATGGCTTTTCTGCACTGGCCCAAGACATAGTCTTAAAGAAGCCAGTACACCCCAAAGCCACGCCAAAAAGTTCAAACCAGAGTAAAAGAAGTAAAAGTCAAGCTAAAATATATAAGCCAAAATCCAATGTTGCCAAAATACATTTAATTTATATTAATTAAAATTAAATCCAAATCCATATCCAAATACAAATCCAAACCTGCAAGAACCGCACCAAATACTACATGTAAACCAAATAAATAAATACAAAAATTTAATGATTAAGTGTAAACACAATTGGCATTTCAAGCTTCTTATAAGGCCTTCAAGGCTTGGGTGACCCTTCTGTAGTTTATAACTACGCCTTACTTCACTCTTATAAGCAATGCTCTACTAGCCAAATAGTGTTTTATAAAGTTGATTGGAATGTTATTATAAGTTAGAATATTTTCCAATCTATTTATTTATTTATTGATATTGTTTAAATTATATTACATATATTATAGATTATTAAGTTGATTGAAAATAATAGTTTTACAAATTTCAATTGAAATATTTGAATTCCATTTAATTAGTTTAATAACCTTGAAATTAAAATCATTATTTTTATCATGGATGTCAGTATATGTATGGTTATCTTTTATTGTAATTAAAATAGCTAAAAACTAAGTTTTTAAATTATCGTTATTTGTTTTAATCAATTTTAATTCTTCAGGATATATATTTTTGTAAATTTTATCAAATTCTAAATAATTAAAAATTATGAAATCATCAATATATCGGTATGCAATAGGCATTTGTATGAAAAAAAATCAATGAAGTTTTTAGTATTCTGCTATATTTCTTTTAATATGTACGGATTATTTAAGCATTTTTAACCTTTCCAGAGAGATGTTTTACAAGAAAAAAAAATCACAAGCAATGAAATTAGGAGATCTTAGAGGTATGTGAATATTTTTCCACCTTCAAAAACTTCATATATTTGTAACAAATGTGCATTTATATAGTTGATCTATCTTGCTGAAAATATCCATACAGCTATTTATATTTTAACAATAGAGATGCAAATGGAATGCAATTATTTTGTTCTCATCTGGAAACAATATTCTAAGGAACATTTCTAAAGTATTAATATTTTTACCAATCCCATTATTTTTACCAATGATTTTCATTTATGTATATATAAAGCACAGTAAATTATCATCTTTTTTATATTAAAAGTGCGCAACTCAGAAACAAAATTAATGATGTATTTTAAGTTTAAAGATTTATAATGCTTCAGTTTTTGCTTAAAGTTTTGGATCTTAGTCCAAAATATAGTTAATGGATTCTCTCAGATTTTGATTCAGAAAATTTTCTGTTAATTAAATTATAATTTCTAAAAAATGAATCTTCATGAAAATGTTATTTTTACTTAGTAGGAAGTTTTTATTTTGTAAAATTAAATTTATGTATATATATATATTCATATATACATACATATATATCATATACATACATATATATATATATATATATATATATATATATATATATATATATATATATATATATATATATATATATATATATATATTATATATATATATATATATATATATATATATATATATATATATATATATATATATATATATATATATATATATATATATGCATGCATCGATAACTTTGTGAATAAAAATTTTAAAAAAATTGCAAATAAATTAATATTAAAACAACAATTACAAATTCAGCAAGTAAATTAACAACATTTTATTTACAATAAAATTTTCCTTAATATTTCCCTTAAATCTCAAAAAAGGTATTTCTGAAAAATGAAGACATCTTTAGAAAGTATTTGAGTTAATAAATAAATAGCAAATATCTTTAAAAAAGCGCATATCGCGTGAAAAAAATTGAGTTACAATAAATTTTGAATATTAAATTTATCATCAAGTATATTTGAAAGAGTTGATATGACGCCAAAAATAATGCTAATGAACTCTTTATTCGACAGTAGGGCATATTAATCAAGGTCGTTAGTGACGACGCAACTGTTTGAATTTTATATCACGCTTATGCAAATATAAAAAAATAATTGTATTTTAGAACAAAATACATATTAATGCTAAAAAGTGTTTCGTTTAAAGACAAAATATCTTTCTTTAATCATATTATTTTATCTACAAAGAACTAAATCTATTTATTCATTGTTATCTTAAATAATAATTTCAAATCGTTTAGATCACAATTCTAATTAGGACAAAAACATATGATACGCATCTAACTGTATACTCGGTAAATTAATCTGAATTGCTTAGCCTAAGATCATTACTTCAAAAATTAATTGAATAAAAAATAAGTTAAACGAATGAGAAGAAGCTCCACCAAAAGGCTGGATTGATTGAGAATATTCTTTTTATAGAAATGAATGCTTTTCTAAGAATGTTTTGAGAGAGGGCTTATGGAATTCTTAAAACGATCACTTGTTTAATATAAAATTAACTTAAATATATTTTATTCATTCACTAAATTATAAATCATTGAAATTAATTTTTATTATTTATTAAGATGAATGTGGGGAATACCAATTTTTTAAAGTGGGGATACTGATACACACAATATTTTATTTAGAAAATCTAAATAAGGTTGAAAATGGGTGCATTTGTGTGTTATTTATCAACTTAATTAAGGCTACAGTATTTACAAACTATAAAATGTTTCTGTTTTCGGAAAAAGCTTAATCTTTTTTGTACCTTCAAATTAGAATCAATATAAATTTAAAATATGATAGGTGATTGAGGGGGAGAAAATGGAATGCAAAAAAATATGACACTCAATTATTTAACTAGGGAGGAAAAGAACTGCATCTCCTTTTGCACCCCATTTATCAAAGAACAAACTTGAAAATCTACTCTGCCGAAACTTAAATCGTCTTCTGCCATGCATTGCCATTATTTATATGAAATAACAAGATCTAAATCTCTCAGAAATTTTATATCGTTCCGAAATGACCTTTGAACCTCTTAACTGTGCGGTTTGAGTGGTGGCTTTTTTCCAGAAGAGAAACGAAATGCATTTTTGTTTCGAAAAAATGTTTGGGTGATAATCATGAAAAGATGATAAATTAATCTCTTTCTCAAGTTATTTGCGACACCTTTTACCAAAATCACGTGAGAAAATTTTTCACCCTCAAGCTGGATCGAGACACCTGAACTTCGAGTGAGCAAAACCGGAAGTTCATTATGCACGCTTCCTGCTTCAGTCCGTCTACCAACCACATGGCGCCCTGTTCTATATAGTACATTTCGAATATATTTTACCAGTTAGCAAACGATTTTTACCTGCTCCCTGTTTTTTCTTCCTACAGATTTAAAATTTCGATTTTTTTTTCTCTTTCTTGGAATTGACGTTCTCACGAAAATTCATTCACTGGAATTCAACTTTAATTCCGGGGTTAAAAAAAGAATATACATGACTTCTTCGGAAATTTAAAATCCCGCTTTTTTTCATTTAGTTAATGAAAGCAAGCACAAAAATTTTCATTTAATCTTATTAATTAAATTAAAAAATTTAATAAAAAATGTATTAAAAATTTTTTATCATCTAAAATTTTCATTTAAATTTATGGTTTTTCAAAAGACCTTTAATTTAAATCTTTCTTTATCGTGTATGCTTTCGAATTTTAAATACTCGTATGTGAATTATATGAATTAAAAAGTATTAAATGTCACTTGATTATAACATTCAAAATACTTATTTATACAAATTTAGAGTTATAAAAATATTTATTCCATAAAGTAAGTTATAGAAAATTCATAAATTGAAGCTTATGAATATTTCTTTATAAAATGGAATTCAAAATACGGTTATAAGTTAAAATATATAACCAAATGATGGGTCAAAAGTTAAGTTAATATAAGTTCACTTTAAATTTAGGAACCATTAAAATTGTATACAAAATGTCTATATTATCTTATTTCAATATTGAGAATTAACAAAAAAAGTTTGAAGAAATGTTAATTACACCAAATTAATAATTGGTTCATGACTCAGTGACCCACCATCTTTAACGAGAATTTATTGTTCAAGTTATAAATATAATTTAAGTGCATCTGTTTTCAATTTATTATTTATCCGTACTCACATTCTTATTTTTACAGGAAAACGTCATTGCACATACTTCAAATTTTAGATAGAGATTAAAACAAATTTATCAATGAATGGATAAAAATAATTATTTGAACGAATGCAAATTAATAATTTAATTCAAGTTAGTGATTCACAATTCATAGTTTCTTTTATTTATCTGAGAGTTATACTTCAGTTGGGAAAAATAAACATGTTCTATAATTGTTATCTGTCTCAAAAATACATATATTTTATATTTAATAATTTGATTATTTCAAAACATTTTTAGAATTTATTTTGACATACTATCAAGGAATGGAAAATTTAATAAAATTAAATAGACGAAATTAAAAACATATTTATGTCAAAAAATGTTGCTTTGATGAATAAAAGTTAATGAATCAAAAAATATATTTTTAAATCTATTTATTGTTTTTAATTCATGTTGCAATTAATGAAATGAACGTATCCAAAAAACTGTAAAATTTGCTTTAGCTGGAAATAAAAAAAATATTAAAGTTAAATTCAGCTAATTAAAATGTATGCATATTAACTTATTTTAAATAAAGCAACAAGCAAAATGAATACAAATGTTAAAAATTAAAATTCTTTTACAGTTTAATGTAATTTACATTTACCATTATCATTAAAAGTTTTAAGCTTAGTTAATTTAATAAAATAAATTATGTAAAAGAAATAGTGCATAAAATATAAAATAAAAGAATGAAACTTATATATTTAATTATATAAGTACCATATATGCATTTATACGTGTATTTTGTAGTTTGAAATCATTTATATGTGTGCATATGCATGCATATATGTCTTACTTTTATTCTTTTCTAAATGATTAAGTAATTTTTCTGTTTTTAGAGGACTTGATATTTTCTTTTTCTAAATGATTTAGTAATAGACTGTGAAATAATTGCTATTATTTAAAGCACAGACAATATATGATAAAAATTAAAATACCATAAAGAAACTAACAGCAGTTAAATGAATACCGAGGCCTTTAATTTAATATCATTTCAGAGAATGCCAACGGCATGTAGGATTTTTAATGAACACTCGATCCCCATAAAAAGGGGCGAAACAGCAAGTGTGGCGAGAAGATGGAAGATGCAGACACGTAATTTGGCGCCCAAGGAGGGGGCCCAATATCATATTTCATCGCAGGTAAAAAGTTTTCTACACTCTCCTCTAGAGAAGAAAAGGTAAAAATCAGTGGGAAACCACCCTCCCAGATCACCCCGATTGACGTTCGATTCCTTCGCTTTCCTCCCTTTTCTTTTTTTTTTCTCAAAAGAAATTTCAAGATTTCCCACTTGATACTACGATACTGGGTGGAATGAGACGCTCAGACAGACTTTCTGTTGAGATGCAATACTTTTTCTTCCAGATTTTTTTTCTTCACTTTTGAATCAATCGATGAGAAAAAAAAATTGATCTTGATCGTGGAATATCCAGTTATGGGTGTCACACATGATTTTAGGTACAATGAATGAAATAGGAGGGAAGGGAAAATTCTGAATGAATGTGTCATACTTCTCACGTTCATTCATAAGTTACTCATGTCTGGGTTTGTGTGATATTCGATATGAATTTTTTTCAATAAATTCTTAACTAAATTTCACTCTTATATCCAGACTGAAAGAATTTAAAACATACAATGATAAATTTATATGCATTAATAATTACATAGTTTATATCTATATATTTATTATTTAAACTGTACGTAATATCTGTATATTCATTATTTGAATTTAGATGCAGAGGATATATGTAATCTAATTATGATCGAATTTTATAATATGGCACAAAATGAGATTTAATTTAAAAATGTTTTGAAAAATTATAAAAATTCAACATTTAAAATTTTAGAAATATTTTTATTAATTTACGAGAAATATTTTTTCATTGATTACGTAAACATTATTTTCTGAGCCTTTCTTGGATCTTCTGAGTTATTTAAAGATTTATGGGCCACAAGAATCATAAATTATTATTATATACAAATCATTAATATTAGTATTATAATATATTACTAATTAATATTTTGAGCATTAATTTACAAATCATAAATTATTTATTTAGGACAATTTAAAACATTTTAATCAATATAGTTTAGTTTGTAAAGAATACAGCTATCAATTTTAGAAGTTAATAATTATCAATAACTATCTTAACAAATATAATTATTTTAATTTCTTAATAGAAATTAACTTATTTATCATTAAATAAATAGCCATTAATTATATAAAAATTATGATATTTAACATCTATTAGCTTGTTATTTAGTAATTAGGTAACATTAAGTTATTGTTGTATGCAAATTACTAATTAAGAAAATTGTAATTTTATATATCATAATACGTATAAGATGATTAAAAAATTTATCAATATAGTTAGAAAAGTATATGCATAATCAGTTTATATTTCTGTTACTAAATTTTTTTAAAGTATCTATTCATCTTTTGTTTAATGTGAGTAAAATAAATATTTAAAGTTTAATTTATAATTCAAAAATGTAGTAACTAAATGATTACTAATTATCCATCTCTTATTTAATTATTAAATTTTCTTTAATTGAACGAGAATATATAGGGACAAACTTTTCAGATCATTACTTTAAAAGTACATATAATTTATTTAAATTTTTATTAATTATCAAGAATTTTTGACACATAGACACAAAATCTATCTCTATTATAATTACTGTATGGCATACAGAAAAAAGGTATTAATAGTTTTCATTTGCACATGTCATTGGTCAAAAATAGAGGCTTGTAATACTTCTTAACGTTTTGTTTAATATTTATAAATAATATATATTTTCAATTTAAAATTTGTGAAATACAAATAATATTTTTATTATTTTATCATAGTGCTTAAAACTGTTAAATTACTTTTAGTATAAGTCAGGAAAAAATCTTTTTCTCATGATGAGAATTTTTTGAAAGCGAAAATATATGCTAATCTTGTAATGATGATTGGTTGATGGTTAACGGGCAGTTTTGTATTCAACGCCTGATTGGACTGAGATAGCAGTTTAAAGTGGACTGCAAACCACTTTGAACATATAAACTCGATGTAAGAATTGAACTCTCAGGCTATTGAACCAAAGGCCAGAGCGCATTCATTCAGCTACCTACTCGGCTGTTATGCTAGATGCTATGAGGTTTTAGGTACATATTTAAAACTGTTGTGATTACATTTATTTCTTTTTATTTCAATGATAGATTTCTTTTTAGAAATTAAATTTTGAGATGTGTTATCTAAAATTTGAATTCCTATCAAATTTATATATCAAAACTCATTTCATTTGTCATTTCATACGAATTTCACAACTTTATTGAGACATTCTTTGAATTTCATTTACTTATTGTTTTCTTATGGCTGTCTGGTTTTTTTATATTGTACTTGGGGACAGTTACAAATTTGTGATACATTTGTGTATACACCTGTGTACGTGTATGAGTACATAATACATATATACAAATATACATATATATATAGAAATGTTGAAAATTGTCATTATGTATACTTTGTATACTTTACATTATTTAGGTTATAATTATAAAATTTATATTTATAATTATATACTATGTCACAGGGCTTCATTATGCTTCCATTTATAAAAATTTGAGAAAATTTCTTATAGAAGGTATATATCAAACTGTATATGGGAAACATTCGTTGTATTAGTGTGGAACAGAGAAGAATGTTCCAACACGAATGCTGTTCTCATCATTTGATAATGGTATATTATTATGAGACATATGATATAGCTAGAATATTATTGACTATAAGAACGGTGTTTTTTACTAAAACATATAAGTATGCATCTGGTTCCTATAATATTAATTTCAAAGATTATGACTCAGTGAATTTTACTCTTTTATACATTATACACTACTGGCCATTAAAATTGCTACACCAAGAAGGAGTGCAAATAACAGAACAATATTTATTGGACACATACATTATAGTGGAAAGAACAAGTGATTAGATTTACAGGAAATTAGGATATAAAGACCTTGAGAAATCAGTACCCAGAGCAGCCACTTCTGGCTGCAATAACAGCATTTATCCGCCGAGGCATGGAGCAAACAGAGATTGTATGGCATGTACGGGGATCTCAGTCCATGCATCTTCAACACTATGCCACAGTTCATCGACAGTAGTAGATGGTGAGTGATGGCGTGCCAATCGATTCATCTGTAAAGATGACGTGATGCCATTCCCGCGTCCAGGTTCGTCGCTGATCACACCATTGAAGGCGCTCCTGTCTGTGACGCAGCGTCAATGGTAGCCGAAGCCATGGTCTCCGTGCAGACAATCCATGCTGCTGCAAACGTCGTCGAACTGTTCGAGCAGAAACTTGTTGCCTTGCAAATGACTCCATTTCTCGACTCAGGGTTCGTGACGTGGCTGTACGATCCCTTGTGACCATGCGGATAAGATGTCTGTCTTCTCTGCTGTTAGTGATGAGGGGTCACTGAGATCCTGCATGACGTTCCATATGATTGTCCTGAACCCATTGATTTCATATTCTGCTAACAATCATGGGGTTTCGACCGACGCGAGCAGCAATATTGCGGTACGATAAACCGCAATCCCGGTAGGCTATAATCCTTCCTCGATCAAAGCCAGACACGTGCTGATAGGCATTTCTTCTTCTTACACGAGGCATTACAACTACTTTCTTTGCCGAAAACAACGTTGAAACGGAAATCGAGTATGAGAAAACTACTGTCAAATCTCTGGTTTTATACACATTGTAGATGTCGCTACTGTCGCCTGCTTTGTATAAATGCGCTGAAAATCTAATCATTTGCATATCACAGCAAGCTCTATCTGTCATGCAAATTTCACGTGTGTGGTGTGCCGCTTTTCTGGTATAGCAATGTTAATGGCTAGTAGTGTATTTGATCGAACAATGCAGCAAATTCCTTAATTATGAGAGCATATTGAAAAAGAAATAGGGAGAAACTCATATACAAATCTCATTAGCTATAAATTCTATAAATTCAAAAGTTTAGCTATAAATTCAAAAGCTGCTTTCAAAAAATAAAATTAAATTATAGAGAGTTATTAAAATATTTATGAGCTTTTTCTTGTATTTTGTGCTTAAAGTTTTTGCACTATTTGATTTTCGATTTTTTTCGTATTACAAGTGGCTTAAATTGATCAGGAAAATAAAATTTAAAAGTCTAATTTTTATATGGAAACTATCAAAAATAAGGCTATAGATTCAAAAGTATTTGACTCATTCTTTAACCACTTGATTTATTCAAATATATTCTAAAAGGATTTAAAATTGGTGTTAAAGAATTTTTTTTATATGCTTACGTGCATCCTCCTAAGTGTTACAATTATCTTATATAGATATGGCTTAGATAAAGAAAAACTAAAAAGACTGTTATAATAGAAGATAAAGAAAAATTTAAGACTTTTATAATCGAAGATAATGAAAAACTAAAAAGACTTATAATAGAAAATAAAGAAAATCTAAACAGACTGTTATAATAGAAGATAAAGAAAAATTAAAATGAGTGTTTGATTATTTTCTATTGCTGTTTTATAAGGCTTTTGGGAAATTTTACCCAATTGAACAATTACTATTTCGAAAAAACTGGGCGAAGGATAATAATAAAGTTTTAATTAATGGCAATTACTTCCTTTTTAAATATAAACGTGCAAAATTTTTATGCAATGACTCTTATTCATCTTAAGTCATCTTATTTTAAATTAGTTAACAAGAATTAAATTAAATTGCTACTTAGTAGAAAAAAAGTTAAAACATGGGTCTTTTTCTTTTTTTATACTGAATACTTATTTTACTATATTAAGTTCACTGATACTGATAGTCAATTTGTTTATTTCAGGTGAAAATTAGGAGAGAAAATTAGAATTTACCTGAGTCGAGGAGTGTGACTTTGGTACAGGTAGAAAGAAGGGAATTTTTCAGTAGAAAAATGTTGAAATAGGAGGTTTAGGGGTTTGAAAGCAATATTAAATGCATAATAGATAACTGATCATGAATGATAAATGCGGAATTTTACTTACATTTCTTAATTCTAAGAATACTTTTACATTATTTTCTACCAAATGAAATTAATGTTTTCTTCTGTAAATCTGAGAAAGATTATTAAAGAAATTTAGAGAATCTAGCTTAAATTATGATTATTATTCCATTGATTAGTAAAAAATGTATAGAATATCCTTTATCAAAAAATTATTCATATTCAATTTGTCTATTATTTTATTTCTTAATCAATTAAAATGAACTTTTGTGAAAAATTCAGAAATATTTTTCATTTTATAGTCTTTAAAAATTGTGAAATAACAGGTTTGATAGTTATATATTTAGTTTTCGCAAAATTGATCTTAACTAAAACATCCATGAAATATAGAACAATTCTAAAAATGAAGTAAAAAATATTTAAAATAATGTTTTGACAAATATTTCAACTGAAATAGTGTCAAGCAATAAAAAAATTTCATTTCTCTATAAATTATAAATTAAAATGTAAAAAAATAGAATATTAATTGGTACAAAATTAAAGTTAACAACATAATACATAATTTCTCACTTTTAGTGATAACATTTTCAAAATATTTACTATTTTTGTGAAGAGTTTAATTTCTTTTTTTTAATATAACTGATAAAATTGTATTTGTTTAAATGTACTTATTAATATTTTTAAATTTATTTTGTTAAATTATAAATTGAATAAGTATAAAAGATATCCAAAATGGTGTGAATTTAATTTTTTTTAGCATTGACTGACTAAGCAGATCTGAATTCTTGTTTTTAAAATTCTTTTTATTTAAAAAGAATGGTATAAGCAATATTCTTAATATTCTCTAAGGAAGTTATGAATTCACTACGAAAGTTATGATTGTAGTAGGCTATAAAATAAGTGCCTAAATCATCAGTACGTGAAATTAAACAGTTAATACATTTTGTTATCGCATACTTTTTACAACAACAAATCCTTCAGAAGTTCAGGTTCAACTTCTTCATCAACACTCTCCTCTCCTTCTCCGGAAGTTTAATGGAAGTTCCTTTTCCCACATTTAACCCCCTCGTGGTGTGTATAACTTATGAGAGCACTTCAACCACCGCACACCACACAATCCAACAACGCCCACTGTATAAATTCAAAAGCCAACGACTCGTTTTCCCAACAATGCCCAACAATCAAATAAAAGAAACTTTCTGAAGTAGTACATACTCCTCATCCAGGGAAAACACAATTCACGAGTTGATATCCTCTTGAAATTCGAAACCGAGTTTACTTCTGGCATTTTATTTATTTTTTTATTTCCACCCAAAATGAAGAAGAAAAAATTAGAAGAAATTTAAGGGAAGAAAAAAATTCCCTGGGAACTAGAAGAGTCAGGTGCTTCTAGTGCACATTTCAATCGGGGTTGTCAGAATACGTTACCCCCATCGAAGTTCTTTTTTTATTCTTATAATCATCGGGATACAGAGGGGGTACAGAGATGGACTGATTTCTTAGTAGGGGGTGCTTCACTTGTTAGATTATAACATATATAATACCTGCTTCGTAGTGGGGTGGGTGTGCAGCTGCCCATTCTGATTCTTTTTCTCATGGTTGGGTGGCAGAATCTGTGAACACACAGAATTTACCAATCTCGATTTTATGTGGTTTACCTGGGTATTGAATTGTAGGATTCTCACTTCCACCGGCTGAAGCCAAGCATGATTTATTAAAGCGATTTTTTCCCCTACTTTTACGGATTATTAGATGTACGATTTATTTCATGAGTGATTTCATTGAATTCTCACAAAAACTTCGTTTTGTGTGTGAAAGAGAAATGCTCGATGAGAATAATAGGATATGATGAATTTTTCTTGAATAACGCATTCCGTTATACATTGTATATCGTTAGTTTAAGCTATAACAAAGAAATCAGCAATATATTCATGCTCAATTTGAAGTGATTTTATATTCATGAAAGCCATAAATGTAAGTTGTCCATCTAGTCATGCATTATCATTAAGATTTTGTAAAAGTAATATGAATGAAGAATGATTCGATGTTTGATGAAATATATTGCGATGAAAGAAACGTTATTTTATTCAATAAGATTCCAATAATTTTCTAATAATCAAGATTTTAATAATGTTGCTTCAGGATTTTGAAATTTATCAATTATTAGGATCGACTTTTAAATCGGAATTTTTTTATAAAATTTTATACTCTACTAGTGAAAGTTGTTTCACTCAATGGTCAATTGACATCTCGTTATGAATGCAGCAATTTACGAGATTGAGAAATTTACTCGCTACTTAATTATTTCAAAAACAGAATTTCAATGGGAAGCATTTATTTAAACACATCTTCATAAAGACCTTATTCACTCAAATGAAAAGCTGAAATTTTCCAATTATAAAAGAAAACATCTTGGGGATTCTGATAATCACTAACCAACAAGGATATTATAAATATATATATATATATATATATATATATATATATATATATATATATATATATATATATATATATATATATATATATATATATATATATATATATATATATATATATATATATATATATATATATATATATATATATTCGGAAACAGTATTTTTTTGAGAAAGCGCTTAATTTAATCCTCAGAAGTATATGATTTAAATATCTAGTTAAAGGACTTAACTCCGGGCACAAAAGCATAGTAATATTATGTAGGGTAAAAAGTAAATAGTAAATATTCTATAATAAGAAATTAATATGATAATATTAGAGTCTTTCTCTAAAATTATCTTTTTAAGATATTTATTGTTTGCCTAGAGTATGATAATTATATAATTATATATCTATATCTATATCTGTATATATATCTATATCTATCTATAGATAGATATTATCTATATTATCTAAGAGGGCCCATCAGACCGGAGATTCATTCAACAATTTTAAGTGGATTCTAAGCCTCTACAAACATCCATATATGAGGAGGGGATCGAACTTTTGAAATGTTAAACTGATAACCGGCACACCAATGGTTATTCGTATGCCAGTTTTACCGTTACAGTTAATTTATTTACTGATATTTTTCTTATTTATTTATGAAAATTTTAAATTAAAAAGGATCTACTTTAATCCTTTTTGCATAATTTGAATCAAAATAAAATTTTAAAAAAGCAAAGAAAATGAGTTTAGAGTATAATATATGTTATACTTCAGACTTATTTTCTTTTCTTCTTAATTATTTAAAAATTTGTTTAATTGAATTTTTTCTTCTTTTTAAAGACTATTTCTAATGAATGTTATGTCAATTAAAGAGACAAAATCACATTTTTAAATAATAACTTCATGTTTCATTTGCTTTATTATAAATAAATGTCAAATTCCAATAAAAATATTACAAAACCTTTAAGTGTTAAATTAGTAAAATATTTATTTAAATTTATTAATATAAAGTTCAAATTCAACAATTCATTTAAAGAGAATGGAAGGGTTCAATATTTCGTACCTCAAAATCTCTTCTCTTTTTGATTTAATGATTAGAAAATGAGTGTACTATGTTTCTAACATGCGTTAATCACGTGCACACTAATTTTACATAATTTGCATAATTTACACTGTATAATTAACAACGGAATTATTTCATACAACTTAGTATTTTGTTTTGTAACCCTTTAAAAGCAATCATATCTTCTTTAAAAGTAACGTTCTTAAAAATGTCATTTTTGAAAATTCATATCTCTAGTTTAAAAAAGACAATTCGAAAAATATTATTTCAGCTATAGGAAGCATGAACCTAAGAAAACATTTTTGTTCGGCATTTTCATTGATAGAAAAGAACAAATTTTTTTCTTTCTCACCTATTTTCTCGAAACAAAAGACTCAGAAATTTATCAATGCATTTGACTCTGGTAAGTACTTTCTGTTCAAAATTTCTCATTTATAACATTTCAATCTCCGGAATCAATCATTACGAACAAAGGAGCTGGCGATACAGAAAATAAAGAGTTCTTAGACATATTTGCCTTTTATTTTGTTCTTTAGTGACCAATCAGTTGCGGTTCCGTCTAATTGGCTTTCATTTGCCATTTAAACAATATTTCATTCTTTGTTACCACACCTTTGTTCATCATTTATGATGTTCTTCGCTCCGGCTTCTTTATTTTAAACACTTCTCTCATCACTTTCAGGAGAAATGAAAAGGTTCGATCTGCTTCAACAATATCGATCCGATTAGATAAAAAAAGGAACAAAAAAATGGCGCTTGCTTTCTATTTTTTAATATATCCCGTCTGCCTGGGAATATAAAACCCTACTTCATATTTCTATTAGTTTATTGACCTAGGAGTTGGTTTAATTGTGTCTGTTGAATTGCTTTTATCGATGAGAAATGTAATTGTTTGAAAAGTGCTTTTGCTATATAGCTACTCTAATGATTTTCTGATACAGATCAGGTGCTATCTAAAATTGAATCGTATTTTAAATCAATTGATATTTTTTCCTAATAATCTAAAACTGAAAGGTCATTAAATTGAGAATCCATTAAGTAGACTAAAAGGTGTGTGTTTCATGTCACTTTGATTATAATGTTCTCACATATTTTTTGCATCGTTCAGTTAGCTACACTTTATATTGCATCGGTATGTGGCTATACTATGTCCATTTTTGATGACTTATTTTATCTTATAGTAATCGTAAGCTAAGAACCAACTTCCTAAAATTTCTTTTATTTAATACGGTAGAATGTAAAACAAATGATCTATTTTTTATTGTTTTCTATAGAGATAAAAATGTTCTATTAAAAACATGATTTTTCCTATTAATTTCAATCTTTAAGTGAAACCGAAGGGTTTTTCATAATGAAATTTCTTGTGATTCATAATGAAATTTCTTGTGATTTCATAATGAAATTTCTTGTGATTTTTCATAATGAATTGAACGATTAGTTAAATGTTTTTATGTTTCCCTAATTTGAATATTCCCTTGGAAAACATAAATTTTAACCATTTAAAATTTTATCTTGAGAATAATGAAAAGAAAAAAACAATCTCATATTTGGAGGAAATATTTAAAAATATTCTAGAATAAACTGTGTTGGCTGGCTGAAAATTATAGCTTGCTTTTAAAAATTGAGCAGTTTATTAAAAAAAAATCATTAAAATATTATTATACTTCTATAAGCAGTTAAATGATTTTGAAGTGGATGCATATTAAAAATGATGAGAATTCATGAGAGTTAACTTCAACCAATAGAATCTCAAGAAAATCAGGGTGAGAAATGAAATTAAACCATTGAATACATAAAGCTTTGGTCTTCAATTCAATAATTTAAGTCCAATTCCCAAGTGTAGCATGGATGTTTACAGTGATTCAGAGTCGTTTTAAATTGCAAACTTTGGTTGAATCAATGGAAAAATAGATAATAAAGATAAACAAATCACATTTAACAGATTAATTAACTTAATAGATTAGTTAACTCACAACAAATTAATAAATTAAAGATGATATTTTATCATTAACAACTTTATGCTTATATTTGTTTGATAGATTATGAATGAATTTATTCATAAAATTATATATTTTTAGAATAAACTCATTAAGAACATTTAAATTTTTAATATATATTTCATAAAAAGGAAATGTTTTCAACAAGAAAAGTGTTAAAGATATACATTTTCTTTGTCAAGTTAATTATAAAATCAAATTTTATTTTCATTACATTTAATTTGATATTTCTTTCATTAAACGTTCTGTCAAATAAATCATATTCACTTATTCAATAAATTTTGGTGCGCCTAATTGGAATCTTGTTGCATTAAACTTAAAAAAATTAGAATGATACTTTTTTACAGTAGTATTAAACGCAAATTCTTTTTATAAACATATTAAGACGAGAAAAGGAAAAATCCTTAATAGCTCCAATAATCCACATTTAATATTTTGTATTTGTGTATTATAATATAAATTTTATCAAGTTATTTTTTAATTTAAAAAAGTAATCAGTAGTATTCCAAATTTCAAATTATATACATATTTACAAATTTATTTAATTTTATTTATTATGCATTTACATTTATATAATTACTGTATATACTCATTTATTTATAAATATAGTAATTTCAAGGAAATTATTCACTTTATGATATACTCACTTCCTGGTTTATTTACATTCGAATGTATCTTCGCGTGACCAAACTAGCAGCATTTTACTGAGAGCCAATGCTTTACAGGAAATTTTTTATGAGTTTTTCAATTAGTATCTCGATGTATTCGAGAAATGGTTGAGTTAAGGCGAAGTCTTTTACAATGC
Source organism: Latrodectus hesperus (assembly GCA_037975125.1). NCBI lineage: Eukaryota > Metazoa > Arthropoda > Arachnida > Araneae > Theridiidae > Latrodectus > Latrodectus hesperus. The sequence continues at coordinate 27,628,726 of CM075856.1, read as the reverse complement.
CTTATAATCTTTCCGATTGTAAAAAGACTGGCTGGTTTCGCTTACTGAGGGACATAACGTTGAAAGAGAAATACATTTACGATCCATGAAATCTGATTGAATGAATGAAGAAATTTCTATTCCACGTATTGATTTTTTTCCTGTGCTTTTAGAAGCAAAAAGAATAAAAATGTTGAAATGGCGTGCAAGATTCTCGAAAATATTATTTTATTTTTGTCTTATCCTATCGAAATAAGGCTGCATATGAAAAGGAGGGGCTTTGATTTATTTTATAATTTAAAATTTTAAAATTTATAAACATGAAAAATCTTCATGTTTTAAGCCAAAATATTCTAAGAATGGGATTTTTCTCATTTTAATACATTTTAATAAATGTTAATTATATTTAAAAAATTAAAAATAAATTTGGGTAACTTTTCATAAATTTATTATATGTTTTCAAACTAGTTAGAGAAAATTAGATCAATATAATTGAAAGCAAGTAACTAGTTTCAATATTTTTTTCAGGATAATAACAGTTAAAGAAAAGAAGAAGATACGTACTTTTTAAATCTGTGGAATAAAAAGTTCTGTGTAATGGTCTTGGAGAAAATTGCCTCTTCCTTCAGATCAATGTCAAAATTGAAGGAGTAAGTCCTCCAATGCTGCCATCTATTGGAGGAGTTTAGAGCAAAGTCGTATTTTTACCTTTGTGGTGCTCTGGTTAAATGAAAGACGCACCCTACTGACTTAAATTCACATAGCCAACAGCATAGCGAGCTTGGCTTCTCCAAGTATCATACGTAACAACAACAACATAATTGGTTAATTTATTAGTTTGTCCATTAATGATTCTATGTATAGGATAAAAATTCTATGCATAGAATCATTCTATGAATGGTATATTTAATCTATTATGATTGATACATATACATAACTCGATTTTTTTCTATTAAATAATAGTATGTAAAAGGCAAATATTATATTCTTTAGTGTTAGTATAAGACAGAGACAGCTAGTTTCATGTGTGAGGAAATTAAAGCTTTTTCCATCCAATGATATTTCATCAAAATATTTTATGTAGTAGTTTCAATTATCAAACAATTATATTTATATTTAGTCAAACAATTACATTTAAATTCTTCGAGTTTAAATCATTATTTACTTACACATGTTTCATGCAAATTACAATAAAAAGAAATATTTTCATATAAAACAAAAAACTAATTAATTTTCATTTACAAATTCACCGAACGCAAATTCAAGAGTATATCAATAATTTATTACTCATGATTTGTATTTCCAAGTAGGATTTATATTTATCTGATATATATTTCCATTTGTGTTATTTATAAAAAATACGAAAAGCGAAAAATTTGACTATCTTAAAAAACATCTTTTAATGTTATAAAAATAGCACAAAATGATAAAAACAAACATGTTTACGTAAAAAAACATATAAATACTATGAAGGTCAATTAAATTTGCAACAATTTAATGAATAAACTCTTGCAATAAACACTAATTATTGTAAACAATAGATATTCAAATAGAGATTAGCATTTTGATTCTTAATCTTTAAAAAGTGCAGAAATTAATTCGAACGTTAATATAACATCATATTTTATTTTATAAATCGAATAGTACCCATAGCAATTACCAATAAAATCTTCACACAAAATTATCTCTCTCTCTCTCTGTTAAGATTTTTATAGAACTAAATTTGTGGAACAGAGCCATTTAGATAAATTTTACAATACTCGAGCAAAAATTGCTTGAAATTATACACTTCTTATATCAGAAAATTTGTGAAGGAGATTGCCTTTATACTAAAAAGTTTCAAAGTTCATATAAACTTTTTTTTCTTTTAAAAAATATTATATTTAATAAAAATATTTCCTATTTTAAGAATTTTGAAAACAAATTATTTTTCACGAAAGCAACTTTAAATTAATATTTGTTAAATAATTTGATCTAGTGATTAACTGTTGATTTTTCTTCCGTCTAATAAATAAAACATATTTTAGAAATGACATTAACTTAACAAATATGCTTCTTCTTATTTTTAATTGATAGTATTACTAATAAAAAAATAATATTAACGAATTAAAATGACTGAGTAATTTTTCTTGTGTATATACTAGTTTTTAAATGTAAATAAACTTTTTTAATGTTCTAATAAAATGATTTTGAAGTTTGTAGCATTTAGAAAGTTTTCAAAATGAGCTCTCAGCCTAAAAACATTTAAAAGGACAAATTTAAACCAACACTTCAATTTATTTCGTTATTGTTTGAATAAAAAATTAGTTAATAAAGAAAAAATAAAAAACTCAAACATTTTCTTTTTCCTTTTTGTGGAATTGTATTTATTATTGGAGTTAATTAAAAACCATAATTTGTAATTCCTTAATGATGGAATTACTTTATCAAACATTAATCTCGATGCTTTTATGAATTATCTCAATTATAAATTTAGAATAACCTAAATTATTTTTTACTTGATAAAATATTTGTAAATTAATTTTTTTGTATATTAATTATTTGTATAAATTAGATTTAAAATGGATGAAATGTGTGGAAGACTTTAATTCATTATTTAAATATTGAACCATTTTAATTATTCATAGTGACTTTATTGTCGCTCAAATGTAATATTTTATGCATTGGGCATGAATATTTATTGGTGCAAGCCAAAATAATTACATACAATAATTCGGTCATGGTTTTCTTCTACATTATAAATTACCTCTTTCTATAGATTTGTTTTGCTTGGATTATCTTTAAAAATATCCTTATTTTAAGAAAATATTCACATAAATGGTTTATTTAAATAATTATAATAGACTGTTTTTCTTAAATACAAAAAAATTAATTATATCCAATGAGCATCTATTTTGATAGACAAGATAGATGATAATGTAAAGGTATGTCTTTACCTATTGGTTATCGGATAAATTTATTTTGATAGAAAATAAAATAATATCCATCCATCAAGCAGGTTTTTCATAGAACTAGTTGAAAACTTTTAAAATAATTTGTATTAATCAAATACGAATTTTGTTAGTTTTTTTAATTTTTGTTTGCCATTGAATTAAGAACAGCTTCCTGGAATGTAAAGAAGCTTAAATCAGAATATTGGCATCTAATTAATTAAAAACACAGTTTGTTTCATTTTGTAATATTGATTACAACGTTTATATTTAATGAGGTCGTAATAAACGGTGATATAAACTTAGAATGAAAACATTGGTAGCTTCAAAAATGGCAGAAATTAAGAAGAAAAAAGAAGAGAAAAAGAATAATTGTGAGCATTTGCTCACTGCAACAAACGATTTTCAATATATGTCACAGTTCAAAAATATAATAACTTCCTGAGTAAAAGGGGAATTTTCAAGATTCACGTCTAATTTAAGATTTTTTTTACACAATAAAACCATATTTCATGGTATAGAATGTTGTGAACAAATTTAAGTAAACTAAAATCTTAAAAAATAATAAATATCATTATATTTACTAATCATAATTTATTTCGAAAGCTAGGTATACATTTTTTAGATTGAGACCCGCTGGTAAAGAATATAATAAAAATATTTATTTGACACAATGTATGTAAAATAAAACTGCAAAAAATGCTGACTGTGTGTAAATAATGATAATTGTATTTCTTAAAGCTTTCCTGAAATAAGTGATACGACGAGATCATGCATGTAATATTTAAAACTAATAAATTCAAATCAAGTATGTCATTTTTAATAGAATATGAAGATTATTTTTTTAAGTAAAATCATTGCAGCAAAATCATGTTGTAGCTTCATGAGCAATATATTTATTTAATATTAAGAAAATTAGTCACTTTTTCTCGGTGAAAAATTTTTCTTGTAAGTGTGTATTATATTTTAATAATAATTGTATAAATTGCTTAGAAATTTTTAACTATAAACTTTTAATTAACTTCTTTGATCATGACTTAATACAACTGAATTCTGTAGTTAAACTATGAGAAATGTTTATTTACGTGAGATTCGAATGAAATTTCAGACTGTAATATTTAAAATAAAATAAAAAGCTCGATAATTTTTTTAAAAATAAAAATAAAATGATAATAGATTTAGAATAAATAAAAATCGTTAATTGTTGTTGCACTTATAAAATTCTTATAGTTTATTGATATATATATATATATATATATATATATATATATATATATATATATATATATATATATATATATATATATATATATATATATATATATATATGAATCTAATAACAATTTATGCTCCGTAGAAAAATAATACCTGTTGGTGGTCAACATGTTTCTGAGTTCAAGTAAAAATCATAATATTCATGAGTTATTACAACTAGCAAATTTTTGTTCATAATAATAGCCATAAGAATACTGTTTGGTTTGACTGAAACAAATTTAATAAATTATGAATACTTATTCTCTTAAAGTCTCTTAATTATTCTCTTTTACAACTGGACAATTAGATTTTTTTGACCATAGTAGCCATGAACATTCAAATTGATGGATTAATTAACTTATATCTCATTGTTCTTTATTGATTCTTAATAGAAGTCTAAAGAAATATAAAATAAGTAGTAAATAATTTCTTAACAAGCACATTAGTAAGCTTTAGTGTTCTTACATTTAAAATAAATTTTGGCCCCATAACAGATCAAACATGATTTTTAATATAAGGTCGAGTATCACAAATATTTTTTGGATATACTGTAAGAATTTTTGAAAAAAAGTTATAATGAATTAAAAAAGCAATTTTTAAAAAGCATCAATTTTTTCAAATCAACACACTTACACACACATAAATAAATAAATAAATAAATAAATAAATAAATATATATATATATATATATATATATATATATATATATATATATATATATATATATATATATATAAGTAAAATAAATTAAAATAATAGAGAAATATGAAAATAATAACAAATTGGAAACCTAATGTCAAAAAAAAATTCAGTTCAACATTTTATAAGACAATATAATGAATGATAACTCAAATTCCCATTACGGTCCGAAAATCAATTATTTTTATTTTACAAATGGCAATTATTAGCTCTTAAGCCATTAGTTCACGGGTTATCCAATATTTCTTGACAATGTTCTCATATTGAGAAAGTACGGTACAAAGATTAAATGTTTAAAAGTCATTGGTTGGTTAAAGTCGTACCAACCAATGACTTTGTTTGGGGAGTCCACCACTTTAATTCTATAGAGATAGTCCATTAAGCAATTATGTCCAGTCAGTCCTCTAATTAGAGCCAGAAAAATTCAGTCTGAAGGTCAATAAAAATTGTCAGAATTTCATGATTTGTAATTATTATGTTACTTAGCTTTTCCAAAAAAAAAAAAAAAAAAAAAAAAAAAAAAAAAGAATAATAAATCATCGCACTTTAACGGTATTATTTAAAATTTAAGAATGCCCTACTTAAACTAATTTACAAAGTCTGAAGCACCCATAGAAATACGTTCATGTATTTTAATGTACGTAATAAAAAATCAAATACTTGAAATTGATAGACAGATATATTCATTACATTTATATCACTTTTGTGGTGTATTCAAATGCATAATGGATTCATAACGCTAAAACTTTCATATTCTAGCTTGAGATTCAACATAAAATTTTAACAATACGAACAGTCTAATACTTTAGAATAATATTTTCGACAATTATTTGAGGTAGATAACTAGTTATTGTAAATGCGTGACTGAATGATGAATATTGCAAACGGCGAATTCCATCAGCGAGTATTGGATTGAAGAAATTGAATGCCGAATGTTACAAAAATTATAAAAAACCAGAATTCAGATTTAGTTTTACGAGAAACAGTGCCTGTGCCACATTTACACTGTCGAACACGAGGCTGTGATGCAGGGAAGCCAACATTTAACCTTGAGGTCTGGCCTTAACTGCGGTCAAAAGCTTTCACGTCCGCAGTTTAGCTTCATGACAGCACAATGAAGACTCGCCGATCACGCAAAATGGCTTGTATCACGACTGAATGGGGCGATATTTAGAACAATAAGTGTTTTGACCGGTGTCTGGCGATTTGCGAAGACTTTCACTTTCCTTTAGATGAGTGGCCATGATTGGATTGTTTCACTTCGAATCGGCTGGGAGTAATTTTTGATTAAGAAGCAACGAAATTAGTGATTGACGAACTGTTCGAAAAAAGCAGACATTTGTTACAAAATGATTGATGAGCCATTATTGAATTTGGGATTCTTATGACAAAAGTATTAGAGTATTCTTTAAATACAAAAATAAAAAATAAAAAAGATTTTCACTGTGCAGTTTAACGTGCTTATTATATCCTATTCAGATAATTCAAAAATAAAATTATTTAAGGGAAACTCCCAATTTTCAGCTTTTCAAGCATAATTTATAGTTAAAAATTGAATTATGTTGTTTGGATATTGTTTTCATTAAGATTTGAACATATTATTTGATATATTATTTGACAGGTTAAAATTATTTAAAGTTAACTTAATTTTTTCCGAAAACCAGACAGATAACTGCTTTATTGTGTGTAGCATTTAAAAAATCACTAAAAATATTTTTCAAGTATAGTTAAAGTGGTATAAATTCTATTCATGTTATAATGTAAAGATTTAGCTCAGATCAACGAAAATAAAATTGTGATACATTATTTATTTGAAGTATAATTTTGTATCGGTCTATGACATTTATTTAGTTATAACATTTATTCTATATTTATATAAAACAATATCTTCCGATAGAATGCTTAAAAATGTAGAATATTATTTCTGACACATATTTGTATAAAATATAATTAAGTGTTTTAAATTTAGAGTTATTTGCAAACATGTGAGCAAATATTTTTTGATTTTGTCATTACATGGCAAAAAACAAATTTATAGCTGTGCACTACAAAAATAAATAAATAAATTACATGGTACTTTAATTTTTCTAATCTGCATGAAAAAGAGGGACATCGTTTTTGAAATTCAATTTCTGAACGATGTTCTGAATTTGCAAACCAATAAAAGAAATGGCAAGAATCAGGAAATATCTAAATAAATAATCAAAGTTAATACGTAACGCTTTCAAAATATTAATTAAGAGCATAACTTTATTTTAATCACGTAATACTAATCTGTACTATAACTTGACTAACACAGCGGAGAAATTTTAGATTAAAAATCTAATCACGCTTCTATAAAAAGACCGTCAGTCAACCTAAGAATGAAATGCAAACGCAATGAAACCCTCCCTTACATAATTTTTTTTTCATTATTGCAACAGGAAATAAATCCATCTTTAACGGTCCCTGTTTGCCATTCAGTTTAGAGTTGCCCATTAACCTAAAAAAGAGACGGACTGCGACCCTCATCGAGTCTGGAAATGGATATGGCTTTCATTTTCGACAAGAGGCGACGATTTTTGCTGTGGACGAATTTACGGAGCGTGTCGTAGGTGTGATCAGGTTTCAACAGAGATCATTAAAATAGAATATTAAATAAACTTCTCTAACCCCTGCTTAAAATGTTCTTTGGTTCACTGGAGCAAATGTTCCGAAATGTTGCGCCATGCTAAGAGCAGCGGAACAAGATGGCTTCCTCGATAGTTTCCATTTTTTTCGCTCACAATAATAGATGTCTTGAATATCAACAGTATCGAATGTGTAGATAAATATGTGTCAATGAGTTTTACGAAACTTGAATTTCGAGTGATACACAAAAAGCGTTTGTTAATAATTGTACAATTTTAATTACACTAAAAGTATGAGATTAAAAGGGAAAGTTGATTGCCTCACTGCATTAGCCTAATTAATTTTAGAAGAAGCTCTCATAATATAATAAAATTCATTAATCCAGAATTCATCTTAGAATAGCATAGAAATTAGAATACTTTGAAGAAATTGACATGTTCAGGTTATAATATATTTTTCATGCAAACTAAATTGATTTTGCTTCTAAATAAATAACATTGCAAATACATTACTCTTATTAATAAGAAGAAATATTCTCCACACAAATAAGAACAGAAAATAATAAATTAAATTATTTATTTTTTCAGTGTAAACTTTATGGGGGACAAATAACAATAAATTTGCTCGTGAATTATTATTTTCAAAAACATTTACTTTAATTTGTTGATATTATGATTGCTAAGGGAATGGTAAAATTTATTATTAAAAATACTGTGTTGCGAAACAGCTACTCATAATAGTTAATAAATGATAAATATCATTAAAAAAATTCCCAAACGCTAAGTACGTTTTTAAATTGGAAGTCGAGAGCCGATAAGTCTGTTCTGTTATAAGTGTATAATGAAGATTAAACACAGTTTGTAGAGCTATCTTACAACACTTCGAAGACTTTTATATTAATTATTCAAGCTCCTATTGACTGAAAAAAGTGTTAAGTAGCAAAATTTTGATAGATGAATATTTTTGTCTTAATGATTTGTATTTGTTTATGAAATAAGTTTGGCACTATTTATCCTCCCGTGATGAACACATTATCAATTTAAGAATATTATAGTAAAGTTCTCTTAAACTATTTCCTTTCAAATAAATTCCTTCAAGAAAGTATTCGGTCAAATTATTTTATAACTCATAAATGTAAAAACAGATGAAGAATGCTTTTCCGAAAAACAGTTAAAAATTATTTCACTATCTTCTATTCAACTTTCCCTTGTTAATAGATAAGATAACGAAAAGAGGGATGTAATATATTAATAAAGGTTAAAATATGCTTCATACTTCCCATCTAATTACTGAGACACATAAAAACACATTTTGAAGTAATTTGTATACAATTTAAAGTGGACTCTGAAAAGCAGTTTCAAAAGATTTGATGAAGGAGAGAAATAATACAAAAATTGTCTATATTTAATATAACTAAAAACTTTATAATAAATAAGTGCTGGTGAAAGTAAGTTAAAAATAATGTTTTAAAATTTTTTGTCACATGATAAGACAAACAAAAGTATTTGTCTAACATATTTTGAAATATGAGAAGTTAAAATTGAAACTTAATTGAGAGAATAAAGAACACAGTAGTTACATTTTTTTCAAACTAACTTATTCAAATAACAAATAATAAAAGAAATAAACTTTATATAACTATAAAATTGGCAATAATACAATTAAAATCATTTTGTAAGAATTATTTCCTCGGGAGGAAGTGCCAAGCATTTGGTGAAAAATAATTATGAGTCAAAAAATTATTCGGATAGTTGAGGTTGGAAATTAAGAAGCTGTAAAAAATATTTAATCAAATTAATTATAAGAATTTTAAAAAACATATAATAAAAATCTGAAAGACAATCATTATAAAATTAAGAAATTAAATAACTGAAATAAATGGGATAAGTTTAAGTAAATAGGATAAAGTCACTCAAAAACTTTTGAGATAATAAAAGAAAGAGATTTCATTTTAATACTTTAGAAACCTCTTATTCAACTGACATCTTATGCATACTCTTTTACATTAATGCATATAATTTTCCATTAATAGAAATTAATTTAATCTTTTAAATTAAACATTCCAATTGCAACGAAATGATGAAAAATCAACTAAACATAAAAATAAAATCTATATACTAATACATTATTTCTATTTCAAAATAATTTGTGTGTGTAATCATAAAACAAATAAACATATTAAAAAGTAAATATTGCTTTGCCAGTTTAACAAAATTCAATCTTAAGGATTCAGAAAAATTAGTATGAAGATTTATGTATTAAATAAAATTTTATTCATATTGATTCTGAAAGAAAACAAGAATGATGAAAAAGAATTTTTAAATAAATAATAGTTTATCAGATTTAATTTAAGGAAACACTAAAATAATTTAATGAATTAGTAAAAACTTTTAAATTTAGAATTTTTTAAATTAAATTACATTCTTAAAAATATTCTTAAAAAAACCTAACTTTAGTATTCCATGATTATCAGATTTGTCTAGCAATTTTGCTATATGAAATGTTTTTTTCGGTACTTAATTACGCGATAAGATCTAATTCCGTTTAGATTTAATTTATTGCAATATTTTCTTTAATTAATTTAAATTTCTTAAGAATTGTTCAATTTCAGCCAGTAAAAAATGAAAGTTTACGCTAGTTGACAGGAGTTTTACTCAATATCTTTAAAACTATATAAATGTTTCTTAAAATTGAAATTTATGCATACAAGAAAGTATTATTATTAAATACAAATTAAATTTATGTACAATTGCAAGAAATTAAAAAAAAATATTCCGATTAAATTGAAAATGGAAATGAAAGTTCGAGTAAATAAGGCTTCTAGCTGTTAAATTTACACGATTAATTCCAATTAAATAAAATGGTCACTGAAAAATAAATAAGAAATTTATACAAAATATTATATTGCAAAAGAAACAAGGGTAAAAAGGAAATGCTTAGAAAAATTCCTATCAGAAACACTGTGACGTTGAGGGGAACAAAAATTATCAATAAATGCCTGTTTTATTCCAAAACTAATTTTACACAAATTTAGTTTGAATAGATAACGAAAAAATAAATATAAGTTTCATTATCGTTATACTTAAGCAGCAAAAATTCAACCAACGAATAAACAATCGGAAATTTTGAAAAATATAAAATAACGGAATATTATAAAAATTGAAAAAATTATAAAAGAAGCAGCACAATTAATTTTCTTGATTTACGTATCAATGCCATGTATTTATCTATTTATCTTGTACTTTCTTTAATAATTTAAAAATAAGCTTTGCCAATTCGCTTACATCAGTGAATTTACAAAAACAATAGTAAGAATATGTGTGATTACTAAAATTTTGAGATTAAAACTAACAAGAAAATAAACATGAGCTTAGGATTTATGAAAGAAATTTACAGGACTGTCAAATTAATCATTTACTAGAGATTCGAAATCAATTTTTTTATGACTTAAGAAACAAATTCAAGATAAAATTTTGATCATACTCGAATAACAGAAACAAAGCATTAAAGAATAATTATGATGTCCATGAAAGAAATTTGATAAAATAAAATATTTATTATTTAACTTTTAAATTTTTGTTTAATGATTTGAAAACTTTATAACAAATAAGTGTAATTTAAACTAAATTTTCTGCTTTATTAAGAATAAAATTCCAATGATTTTAATACTTAATTTCTTAATTATTTACAACAAAAATACAAAATTTTGTCAATTGTTTACATTAATAAAAAGACTACTTTGTTTAATTGCAAGGATAAAATAATTAGTAATAAATAAAAAATGGCATTTAGAATTGTTTTAATTCTTATATATATATATATATATATATATATATATATATATATATATATATATATATATATATATATATATATATGAAAATATTCTGCATTTCTTAAATGATTGTATTCAATACTGAGAAGTATTACGTAACATGTGTTCTTAATTGTAAACATTATATTCTTTTTTGATAGTAATTACTATTTAATTTGCACGTTATAAGCGTATTTATGCTATGAGTAGTTGGATGATTTTTAAATGAAAATATATTTAGTTTTCATCACACATTCTTAATTACTGAATAGATCACATAAATTTGCTGAACATATAAACTAAGAAAGTTTATGAATCATCCTATTTCAAAGAGTTTTTGATCTGTAAAATAAGTAAATTTTATCATTCTCTCTACTTTTTCTCCAAAGCATTTATCATTATTATTGGATGAATTTCATCAATTTCTTACGACTTTACTGGTAAAATTTTGACTTTTGAAAAATTCCTTTCACATTATAAATGTAAGTTTCTTACCTTGAAAGAAAATTTTCCACTGATTTATAATTTAGTTTATTAGATTGGTTAACACTTTTACAAAAAACACATAATGGATTTCAATGTTTTAGTTCGTAGTATTAAAGATGATAGAGCACTTTTTAAAAGAGAATTGCACATTTTTAATTTTCTTACATTTTTTAATGAAAAAAGCAGTTTAAAGAAAAAATAAGAGTAATTTAAGTTTAAAATAATAAATCTTTTTTTTCAGCTTAAGCGTGTAATATTTGGTGATTATTAATAAATGGAAAATATTTTCAACAATATATTGACTTTGCAAAAGAGAATTCGTCGAAAAATATTAATGCTTCTTGTAACAATCATTTAAAAATTTTTTTAACCCTTTTATGTGTCTTTTTTTTAGCATTTAACTTTACTTATGAAATCAAGCATTTATAGGTGATATATCTTACCCATGAAAACAAAATAATTCTTATCATTATCAATAAAAAATAATAATAGAAAAAGCGATAAGTATACAGAAAAATAATTAAAAATAGCAAATAATTAATTATCCATATTGTTTATAAACGTATGTTTCTATGTTTTGCATATTCGTATACATAAACTTTGTTTCATAAATAAACAGATTTTTCTGATTATGAATCGTATTTATTTGGTTCAAAATTTTTAGGCATTCGTTTGCTTTTAATTTCTTAAATATTATGTATAATATCATTTATAATAAAATTCTTATATCTTTAATAAATTACTATTATTGATAGTTTGATATGCAAATCAGTATTTTTCATTCGTTAGAAATATAAATTATAAATTAATACTTTTATAAATTTCTTTTATAAATTAATGTCTGCACCCATGCATATACATCCTTATTAAAAGAAATTGCATGAAAACAAAAGATTTAGCATACATTTTAATAATATACCTGAAATTTTTAAATTTAATTTCCAAATGATATAAAAACGGGTTGCATTTTTTCATAGAAATATATAAATTTTTAACACAAAAAGGTTATAAATTGTTTTCTACATAAAACATTTCTCTGACTCTCATAACTTCAATTGTTCAGCAAAATGTACGGTAAATTTAAATTGATGAACTAACTTGTATGTTAACAGTGGTCATTTATAAACATTCATATCGGAAATTTGTAAATTTAAAAAGAATTTTACTTTTTCTAGTAGAAAAAGTTCTTTAAATCATCATTTCGTTTCCAAAGCAAAAGCAAAATGAAACTGATCATTAATCTTAATTCCAAAATGCACAATAACGACGATTCGATTTAATAGAAACGTACCAACTGTCGATTTCCTTTTTCTTTCTTACAAACAAAAGAATAAAACCAGATGCTCGATTTATACCTTTTCCCTCATGTTCCCAGTAATGAAAATAAACAAATGTCTTTTCATATCTTCTTTCCCCACCTATCTCTATTTCTTCAACGGTAGCCACTTCAAATAACTGTTCCACCAAGAAAACACAATTCGATAAGGAGCAAGATTAAACATCTGTTCTGTTTTCGCTTTGTTGCAGACGATATAAATAATCTTCAAGAGGCTGTCTGTGGGGGTCTGAACCCCGCACAGCAATGGAGTTATCAACTTAATTTCCGGAGAGATATTGAGTTTTGGAGACAAGAGGAAGAAAGAAACGATATTTCTTCTGTTTTGCTCTTTTTTGACCAAGCTCGGCTGTTGTTTCGTTCAGACGTTGATTCTGAATTCTCGAAATGGCAGGCAGTTGGCATGCGTCCCAAGTCTGACTTCCAGTTCGTTCAACAGAAACTGAAAGCTTGGCAAATGGACAGAAGTAATTTTCTCGCTATTAAAGCTGAAGCTTTTGAGGTGTTAAACTTCTCACCTAGGATTAAGTCACTCGATGTAATTTGCTGCCTGAGATTTCGAAGTCTTTGCAAACAATAAAAATATATAATTTAGGACTAATATTTCTCTTTTTTGTTACTGTTTTATTATGTCTGGAGCTTCAAACAAATTTAAAAATTTAGTAGACTCTCTTTTTATTTCATTCTTAAGTGAAACTCTAGGAGATTCAATCTATTCTCAATTTAAAAACTTTAATCTAACAAAAAATAATTTGTTAGCATTATTTTACATCTTTTCAGAATCATTCATAGTAGATATTTATAAATTTCGAAAATATATTTATATAATATATAAAATATATCATAGAAGTGGAGATTTTTTTAAAAAAAGTTAATAGCTTTTTTTCTCAGAGTGCAAAATTAATTTTAATAAAATAATTGATAATTATATATATTTTCTTATGAACAAATATTTTAAGCAATTATTGCTGTAAAATAAGAAAAGCTAAAAAAATTTTTGAAAATGAATTATTTTATTTAAAAATATTATTCAAATAATATTTATATTTTTAACACTCATATTCTTAAAATTCCCAAATCATACTGAAAAATATCTTATAATTTAGCATTTTAGAATATATTTGATTTGCTTAAACTATAATTAGAAATAATTTGTATGATTAACACTATATTATGCAACTATATATAAAATTGTATTCTTAAGTTACAAAAGTTTCATTTCTTCTATTAATTATATAAAAAATTTCCGAAAATAAATGTATTGCATGGTAAATTAATAACTTTTTATTACTAACTATAATTCCTAATAAAATCTCCTTAAAATGATTATTAAATTAATATAAAGTATTGATTATATTAAGTTGGTAAGTTATGCATCGCTATACACCGAGGCATTTAATATTTTCATTTTTTTATACTTATATGAAATATATGTAATTGTATTATATAAATTCCTTTCAATATCAGTAATTAACTATGGCGAATTTTTTGACTCAAATTTGAAATTTTTAATGCATCAAGAAAAACTATTAATAATTTAATAAATTATTTCTCTCTATGTCTGCTGCAAATCGAACAATATAACATTTTTTTTGAACAATATGTACTTTTACACGATATGTTTATACTATATATTAATATTTTTTACTTATAATATTATTTAATATATTATTTAATATATTTTAAGTAATTTACACATTTTAAGCAGTTTTTTTACTATCTTATAACATAAATATTTCCTATAAATAGAAAATATAAAAAAAATACCTTTGAGGTTATCTGTATGTTTGTACTGATTGAAGTTCGTAGGTTCAATTCCCATGTAAAGTGTGGTATAAAATCTAGTAATTTGGAACCCACTTTAAAGTATAATTTGTTTTGTGAACAAAAGCTGGTCGCAAAATGATCAAAAAGCCAAACCTATTTTTGAAAACAATAGTTTTGAAAATCTAAAGCTATTTTTACTCCTTTCCAAAAATTAAAGCAGTTTTAAAACAGAAATAATTGATATCTGAAATTGAAGGAATTTGAAAACAGAGTTACTTTTCTTGATTTAAGATATTAATTATTTCTGTTTTATATTGAAGGAAATATATTAAGTTTCTTAGATACTAATGTTAGGGAAAATAATATGATTTTCTTCTGGGTATTAATTAGAGATGCCTATTTTGATGAAGGAGGACATATTCTTCAAATATTCCCTCAAAAGTTACATTGTTCAAAAAGAAATAGCTTTTTTGAAATTATTCTAAAATAAAACTCATCTAGACATTTTTAAGCAAAATGTGCATTTTTTAAAATTTATATATTGCATATTACGGACAGAAATTTTCAATTAATACATATTATTTTAATTTTCTTTAAATACAAGAGGCTCCAAAAAATTTATTACATTCAAATAAAAATAGAAAAAAGGAAAAATATTTATAAAAATACTATTCATAAAAAGGTAGAAAATGAGCAAATCATCAAATATTCTGAAAAATGTAAAGAAATGAGCAAATCAGAAAAAGATTCATGTTAAATTTGAAATTCAAATTAAGACATAATTACTAAGAAGTAGTAGAATTAAGAAAAATTCTTAGAATAGAATTAAAAAAATTATCTCATTTTTCAGGAAAATGAAGTTTTTTCTAATTGGTTATTGTAAAAAATATAAAAAAGTAAACAATGTTTTTTTTTCATATTAATAATGAATAATTTAAATATTTGTATGACTATAGAATATTTTTTTATGAATCCAGCTTCATTTATCCTTTTAAATTCTTCCATTGAATTCTTGAATTTTTTTATATATTAATTGTATAAACACGTACAAATTTATAAAAAAATTTCAAACTATATCCACGGAGGTACACATTAATTCAATTATGAAATCCATTTATCTGCAAGTTACATAAGTTGCAATCGGAATTAATTGTGTAAATAATATTAAAAAAATGATAAATGTTTAAATAAAATAAAATAATTGGTAGTTAATATCGAATAGACTGTGAACAAAGGACAGTCTGTTGTAGCATTTTTAAAATATATATAATAAAATCAAAAGGATAATTAGGAATGCATTAAACTATCATTTCAGATATTAGCATAGATATAAATACATAAATTTCTATTTTGATATAACTACATAAACTTAGCGTTAAAACATATCTTTAAAATAACATATAATGTATTAATATTTATATATTATACAATGTTAGTTGACGCCTAATTTGTCTAGTGGTCAGAGTGCCTGACTGCGGATAGGGAGGTCGTGGGTTCGAATTCCGTTTCGGGCATGAATGTACTTTCTCTCTCTCTGTCCTGTCCTTGCCCTTTTCTTTGTATGAATGGGATGTGAATGGTTGCCTACCCTATAAACGGGTACCTATGGCACGTCTGTGCTGAGAAAGTCGGACTCCATACCTAAATGTAGTTCAATGAGAAAAGTGGAGCAGTGCACCCCATAATGCCAGCTTAGCTGGGACGCTACAACAACATATAATGGTAGTTACATATTATTACAAAATTTATTTACATATAAATATTACAGCTTGTCTTTTCGGCAATATTTTGATTTACTTAGTCTTAACTGTTGCTCGTTTAACGAGTGGTTATTTTATCAGTTTAAAATGTAATTCAAATCACTACAAACAAGCAGCTCAAGTGATTCAGTGGTTGTACACCGCTCTTCAGAGCGTAAATCCCGGGCTCGTACCCAGCCACTGTTGGACAAAGGAAGATGGATGTTCGCATTTGTTCTCCTCATGCGCTTTTGTGTGGGTGGGTGCTTTGAGTTTTTTTAGGTTTCTTTTTTTACAACACGGGGAAACGAGCCATCATGTATGAAAAAACAAAAACTCTTATATATATATTTTTTACTAGAATACTGAAATATTTAACTCAATAATGTGGAGTCCGAGAATTCTAAAACAGTTTTATAACTAACTGTCGTGTTTTTTTTAAAATTCATATCCAGACTTTGTGGTACACAGGAGATACAAATAGAATATTTTATAAGGTTCAACTAAATCAATATTTATTGAGTAATTAGCATAAATTAAATGAAAATAGTTTTTTCCAACGTTAGTGAAAACAAAAAATCGTTGTTAAAAGATAATCTTTTTTTATGAATGTTTTTATAAAACTCCCCGAAAGAGTTTAATATAAAATCTTTTTATTTCCTATATTTCATATAAGAACAATGACATTTATTCAATTTAAGTAAATATAATTTAAAATTTCATTTTAGTGGCTTATATATAAGTTCTAAACAAAATTTGATAAACTTGACTGTTCATAATCTGTTATCAATGTTATCTATTAACAAATTTTCTGTATCTGTTATGAGCTATATTTGAGTGAATTTATTATTGATCTAAAAATTCATTTTCATTATTTTTAATTACTTATATAATCTGAAGCTTAAAAGGTTTTGAACAAAATAAATATCTTAAATACATCAATAATAGATGATAAAATACTTTCACGTTTTGACTGCAGTTAGAATAGATGATAAACCAAATTATTTTCAAATACATAAACTCTTTGTGAAAAGAAAAAATTAAAAATTCAAATTTCAAAAACTTTTATAAAAAATTAAAATTTTACTGGATTTAAAAGTGCTTTAATGACTTAAAGTATTTCATTGCTATTCATTATTTTATGAGTGTGCTCTTGGATATTTTCTAGTGGATTTGTAGCATGTTTTTTAAACCTGACTTTAAGCCCATCTAATCGGTAATACTACCTTTTTTTGATGTAGATATTACAGGAGGAGAGATTTGGGATTTTTTTAAACTAATACATCAAAGTAATGCTAGAGGGCTTATCTAAGATATTATGAGAACTATAGTGCTAT
The DNA here is from genome assembly GCA_037975125.1 of Latrodectus hesperus. Taxonomy (NCBI): domain Eukaryota; kingdom Metazoa; phylum Arthropoda; class Arachnida; order Araneae; family Theridiidae; genus Latrodectus; species Latrodectus hesperus. The sequence continues at coordinate 27,610,775 of CM075856.1, read as the reverse complement.
TTTCAAATAGAAATTTATTTGTGGTTGAATAATCTGTAACTTTCAAGAGCTAAAATTAAAAGCCCTTATGAAACATTTTATTATTTTTTTACCTAATTAAGGCTAATTCAATCAGGAACAATAATTTAAAGTTGATTCCTAATAGCAACAAATTTCTGGAGTTAAAAGGTAAACCCAAGCTATGAGCAGTTGAACTGATAGACGTATAGCTTATCATTCAACCGTCAGCTTAACTGGGTCCATGGGTTGGAAAAGATAATTTCTTAGAGTTTTTCAAATGCTTTTGGATGATTTCTCTTTTACTTAGAAAATAAACAAATATTTGTTTTGCATTCCACCACAAACTCTATATTGTTTACATCCTCCTGTCGTCTTTCCTGTTGTAAACAAATGAATATCTTTTAGTGAAAATTCATAAAATAGTTTTTCTACTTTTTTCTTAATACTGACAATATTTTAATATTGACACTAAATCTGTTTGATTATGATAAATCATTCGAAAAAGGCTTAAATTTAATCTTATTGAAGGCAACTTCTTAAAAATCAGTTCTTGCGAATGATAACTGCTTCTTAATATGGCCATAAACACAAATCATTATGTTTATGAATTAATCCATTGAATCAGCTGAAAATTTTTTTTAATTTTACAACAAAAGTTTTAATGATAGTATTTAATCTGTTTGATATTTTTCTTATCTTTTAAAAGAAATATGGTGATATCTAATTTATTTACGAGTGTTAATTCTAATATGAATATTTAAATTATAAAAATACTTTAAACTTCACAAATTTATTGAATTTTAAATGCAATAATAATAAATAATAATTTTATTTAAAACTGAAAAATTTTTTAATCGAATTTAAGAACTTATAAATTTTTAATAATGCACCTTATAAGAACGTAAAACATATCCTTTATGCATTTATAACATAACAGCAAATAAATGCATAAATTATGTTTAAATATAAATTGAAAATTTTCACCGAACAAAATCTTGAGTAAAATTTTAAATTTCACTTTTTTATTTTTTATTTGACTTATTTAGTGCAATAAATTGATGTAAATTTATTCTCATATTGATTGTATTACAATCAGAGATACAACTTGAAAAATTTATTTATAGATAAATAGGAATCCAACAGTATTAGTACATTCAATACATATTTCCATTCTTGATAATTCTTATAAAGAATCTAGAGTAATATGCTATTTTGAAAAATCTCTAATAATAAGTTTTTTCTTAAATGACACTAAAAATTTCTTAAAGATCGAGAAAAACTAAACTCACAGTGGTCTTGTTGTTGTTTCCCTGTACTTAGCCGTGAATTGGGCTGTATAAGTTAGATAAAAACAGCTCGGTGGAGTCTTCGTGGTTTTGAAGCAAGGATCAAACACAAGACTCCTTATACTTTACTTGCCACCCTCAGAGGTATCATTTCACTTGGAAGCCATTGCAACCACGTCCAGTTTTAACGTGCTCCAGCCACCATTAGCGAACACGACGGATCTTCGCTTAAGCCGGGATTCGAACTCACTACCGTCCTATAATAAGAACGACTCCCAAACCAACCAAGACCCCGAGGCCTCACAGCGGTCTGGTAATAGATAACGTTCTTTAAAATGGAAGGTCTTGGGTTCCAATTTTGTTTCTCTTCAGCCTTCTGCATGCATATCTATCAGGTGTAAGCTTGGGAATCTTCTATATTTCTTGGAACACGTCAATATGGTCCATTATCTATAAACATTCTATTATTTAAAAATAAACAATTAATACGGTGGTTATTAAAAAGCCTGCCATAAGCCATTAAGTTGTCTATTAAGTGGTATTGGACTCTAGAAAAGAAAGAAAACTTGCCTTGAATTGAATGGAACGAAATGGAGATTCTTTTGTTGATACACAATTAATGTTTACAGTTTACATGGGTATCAATGTTTTCCGTGTGATATCTATGAATTAAAGTGTAAAACTTATTAACTTTTAGTTCTCTTAACTTTATTTCTAAGAAATTCGAAAGATTCAGATAAAAAAGGAAAGTATTCAAAAATTAGATTTTTTAAAAAAACTTTATGAATGAGATATTGAATAAAAAAAAATAAAGCTTTCAAATCTTATTTTACTTTCAATAGAGATTCTGAGAGATTTATGAACTTTACTCACTTTTTTATTCTTCATAAACATCATTTCATAGGTTCTAATTCTTGGTGCAATTTTACTAAACTTACATTTCACATTCCATAACTATTACTTATAATTATTTCGATATTTCTTGCGATTCCATTAATAAACTTTTCCTAATTTATTTCATTTCTTTCTCGCCTTGTTCTAATGAAAAGAATAATTCTTCTACTATTGTTATACTTGTGTGTGTGTGTGTGTGTGTGTGGTGTGTGGAGACGTGCTCTCTGATTTTGTAACGGAATTTAGAAACTGAAAAGGAAGGTAAATCTGCCCTTTTATGAATTTCTTACACATTGTGAGGATTTTCGTAAAATATTTTCCGAAACGCTGAACATGCACGCTGTCCAGATGTTGCTCATTATAATGTACAACTCTCCCTCTTTACAATTTTGTTAGGATTATTATCTACTTCCTTATTACACGCGCACGCACACTGACAAGTGAAGTACAAACCGTGCAAACAAATCATGTAAGAAAAAATGGTGAAGGAAACTTAATTTTTACACGAAGGGATGCGTTGATTTATTTCAATATATTCTTAATTTTAAATTAATTTGAGAGTGATGATTATCAATGCCAAAAATTATGAAAATTAATTGATGTGTAAATCATAAATATGATTAAATATCAGAGAAGGATAATTGAATTCAGAAATCTTCAAATAAATCGAATTGCGGAAAAAGTGTAAAATTATTCGAAAATTCCTATAACAGAATTTTTTCTTAATTTGAATGAGTCAAATCTTCTTTTCGTAAATCCTTTTTTTCTATAAATTTGCTGTTTCAAAGTTTTAACACGGTATGTTTATTGTTGGTCAGTAAATATAATTGTGTAACGTTTTTCGGTTGTTTACTGGAGGTAGAATGTTAAACATTGCCTAATAGAATAGAATAAATTAGTCTGTTAAAAAATAAAAACTCTTTTAAATCAAATTCGCCAAGTGAAGTTTATGAAATTTTTGGATTTATTTTATTTTTATCCTATTTTTAACCATGAAGAGAGAGAAAGGGAGAGAGAGAATACCACTGAAGTTTTTAAAATCTCAATTTCAAACATTATTAACAAGAAAAAGCTTGTATTAAAGGGTACATGTAATTATTACACCTATTTTTCCATCAGATTGTCTGTCTTGTTATTATGAAAAATTATTTTACATACATGTTAAGTACAATTATTTCATACTTCATATTTGATCTCGTAATTCTTTTGGCGACAAAATGAACGTGAGATGACACTAAGGAAGTTGATAAGTCTGACATCTAGGCCAGAAAAGGGGAATCGGTCAAAGAAATTCATGAAATTTTAAAGCAGTATTTCCCTAAATATTTTAAAATCTGCATTTCGAGCTTTTATAATAATAGAAAGGTTGGATTGAAGGTGCGTGTTAAGCAGAAATTATTTTCTTATTGGTCAGTCCTGCTTGTTATTGTGAACACCATTTGATCACATACACATTACAGCTCATTTATAACTAGTCAATTCTACATTATTTGATCTCGGGAAACACTTCATGACAGTTGAACATGAAATTATTCTAGGGAAACTTATAAGCCCGAAAGCTAAAAGAAAAAATTTAAATTTGTCTGTCACACTCAATTTAGAAAAGGAATATTCAGAAAATTCAGAAAAAATTTTAAATAATACCTCAAGTTTTTAAAGCTAAATATTATGTAGTTGAATAAAATGTTGAAAACTAATAGTGACTGAATTATATTCCATAAAACTTAAAAGCAATGTAGATATTAGGTCGTATTGAGCGAAACAAAAGCTTCATGCGGTTAAAAAATCGCCATTTTTATTTTTCGACAACGCAGATAATAACGTGTGCAAATTTACCATTATTGTTTTCGAGTTTTTACTATTAATTGACATTTTAAACAATGAAAAAATGTTTATGCTTTCAAAATAATTTTTTCAAGCCAGCAATTGTTATTTCTTTATCTGTTTCCCATGAGTTTTCATCAAAAATGTCAACGCGTCAAAATATTGCGCCAGCGAAATAGAACAGTACCAAAATATCTTCTTTAAATTGAGCTTGCACAAGCCTAATTACACAGAAAAAGTAATCTCTTCTTTATTTTTGAAAAATAAAAGTGCTGTAAGAAAAATATTCGCTGTGAGCTAGCATACCTTACCAAGATAAGAAGATATAATTCTTCATCTGTTATGGTTCTATAAATCACCATGTATTAAAGAAAAAATTATAATAATTAAAAGTTTTTTTTTGAAATACCATTTTGAAGCAACTTTTGAAACATATTATATAATATTATTTTTTAAAATTGTAATATCAGTCAGTATAAAATTACTTTAACTAAAATAAAATTTTACATACAGACTTTTCACACTAGTATTGAAATAAATACTTTTTCAAAAAATCTTGAAAAAATCCCTTGTGTTATTACATGATTCTGGGATTAATTAATGGATTAATTCATAGAAAACATATATTCATTGAAGCATCATTTAATGTAATAAAAATAAAGAATTTCGGTATGGAAATGGATAGTTCTAATATTCTTTGATTTTAGCTTAATTTTAAACTTTATTTATTATTCTTTAAATGGATTTAGTTCAAAATTTTATTTAGAAAATAATAGTATATATCTCTCCTAAGGTAAAAAATTATATATCAATACTGTATATAGTATATTTTATTATCATCATTGAAAATTAGAAAAAGTAGTAATACATCTAGTATAATATGGAAAAAATATATATTCAATATGAAGTCGAAATACTAATTGAAAATATTTAATTCACTTAACATCACACATTACTAAAAAGAATGCTTATAAACCATAAATATTATTATTCCTAACATTAATCAAAATTATATTGACCAAAATTAATAACAAAAATTGAGACTTAAATATAGTTTTTGTTTTAATAACCGAATTTCATAGGAAAAATCCCATTGTTCCAATGAAATTTTTGCATATTTTATAGAGATAAATATTATGTAGATATTTTGAGATACATATGGCATATTTAATAAGGAATATATGATAAAGTAATTCATGGACTATATTGTCAGCATCAATAAACTTTAAATTCACACAGTTGTAAAGAGCAATAAAAAAGGCTTATAAATTTTTGAAAATATTATTTTTTAAATTATTCTGAAAATTAAAATTATATTTATTTCAAAATATAATTTATAAATATTACATAAAATTTTAATTTTAAAATAATTAATTCATTAATAAATAAGAATATAATCAAAACGGAAAGTAACATCAAATAAATGCTTGAATAAAATTTATTGAAAATAAAAGAAGAAAAGTAAATTTACAAATTATATAAATGACAACTTATATTAATTATTCTAAAAAAACATTCATCAATTTTTTTCAAGATATGTTTAAAATTAGATAAAAATTTTCATGAGTGTAATAAATGAAGAGGGAGAGAAGAATAATACATCTTTTATTTAATAAATTAAAATTATTAAAATTTAAAATTACTTCTAATTTGTATAATGGAAACTTACTTTTTAATGAAAATGTGATATACTTTTATGATCACATACGCATTTTTAGGCACATATATTGTCATAAAATATTAAATGCAACTGAAAGCAATTTTAACAAAGCATGCTAAAAAAATTAATTTTATGGCTTAAATTTTAATATTGGTTTTAAAATTAAGTAGTAGACAACCTCAAATATGTCGTCAATATAGTATTTTAATAACCAAAAGTTTTTCCCAGTAATCTCGTGTTACAAGGCAAAAAAGCCTAGCCTGAAAAGTGACCGATGTACAAAAAATACCTGAAACATAATAAACATCTTTCTTTGTTTAAAAGTATTTGGGAACGAAGCTGAGACCTTCCATTCGGAACATTGTTGCTCTACAATTTGGCCACAATGAGTTCTTAATACTGGTTACTATTAAACTGAAAACTCAAGTATCTTTATTAATAAGTGCAAAAATGCTTTTTTTTATCAAAGATTATCTGAGGAATGTTAATTTGCTGATAAGAAACAAATAAATAATAACACAGATATTTGACCGTTGAAATAGCCAAAGGTTTTAATCTGTTAATTATATTTTAGCGCTTCAGAAGCCACATTCAGAAGTATTTATAGATAAATGTTTTTCATCAAAAATAAGCCTTTTTTCATTACGTCAAATATCTATTTATATATATTTGACTGTCTTTAACATACATTTTCTATAGAAACAATCTAAAGTCTAAATAAATCTTAAAGTGTTAAATCAGATTATTGAATCAATATATAACTTTTAAAATGATAGCTAGTCTAAGTATTATACTGGATCAGATATTATTTTTAGTACTTTTACTTGTCTTAAAGTAGTTTTAACCTACGCCTCAGAGACATGGACCTTAACGATGAAGGGAGAGAAAACATTGGCGATTTTTGAGAGAAGGTCCTAAGAACTATTTTTGGTGCTGTCCTGGAAAATAACACCTGGCGAAAAAGGTATAACTTTGAACTGTACAAAATCTATGGAGAAGAAGACATCATTAAATCAATAAAACTGTCTAGAATGAGATGAGCAGGCCACCTCATGAGAATGAGTACAGAGAGAACACCAATAAAGGTCTTCAACACCACCCCTTTCTGTAGTAGACCAAGAGGAAGACCCAAAAAGAGATGGAAGGACTGCCTGGAAGAAGACTTTAACATACTTAAAGTCAAGAACTGGAGGTCGATTTCTGGAAAAGGGGCGGAATGACAGAGAGTTCTGAAGAAGGCCAAGGCCCAGAAAGGGCTGTCGTGCCCCAATGCTGATGATGACTTTTACTTGTCACTTATATATATAAATACCGAAAACATAAGTTAGTGAGAAAAAACATAAAAATATGCTAGAAAAAAAACATAAAAATTAGCATTGTATTTTATCTCGACTCAAATACTTTTTAATTGTAAAATAATTTCATATAAAATAAATATGGTGCTTGAATTTTGATTTAAAAATATTTAATATCATATAATGATGCTAGAAAAGGTTATACAAATAAATAGACTCGGGTAGAAGACTCGGGTATGATTAAACGCATACTTGCAGCCTATATTTTTTATGCCAAGCTAAGAGTTTATGGTTACCGTTACAGTCTTCAGCTTAATAGTTCATAAGTTCAAATCTCATCTGTAGCTTGAATAATTCCCCTCTAAGTCATGGGTGTTTGTAATAGCTTAAGCTCAAATTTAAACAATATGTCGCGGTTAAATCAAATTTCGTGTTCAAAAAATGATCTATTAATTAATCTATAATTATTTATCACGACATACAATGAAAATCTTTCATTATTTTGTTTTAAATTTGTGTTGACTTATTCTGTTGATAAAATCATAGAAAACTATAGATATTGTGTAGCATTTTTTTGAAGACTGCCTATTAAATTTATCTTTTTTCATCAGGAAAAGTTTTGATTTTAATCATATCTTTATTGTTTTTATTATAAGTATTAATCAAATTGTTTACTTTATTTATATCAAACTTTTGATTGATTGAACTAAAAATTTCTATTTATCCAAAATTTCTTTATTATTCTTCCCCGGAACGCATCCACATAGATACAAGAGCATAAATGTAAAATACTACACAATTTATTATTTGATTAATTTATTTTGGATAAATTTTGGTAGAAAATATAATAGTTTGAAAAATATAAATTCTTTCACTTTGTCTCTCTCTCTATCGCATATACTAAAACAAATAGGATAATTCATCACATAAATCTCTTCTAAAGTTGTTGGTAATTAATTAGAAATTTAGTCTTTAATAAGTTTTTTTTTCGGTCGTATTTACAATAATGTATACTAAATTGTAATAGAATTACATTAGAATTGGAATTGAATGTAAAGAAAATAATTAACTATTGTCGTTTCTTTGGTTCCAGAAGCGCTCATGATTATGCCACCTTCTTGCAATACTCATGACATCATATAACATTTCACCTACGTCACACATAATTAATTATGACATTATATTACGATTGCATCGTAAGTCCGACTTGTCGATGAATTTGCTGCCTGCCATCAAATCGCATTCTGCAGCAAACAAGTCGAAGTTCCCCGTCGAATGCCTGAGAATATTGTCCAAGATTAATAAAACGATTTTTTTATTAAAGCATCGGTTCCCTTGATTCAAGCCAATAACACGTTGGCGAAAGAACAGAAGAAAAAATATAATGAAAAAGACAAGACAAAATACTCACTTTATAGTTAAATTAAATCAGAAAGGAAAATTAAAATTTTTAAAAATTTCATCAATTAATATAATTTACATTAATAATTGAAATATTTGTAAACAGTCTCTTTTAAGTTAGAATTTTAAATATTATTTTTTACCTCTTTCTTTATCTTAATATATTCGTCTTAAATTCGAATTTTTAAAAAATGAACATTTACATTTTACCTTTTGTGTCTATCTACAATATTACAGAGAAAGTTATTGCTTTAAGGAGACAAAAGTCTTCTAACTGCAAAATCGAATAAATTTTTTAAAAATTTATTGTCAGGTTTTTGAGTACACTGAATAATGTTATTTTAAAACAAATGGATTTTATTCAATTCGCTATGAGTAAAAAGAGACGTGTTGTAAAACCAGATAAATAACAAAAACAGTTTCGGAAGAATAGGTCGAGGAAATCAAGGTTCCCTTTTGATTGTATTATCAGATAGATCTAAAAGGTAGTTTTTCTTCTCAAAAAGTAAAATTTAAAGCAAGATAAAAATTGATTTTAGTTTTTTGAAATTTTAATGGAATTTTTAAAAGTAGATTATTTAATTTTGTAGCTAGATGGTTTTTTTAAATCCTTAAAGCGTTAAAAACGCAAAATGTAGATATACATTTTTTTCAAATAAAATATAAAATACATCCATAATTATTACAAATAATTAGAAGTAAACTTTTATATATTTTGAAAATTTCATCAATCCTAACCATCTGATTTTGAAATCGCACGATTTACACACAAATATTATTAAAATAAAATATTTGCTATTAACTATTTTTTACCTATAAAAAAACGAAAAAATGATGGAAAATTTTCAAAACAATATTAATGTGTTGGTATGTTAAGAATAATAAAAATTAAATAATTTATTATGATTATAAATTATTTAAATAAATTTTCTTTCTTTTTTAAAAAAAATTCTTATATGATCTACTTTATAGCTTCAAATTCGACTCATCCAAAGAAAATTAAAGCAAAGGGTTAAAAATAAAAGATTTCACAGGAAATTAAATGCAGATAAAATTTATTTCGTAACTTAGATTCTTGTGTAAGAGAATTCATCTGCGTGCGGAGAGGATTACTCAAGTAGCTGTATGTTGGAAGCCGGTGGCAGTCACAGTTGGCATAATCTCCTATATATTCCGATCGTCTCGCACATGTTATAGGTAACAAACTGTTAAATTGTTATAGCATCTGCCACTTTATTCTTTCCTACCCTCGTTTTACGAAGCGTGGAAGATCGACAGCATGTTGTGTGCTGTCATTTCATATTTTTTATGCTCCTAAATTTATAATACTTATTGTGAAAAAAAAGTTTAAGTTCATATTTTGATTCCTTAGTTATTTGATTTGATGTTCAGGAAAACATAAAATGAGAATATCTTTCATGTAGTACGCGAACTTGAGTATGTAAGTTCTGGAGAATCTGCGCTGTATATAGAGAATTTTTCAGTTTCTAGTATAAATTTATGAAAAATAGCTTTGATTGCTTTGGGAGAAAATGAAAATTTATAACTGTGATTATGTGATACTGTATCACTTACAGCATTTCTTTACAAAGTACAATATATTTCCTCAGCTTTGTTTCTTTCAATTGCTTGTAGAATAATTCGTAAGAAAGGAATTTGCAGGCAAATAAAATGAAAGAAACAGCATTTTTACATAGTCCTTTATATGAAATTAAATAACAGTTTGATAATTTATTACCTTAACTTGAAATGATAAATTTTAATTAGAATTAATAATTGCTAAGATAAGTTTATAAATTTTATTTTTATGTTAACAATAAATAAATTTTAATTCCATGTTGATTTTTCAGCATTTTCAACCAATATTAAGAACAACACTTTTTAACGTGTGTTTGAAAGTTAGAAAAAATTTGAATTTACTCTTCCTATTTCCATATTTTGAATATTTTATATCACACACATACGTTTATTACTATATAATTTATTTCATAATCTCAAAACCCTTTTGACAAACATAGATATGATTTTATTTTAATTATTATATCAATTATAATATTTTAAAATTAATGACATATCAATGTGAACTAACATAAATAAAACATTAACAATAACTAGAAAATTTATTTCAGAGAAAAAGATTCAATTACCTAGGCATTCGAAGTAAAATCATATAATATGCATTTTTCCATTTAAAAATGGAAATTAAGTTCCCTTCACTAAAACAAGAAAAAGTTTATGCATCTCATTTCATTTCATGAAATATAAAATTATTTAACATATTTTCCACTTTTTCTATTTTTTCCTTTGAAGAATCGAAATAAAAATGTAATTAATTTTCATCAAAATTTCTTGATATTTCTTTTATTTTTTATGGATTTATCGCATTTATTTAAAATGTTATAAGTTATTTAAATGAAAGGATCAGATTTTGTAAAGAAATAATTTCAGATTATAGTATAGTATATATACTACTTCCTTTATTACTGAAAGAATTTGTGGTTTCTTTTTATAAAAATTATCTTATATATTATATTTTGTATAATAGTTTTATTATGTATGTATATATACAAATGCATTATTTCTGTATGTATATATATATATATATATATATATATATATATATATATATATATATATATATATATATATATATATATATATATATAGATAGATAGATAGATATGTATAGATAGATAGATATGATAGATAGATAGATAGATACACGCATACACAATATTTCGAAAATTCAATAAATATCCCAAAATTGGTATTCAAGTTTCTTGTATACTTAATCATCAAGAGCCCGTACGTAAAACATTCAATCAAAAGAAAAGTGATGCAAAATATTTTTCAGGTGTATGCAAATGAAATGAGACGATTGTTTTAAAAATCGACGCAATAAATTTGTGAATACCACACTAAAATAATGATCGGTCTTTTGAGGCCAACCAGCCATCAAGACAAAGTTTGACGTTTTCGTAAGAAGTGAATCGCTGTTCAGTCAATGCAAATAGGTGATAATCGGAAAGAGCCAAGTCTGGAGAGTAAGCCGCATGCGCTTAAGGGCTCTAGGCCGAGTGGCTTAACGATGTCCTTAATCAGCTTAGCACGGTTGCTAGTGAATAGTTGTCAGTACAAGGAAAATCACTTTGTGCTGCCGTTTCTTGTATTGCTCGCGTTTTTCGAGTATAGCATTGTTCAAATCAAGTAATTGTTGCTTGTAGCGATCAGTATTAACGGTTTCGCCGGGTTTGAGATGCTCATAATAGATTGGCCCCTCCTGGTCACAGAAAATACACAGCATTGTCTTGCGGCCTAAGAGATTTGGCCTTGAGTTCGATGTGGACGGTTATCTGGTGTCCAGCACATGATCGATTACGCTAGAGATTCTCAAAATAAATCCTTTTTTTATCACCAGTCACAATACGATGGAGATATGATTTGATACGTTTGTAGCGGGCAAGCAACATTTCGCACACGATTTTTCGGTTTTCCTGCTGACGGTCCGTTAGCTCGTATGGTACCCATCTACCGACCTTTATTATCTTGCCCATTATTATTTTATTTATCATCTTGCCCATTAGACGACGGGAAACAGTGCTCTGGTCAACATTCAATTGTTCTGTAAAATATTCTTGCGTTTGGCCATCATCTTCATCGAGTAATGCTTGCAATTCATCGTCTTCAAATTTTTTTGCTGGTCTGACACGCTCCTCGTTTCTCATATCGAAATCACCATTTTAAAACTTTTCAAACCACCTGTAGCACTGCGCACGGCTCAGGGAATTGTCATCCTATGTATGCTTCTACAAGCATTTGATGCGATTCGGCAGCATTTTTCTTCAGATTGTAACAAAAAATCAATGCTGTCCGCAAATCGTGGCTGGAAGGCATAAAATTTGACATTTTCAACACAGTAAAAAAAAAACATTGCACGCTGAAACTCATTCAAATGTAAACTAAACGTGAATATCAAAGGTCAAACTATAAAAAAATCACGTGTCACAGTTTCGTAATGTTTGTATACATGCGAGGCGACATCTGTTAGCAATCTAAAATCTCAGCATTTCGTATATAATCATTTGGAAAATCAATTTGCCCAATTTTGAATGATATGTGTACTTATGATGGCTCCAGTCAACATAATTCAATTGGCTCGTTTAAAATTTGATCTTTCCAGATTGGATTATTTCGAATGTTTTTTTCTCTCCAATATCCTCTGGAATATAATTATAATTTTCATTCGTCCACATTTTCGGTTTTTACGATTTCTTGTGATTAATCATTACTTACATCAAATTGATCACCATTATTTACATACATTATGCTTGAAGCATATTTTATACTATTTTGTTTGAAAATTCTCCGTGTTTATAGCTAAGTATTGTAGTTTATTCTGGCTCAACGAGTTCTAAATATATTGGTCATCATTACCTGCAATAGCAGGTGAGTAATCTTGTTCTGGTACACTTATTGCATTCTGTTTCATGGAATTCTAAAACAACTAAAGTTTATTGTTTTCTCATCTAATATTTCTTATCATTTATTTGGGCTTATGTTTCTCAATATGATCCCAATAATTTTTCGCTAAATTCTTGTCATGACATTTTCAAGTGATCTTTTTTAAGGAAACTAAAATTGAACTAAAACAGTGGATAAAAGAAAACAGGTGAAATCATGTTTTTCATAAGTATACCTGTTTTCTGCTTTCTGATGTTGTAAAGATGCTGTTTTCCATATTAATATTTTCTTCTATTTCTTTTATACAACACTTATTAAGCAGTCTTATAGTTGAAGGACGTTGTAGAACGTTTTAGCATCCATTTCGTAAATTGCATCCGAAACGACGCTTTTAGATGATGGTCCGTATTCGCAAGAAGCACGAAAGAAAACTAGGAAAACATTCAAGCACTCACCCCTACATGAATAAGTGCCATCCATCTCCCGTTTTTCAACAGTGGCTGGGATCGAACCTGGAATCTAACGCTCCATAGAGCATTCGTCTATTCCAAGACCATGAGATAGTAAGTAGGTCTTCAATTAATTTTATATATTCTAAATTTTGATGTTTCATTTGACGTTATTAATGGCGGTGGGTATTGCGGCTAATGAGGTCCTGGGTTCGAATCCTGGTCCGGGTATGAATGCATTTTCTCTCTCTCTTTCCTGTCTCTAATAATAAATTGAAAATACGAAATATAATAAACAGATGGAAAATGTATACAATAGATAGCTTAAAAATTTCAAAGAAACATAGAATAAAAGGAAAGTAGAATGAAGTACCAACACGACCAGCTTCTTCAGGGGGTGTTAACATTGGCACAAAGTATGGCTTTTTTACACTGGCTCCAAATTGATATATATATATATATATATATATATATATATATATATATATATATATATATATATATATATATATATATATATATATATATATATACACATATAGCCTACCTTGTCTAGTGGTCAGAGTGCCTGACTACGGATAGGGAGGTCCTGGGTTCGAATCCCAGTTCGGGCATGGATGTCCTTTTCTTGTATGAAAGGATTTTGAATGGTAGCCTTCCCTATAAACGGGTGCCTATGGCATGTGTGTGTGTAAATCGAACTGCATCTCAAATTACGGTTCAGTTGAAAAAGTGGAGCAGCGAACCTCATATTGCCAGCCTAGCTGACACAAGATAACAATTGGTGGTATGTGTAACTGAGTATTTTTATTGAAAAAATATAACCCACAATTTATTTAAGTTGTATATACGTACATATATTTATATGTACATATATACGAAAATCACGTAATATTATTTTCTATATTTAGATTGAGACATTTGAAAATTGACATAAACCTATAGATAAAATTAGTGAAATGGCTTTTTTATTTTATGGTTTGTAATTTTATTCACAAGATAATAAATAACCTCAACTTTCAACTAAATTCCCCAAAAAAATCATATCTATTACACTCAATATATGGATAACAAAAAATAAATGTTATTCTGAATTATAATTTCAAATGACATTGATAAATAATTGGCTATGAGGGAGTTAAGTTTAATGAAGTATTTTTGAAATTGTTAGGTGTGTTTATTATTATACAAACGAAAATAGGCCAAAATTATAATAAATTAAATCACCGCAAAAACAGCTCATCCACAAACTTGAAAATTACTGCGACCACTTCAAAATGTGCGTGAATCGAATTGTCGCATGCTAGAAGCTTATTGCAATGGAACCACCCGGAACTTATTTACGCGTGGCCTTAATTGGATGTCCGACCGACATTGACACTCCTAAAGTTGAGGTCCTAACTTCATTGTCAAAGGTCATGCCTGAATTCATCAAAGGGCAGAAAATCCTACTCGCCCACTCTATCTGCTCAAAATACGAGTAACGGAATTTCATGCAACGGTAAAATTGGAATGTGTGTTTGAAAATATATGTGTTAAAAAAACATACGTAAATTTTTTTTATTGAATCTATTTACATAAATTGCATTTAATCACAAAACAAATATTTTTTAGAAAAGTTTCCATTTCAAGAAAAATTGCTTTAATAATATAATTATGCATTTATTCTGAAAAAAATGTTGTAAGCTATCATTTTTAAATTGCATTTTCTGCACAATTTAAAATAATTTTTTTCACGATATTTGATTCAAATATTTAGTCTTTGAAGTGACTGCTTTGTAAAACTTCACAAATTTTTCAAAAAATCTAAGAAAAAGCATTGCTTATAAAACATTTTTTTAAAAAAAATTGAATAATATAAATTGCATTTAAACAAAAAACAAATATTTTTCAGAAATGCTCCCATTTCATGAAAAAAATTGCTTGAATGCAATAATTATGCATTTATTCTGGAAAAATGTTGTAAATGATCATTTTAAAATTGCATTTTCTGCGCGATTTGAAAAAAAATATTTTTTCACGATATTTGTTTTAAATATTTAGTTTTTGAAGTGACTACTTTGAAAAACTTCAAGAATTTAAAAAATAGATACATAAAAAATATAAGAAAATCATTGTTTATAAAGCGTGTTTGTTTTAGATATAATGAAATTATATAATTATTAAGAATATGGTTAATTATTATTAGTTAATATATGATTTAAAAGTTTATGAGAATGCTGTACTTGGACATTACTTGGCTTTTCATTAGATGCGTGCCTGAATTCACAACTGGTGTTCAGTTATTTATAATTGTATGCAAAAAGAAGAATAAAATGATGCTTCTAATACTAAACAAAACATTTTGATTCTTTAACCAACAGATTATATAAAAATCAGATTAAGCTAGATTATTTTAAAATATTTTGGAAACATATTGATCATATTAAATATATTGCAAAAATATTAAATTCCAGTTAAATCACTTTCATAATTTCGCTTTTCCTTCTTCAAATTAGAAACAAAATTGTTATTTTAGTAAATATAAATGACATATTTCTTGTAAAAATTTTTTCCAACAATTTGCAAACAACAATTTAAAGCTAATCACATAATTTTTATACTAATTTCGATAAATGATCTATTAATATAATGATCCTAGTTTTCTTTAGATTCTTATTTTACTTAATATTATAATAAAATAGTAACAAACATAAAAAATAATACATTAGGAAATGTAATGTAACCAAAATAAATAACGAAATTTATAATAATATTTATAAATAATTATATAGCTGTTTGATTTATTATTAATATAGAATTAAATATAGAATTGATAGCAATTCAACATGAGAACTAAAATCAAACTGAAATACAAAATACTCAGAAAATGTGGGCATAATTTGAAAATATAACGAAAAAAGAAAAAATATGGATACGCAAAATTTGATTTGCATTAAAGAATTGGTTGAATATGAAATGACTATTTCACCAGCAAAAATGTTTTAATTTTAAAGAATATTAAGTGTTTTCTTATGGGAATATATTTTTAGGAAGAACTAATTGCTCAGTAACCTGCTCTGTTTATTACGTATTTAATAAAACATATGTGATTGATTACCTTTCAGCCTTTTTATGATCCTATCATTTTTTTTTGTTCTTTAAGAAAATAAAATCCTGTAAACGAACATTTTGATAAATTCTTGAATTACATCTACTTTCACCTTTCAGAATAAATAAGTATTTCTGAAAGATAACCTTCAAAAAACATTTTTCATTTCCGAGTTTAAAAACTTTACCATAAATCTATTGAAAGAAGAAGCAGTGAAATCCAAATGTTAAGTTTTAAATTTTATTAGTACAGTGACACAAATTTCAGATGTATTTCTCTATGTGTGTGTGTCGGAAAGGCCAGAAAGCCACGTGCTTCCAACAATGGCAAACGTTCCAGGCTGTGGACTCGCTAACTGAAGGCACGCGACTCGAATGCGCTTTTGATTCTCTCTGACAACAAGATTCAATTTTCACGCTCAACCGGGCATCCCATTCACAGATCCGTGTTTTTATTTATTATTTTTTTCCAGCCGGTATGCATATTGATGCGGATCTGTTGCTGGTCATTATGAGCGGATAATTGTTACTGTGTACACACAAATATTGCGCGGGCGGCTTGTGTAACAAAACAAAGGGGTCACCTGGCCTGCTTTGGATGTTGTCCGGGAGGGCAGATGATGGGTAGGAACCTAGCCAGTCGATTCATCAGTAAGTTGTGGGCCCAGAAAATTGTTTGAGGTCAAATGCTCTTTATTGTGAGACAAATATTGCATCTGCAACTGTCTGAAATGACAAAGACTGTTTTCGAAGTTAATATGCTTTTCGTAACAAAATTTCAGTGAATTATATCTCAACTTAAGATTTTAACATGTCACTGAAGAATTCGAAGAAAATATTGAAGTTATGAATAGAATTATTACTTGCACAGAAGAACTAATTATAATCGAAAGTACAGTGTGGTGATCTCCATTCACTCACATAATGGAATGTATAATGCTCATCTTCATTCTGATTAATCAAATAATCGAAATCTTAATCAAAAGTATAGAGCTTTATTGCCATTAAATCATAAATAACTAAATTACTATTTGATATTGATAAGTGAATTTTGTTATGACTTGAAGAAAACTTCATGAAATTTTGGATAATCATGTGAAAAAGAGCTCACTTCTATACCTAATGATATTTTTACAATAATTTGATAAAATTAAATACCTCAAAACATCTTTAAAATGGGTGTTCATCCCGTTTTAACGGAAAGAAAATAAATCAGCGGATTATTTTACAGAACTCTTTTATCAGGATTCGATTAAACATGAAAATATCATAAATTTCGTAAATAATTATCTTATTGTGATGGTGATATTTGAACAAAATTAAGATAATTTAAAACGAGTTCTTTTTCACTATAGTTACTGAGTTAGTTATTAAATAAATATTGATGCTTTCTTAGTAATGAACATTTAATCTCTTAAGCTTACCTGTGCTTCATAAATATCATTTCAGTTACAAAAGGTTGTAGGTTGTTAGTTAATGACATTAAGTTATAGATTTTGGTCATAACTTATTAGATTAATTTTACAGTAACAATTAACAATACAAAAACAACCATAAAACCTCTAATAAAATTAAAGTCTTAGCATCCAAAGTATGAGACAACATTAAACGGAGTAATTTAAGCTGGAAGTTGGCTTACTTCTCATAAATTTTCTGCAATGTAATCCTTTAGTTGTAGTATTTTCATTTGGGAAGGAAAATACCAGGCTTAACTGTTTATAGTTTCTCCTTTTCATTTAACATTATTTTCAAACATATAACAGTGTGAGTGCTTTTAAAATTAAAAAATTCTAAAAATGTAGAATCTTTTAGTTTTAAAGTCCAATACTATCATTAATAAGTTGCTGTAAGACAATTTATGTCTTCAACTATTATTATGTAAGACATTTCAATAACATTTCTAAGTTAAGATCTTTTAATGTTTCGTCCTTAAACATTATCTTTTAGAATGAAAAATATCAGATTTTTACAATATAAATAGAATTGTACAGCTGAAATTATGATGATTGGTTAAGTCTCATATTTTCTGTCTCATACGACTTAACGATTCACAGTAATAGTAATAAGTTTTAATGATTTACTATATTCCATCATCATTGGTTGCATTATAAAACTTGAAAATAACCTATGTGAGTAAATGCGAATGATTCTAAATAGTTGAATGCCCATTTTTCTTAAACATTAATTCAATATTGTGACTTAAACTTGAAAATTAACATGTTTCTCATATGCCCTTAAATGTAAAATAAAAATATTATCTGGTACTAAATATCTCTCTCCTATAACACATTTACAGTTTAAAAAATTAATAATAAGGGATGATCTTATCTTCAGAGAGAAACGTACTTGTTTAATTAAATGACTGATAAATTGTGGAAGTAAACTCGACTCACTGTTATATTCTAATATATAAAATGACCATTAAAAATAGGCCTTAAACAATTTTTTTATTATTGAATGACTTTCACATCACACATTAAAAAATACATACGCATGAATATACCTATACCTATCTACCAATCTATCTATCTATCTCTATCTATGTATATATATATATATATATATATATATATATATATATATATATATATATATATATATATATATATATATATATATATTAACAAAATTGTTAATTACACTAAAGTGTAATTAGTGCTTATATTATTTTACGTATAAGGAAATTATTAATACTTTTAAGCTATTACATCTCGTTATATTAATAGCGAGAGAAATTTTGATATTTATTCATATCGTATATGCTTTTAAAGGTTTTTTTTTTAGCTTTTTTTTAAAAATCATATTCAGATTTATATCCAATGCCTCAAATTATAATTTGTATACTTACTAAATCCAATATACAAATGCAATAAAATCTGACATATTTTATGCATGCGAATAATATATAATAAAAGAGCACGCTTGTTGAGTAATATATAGGAAAAGAAACCATCGCAATTCCAAACAAATAATGTTCAATTCCCGTGTCGTTATTTCTGCTAGCGAAATCATCGTAAGAAAATTGTGCTTTTGTCTCTGTCCACACTGTCCACTCGCTGTCAATGGAGACAATTCAGTACATCAATTTTGGAATGCACTGCGCCACAATAACATGATATCATGGTTAAGTTGAAACTACGTAAGATTTCAAGTTATTTTTAGTCCGTCATCTGGGCACAATGACGACCGATGATATGGGGATTAAATGATGCGGTCAGTGGCTTTTCCCGAATGCATCAACCAACTTGCATTGCTAAGTCTACAGATACTTCTTTGGTCACCATTTTCTCCTGATTTCTCACCAATCGAATACTTTAGTATGCAACTGTACCACATTTGAATACCACGTCACACACCTGCTTTGATAAAACTTATTATTACGAATGACAAACTCAAATAATCCAGTTTTAAATGTTTTCAAACTGGATTACCTGTAATCAGAGGGAATGGAGAACCGCGGAAACGTCATTTGTACTCTGGCAGACTATGTACCTAAATGTGCCTTACCCATAGTGTTCTCACAATTTATTGAGCGGATGTAACTCTCAATCTACAGTATGCATAATTTTCGTTGCTAATTCCTTATGTTTGACAAGTTTCACCGTTTTCCACTCCCTCGTGGTATTGCATTTTCCATAACGATTAGTATATAAAGTCCATTTAATTAGTTTATCTTCAGCAAATTGTTTCCGTGATGCCATAAGCAAACCAAAATAAACCAGGCAATGGAATTTAAAATATATATTTGAAAAATTCAAGCTTAAGTTAAAAAAATATTTTATCGCCACTAGATGCAGTATCTCCTGATTGCGCATGAGTATCAAAATCGTCGTTATTTTATCATTAGTACTTGGTTCTAGGATAAATAAAATTGAAGAATGTGTCGTTCTAAGGCTTTATTATTAACTGTAAATCCTGATGGAATTAGTATTTGTAAATCTGTTTTCTGCTCTTACTTTACCAAAAATGTTCTCAAATTTCTCTAATCTCGAAAGAAATTATAAGTGCATCGAAACTTGGAACGATAGCATTTGGAAAATAATAAAACCATTTCAAGAACTAATATTCACGGTAACGTTCATTCGATAACATTTAAAAATCATTATTTGTATAGAATCCCTTAAGACCGATTTAAATTTTAGAAAATTCTTTTAGGTAAATAACTTTTCAATATTAAATAGAAGAGATTGTAAAAAAAATCCTTATATGGTTAGAAAAAGGCATATTTTAGATAAACCTTATATGTCTGGTGGTTATTTTTATTGGCAAAATATCATTAAAGTTCCTGCACTGTGTCAATTCCAACTTGTGTAAGTCACCTACATACTTAAGTATTTTCAGATTAAAATTAAAGGTAGACATTTCTTCAAATCCTTCTTCGATAGTGATTCTTTCAATATTAATCCTTCGTGTTCTTTGACGTCCATAGGCTTCAACTTCCGGCTTCTTTTTCGATATTCGATACAAGCAGCTGCTAGATGTAATCTGATCAATACTCAAATAAAGTTTCATACTTGGCAGCTGAATGTGCTATTTCATGTAAAATTTCTCGATATCACGATTCACATCTCGCTTATTATATTTTCCTCCAACGAAGTCATTACTATCCTAAATATCGCTGTTTTTCAGTCGTTATACATCCTTATTTGATAATATATATATATATATATATATATATATATATATATATATATATATATATATATATATATATATATATATGTTAAATTCTTCTTTTTAAAAATTTTTTGTATTATGTTAAAGTGTGATTGAAAAATGATTAATTTTGTATTATCCTTTTACTATTTCTTTAACAAGGATTGATTAAACAAATATTGAAAAGGAAACTAAAATATTCTGTATAATCTCATGACAATTTTATATATTTTAAAAGCTCTATGAGACACAAACTACATACTATGTGATGAACCTCGAATGACTGAAAGTCATTTCTTACACTCTTTATAACAGCAGATGCCATAATGTTTTTAAGGATTGTAGATTATATACCTAGTTTAAATGGCTGCCCAGATATTCGTTGCTATAATAGCAAAGTAAATATTAAGCAAGTGAATGAAAACTTTTATTACTTATGCAATAATTTAAATAGCCGGATCATAATAAATAATAACTGTTAATTTGTAGTGAAATTTCTCGATTTGAGGATATTATTAGAAAGTATTGGAGTGCCCATGAACTTAAGTACAAATGTTTGTCATTTGTAAAATAAAAATATAAAATATAATTTCTATATAAATTTAATGCAAATGTCTCAAATTTCTCAATGATTCATGGATTAAAATTCATGATTTTTAATTAAAGATGACTCTGTTGCACTAATACGTTTAACTGAAAATTAGAAACACAAATAATAAAAACCGCAATTAGTTTTAAAAGAGACAGGTATTTAATTTTAAAAGACAATAATTCCATCCTTAAGGTTTTTAAATGAATATACACACTGGACTTCAAAAGTTTAGGAATAAACAAGTTATCCTAATCTTAACAAGTAAGCATTTTCCTGCAAAAGTTTAGGAAAAAGATTTTGCACCTAATTTGCAAATGAAATGTAAAAACACCAAATTTGGATGACATGTGCATAAATCACACTGAATTTGTGGTATTGTGCCATTGATTGCATCATCGAAGTTTACATAAGAAAAACGCATATATGCTTCACAATAAAAGAAAATGAAAAAGTCCAAAAAAATAATAATCACAGTTATATAAGATAAAATGTCATAGAAACATAACAAAGAGGAGTGTTAATAAGGGTTTTGCCCCACCCTTAGCTTGAAACCATTAGCGACATAGACTTTCCATGTTGTCAATTAAGTTGTCGGTTACTAAACTGTAAAGTGAAAACCAAACACAGAGTATGTTGCTTTCCAGCTTTCTTATGGACCTTGGAGAAGAACTTAAGACAGCAACCTATCTATTAAGAGAGTCCGATAGATGATGAATGGGATTTATTTTTGGTGATCCAAAGCTTGCCATTCGAATCATTCCAAACCAAAACCTTCAAGATAAACCTCAACAACTGCAGCTCGATGAGGTCGTGAGTTATCATCCAGCAAAATGAAATCTTTGCCAATTGCACCGGCATATATACGGACATATGGATCAAGGCTGGATCCCGATATCTCACACCAGGCATAGTTCTTCCCTTGGACACATGTAAATCAGTATGACCATCGAGTGAGATCCCTACCCAAACCTGCCCACCTCTGTGGTAACCGTGTCTTTCCACAGTGTTGAATAGATGGTATCTAGTGCTTTGTTCTTTCCAGATCAGCAACTTTCCTGAATCGCTCTCCAGTGTGAATCTGGACACTTCTGTAAAAAAGTACAGAAGCTCATTGGTGTCTGTTCCAGGAAACGTATTCTTTTGCCCAAATTAAGTGGGTCATCTCTGTCGTACGGTGATTGGGTCACAACTGGTTACCTTGCATAGAGACCTGCATGGAGAAGAGGCTTTCGCACCGTAATAACAGATATTCTCCCTGATACCACAAAGTGGTCTGTAACAAGTTATGGCACAGAAATGCTCTTTCTCCTTCGGGCTAAAAGAGCTATATAAAATGTTCTTCTGCAGGTGTTGTTAATCATTATCAGTCTGGAGCATATCTTCGAGACACAGAAGTTTTGATTTTATATTGATTCTGAGGCGGTGGACTATACTGCGGGACACAATAAGGCGCTTAGCAGCATCAACCTGTGAAATAGTGGTCTGTAACAAGTTACGGCACAGAAATGCGGCACATCCTGACCATTTTAATGAATCGAGCAAACGGCTTCTCTCAAACACTGCGGGCATTGACTATTATCAACGAATCTAATTACAAAAATTGAAAATCTGCAAAAGTTACATGCATAATTACGAAAGCCAGACTTTTGCATATTTTTTCCTCACTCATATATACCTGTTCTTTTCTATAAAAAAAGTGGTAAGTTCGTTTCTATCATTTACATAATTTATAAAGTTACTTTTTTTAAGCTGATCTTCGAAAAACATGTTTTTCCTTAATTTTTGGTAGATAGGGTATATTAGTAAGATTTTCACATTTTTTATTTCAAGAAATTTCAATTTTTAATTCCTTTAGGTTTGTTAATTTAATAACATTTTTGTAGTCTTTTAAGTGCCACTTATTTTATTTGAGAAATAGTTATCATATGTAAATTATAGAAATTGCTTAGATTTATGTTGCTAACTGTTTATTATTCTTATATAATTTTGTTTCCGTTTTGTATTACATTCTATTCAAAGTCGTCAATCTCAAATTTAAAATAAATTAAGTAAAAATGGTTATCTACACATTTTTTATCGTAATTTTTTCATATAGAACTTCATTTAAACATAGATTTTGGAAGCGGCTAAATTTGATTGCAACAAGAGTACACAAGGTCTTAACGTACTTGTACAAGGTAGTCTTAACGTACTTGTACACTATATTTCCTGTACTAAAATTTAAAAACTTTTGCATATTTTTTATGAATACTTTTAAATATTTGGAGTCATTAACGTTTTTAAAATAAAGTTTTAGTGTATAAAATTAAGAATTAAAATTATTATTCTTAGATTATTTTTTAGAAGATATTATTCCGTTGGATTATTAAAAATTTAATTTATTATTTAATTAAAGATTTAATTTATTATTTAAGTAGCTATTATTAGTTATACGTGAGAAACCTTCGGCTCTATGTTCTTATCGCATGTTGTTGTTGCACCAGGACGCTTCCCTGTACTGTGGCTAGATAAAGGAAAGCGTCCTGGTGCCACGAAAACGTGAGATGAGAAATTGGAGCAGTTGTTAGATGAATGCAGTTGGGTTGGAGTCTTCGTAATTTATTAGTATGGTCCCAAAATGAAGGACCTCCGAATATTGACCGGTCCCACCCAGAATCATTTCACTTGGAGGACATTGCGACCATGACATGTTCTAACGTGCACCAGCCACCTTTTGAGAATATTACGGATTTTCAGTTAATGCGTGACTCGAACTCTCTATCTTCCGACAATGCGAGCGACGCTCTAACTAACAAGTCTACCACGGTTGCGTATTGTTGTCATATGAGAAATTTTTAAAAAAATATATAATTAAATTATAATTAAAATGGGTAAATTTATTTATTTACAACCAAAATTAAAATCATATTTAATTTTTGCTTTTACTTTTTTAATAACTGTACATAATGTCAAATCAGATATTTTTGTTAATATACGAACTTTTCATTTTTACTAAACATAAACTATACCATTGCTTTAGATTTAAGATATTTAATTAAAAAATAGTATATTTAAATAAACTTATAGATCCTAATCTCTTAAAATATGGTTTAATATAATGCAATATGGCATCAATAAGTTAATTGTATATGATGAATATTTACCTTTTTTTAACGAATTATATCGTTTATCTCTTAAAAATACTATACTATAAAAATATACTTCAGAATTACAAAAAGTAATTAAGTGATTATTCTTAGTCAAGTTTTTAAGAAAATAAAAAGCGCATGAATAAGGCTCTTTATAAAGCTTGATAATAATTATATCATACAAATATTTTTACTTCAAGCAGTTGTTTCAAAACTTGAAATCTCTTATGTCTTGTAACATTTGATTAATTTTATCCAGAATTCCCTTTAATTGTCATATTCTATTGAATCCCATTTATTCAAAGATCCAATTTTTAGATAAAATATTAATTTTTAAGACCTTCGATCAAAACTACAATGATATAGGGAGTGTACAACAGATGGCGCCAGCAGAGAAAAAAGGTTATTTTTAGGATTATATCCCAGAGATTGTAAAATCATGTATGTATTTTAACTGAGATTCATATACGAATTTTCAAATTTTCTGTAATCTGTTCGCATATATATATATATATATATATATATATATATATATAATTGATATATATATATATATATATATATATATATATATATATATATATATATATATATATATATATATATATATATATATATATATATATATATATATATATATATATATATATATATATATATATATATATATATATATATATATATATATATATATATATATATATATATATATATATATATATATATATATATATATATATATATATATATATATATATATATATATATATATATATATATATATATATATATATATATATATATATATATATAATTGATATAATTTCGTCAGTTAAAAATTTTTAAATTGTGTCAATACTGAGCATAATACAAATTAAATATTCATCGATTGAATAATGTAGAGCAACAACTTGAAGAAATAAATCTGTATATATCACATTGAAATTAAAATTATCTTAAATACACTTATAAAAAACAAGTAGATTAATCTTTTTTAATAAACACCAAATTTATAACAAAAAACATTTCTGTAAATACTATTATGTATTTTAATCTGTGCATAAAAAATGTTACATTTTTACAATCAATGTACAACATTGTGAGCATGAAAGAAAATAATAACCTCCTAAACAAGAAGGAAATTGTGATCACGGCTCATTCCGAAACTAAAAATGCTCATATTTCCTATCTGGATTAAATTATTTTCTTTATTGATATTAAGATACTTAATTTACAAATAAAGAAAATGAAATGAAATTATCTCATTCAATGGTAGCGCATTAGCCAAGAATATATCTTTGGTCATAAATAGAGATAAGTTACTGAATTGCACAAATAATGAAAGACTGACATCTAATCACTTTCATTTTCAAATTTCTACAAGATACCCCAAAATGATATAGACTTAACCAACATGATTTGATTATTTCAAGATTAAAATCTGATTTATTTAGTTTATATAAGAATTAATAAAACCACTTTCACCAGAAGCAGTGGAATTATATTCGTGATAATAAGTTTTAAAAATTCATCCAGTGTAAATAGTGTTGCGTGCAAAAATAACAATTCCTTCTTTAAATCATTCCATTGTTTCCTACAATAAATATAATTTGCTTTAAAAATAGACTAATTAGCATATAATATTTTCTAGAAGGAAATCTTTCTGAAATTACAAAAATCCACTTACGTCACTAGTCATTCCAAATTTCTTCTGCACATCTTCTTCTTTAAAATCCCTCTCCAAACCCCTGGTAATTTCTTTCATCGATAGCTGCGCTCATGGCTAGAGGCTCTTTCTTTTGTATGCTCCATTACAATGATTTATGCGGACTTTCATTGCCCCATGAAGGCCCATTTAGGAAGAATGTCCAAACGCAGGTCACACTTCATTTTACCTGGACACCATAAAACGTAGTGAACAGGGGTAGGCTTCAAGGTTATAGGTTGTGACTATGGCGCCTGCTTTGTCTCCATTGTCATTTAGTTTGTCCCTATCTGTTTTCCCATTCCTTGTGCATAAAGACGTTAAAGCATCGTAATGATTACCACGAATGGTTGCATTTTACCTGGCACAGCTGGACAGCGGTCCCTCAGCAAAGGTTCGCTGTAGGTAAGATGGCCTTATTGTCAAGTTTTCCCGAATTTTAAAATGCCGCTTGCCTTTTGTAGATCCCTTCTTCAACTTTATCCTAAGGGTATTTCTGAAACTCAGCCTTCCAGAATTGTTCTATTTAGACGAGTTCAAGTATTTTGGTTCGTTAATAGATATTTATTGGGTAATAAAACTGCAAATGACATACATCGAACTACAAATACTTTATTTGCAGTTTAAAAGATGTTAAGATGATATTTTCAAAAGAGAGAGAGAGAGAAATTACATGAATTTATACAAAATTGCATGAAAATTATATACATATAATTCTTTGAAGAAATTTGAGAATCAATTACAAGTGACTGCAGTATAATGAAATTAAAACATAAAAAAAATAACTGAATTTATTTTTGAAAAGCTGTTAGCCTATAGAAAATAAGAGGTAAAAATATAATAGCACACTATTGTGTATATTTAACAAATTATTTCCTTTATATAGAGTGTAATACCCTAGTAATACTAGAGTAATACCCCCGATAACAAGGTATATTAGTCCCGCGTTATTGGAAAACGCTTTTTACGAGCATTCTCGTATATACGCGCTGGTATGACCTCGTATAACTCGCTATACACAAATGATTCACGTTTAACTTTTCTCTTAAAAAGGGGTTTAAATCAGATATTTAAAAAAAATATGTTGTGAACGAAATGTGAGCATTTTGTTAAAATCAAATTAAGAATATTTTAAGCAATGAGATTTATACAAATGTAATTGAAAACAGTTCATTTCAAATAAATCAAATAATTGCAAAAGTAGTTTAATTACGTGTTTATTCACTGTAAGAGTTATCTGAAATAACATTCCACCGCAGCAGAATAATTTTAGCAGAATGTTCAAATGTCAAAACTATAATTTAATTTAATTTGATAAGAACGCAATTGACACAGTGAACAAACGTACGGGAAATTGATTATGAGCTGTACAAATCATTATAAATTTGACAGTAAAAAATATAACGTAGGGAATGAACGCATTAATAAGAAAAAACACGTGTTATACGAGGGACATGAAATCGCGTAATATGAAAACTTGTTATAAGAATACCGTGTTACAAGGGTACTACTGTATTTGCTAACTGATTCCAACTATTACTTACATGCGATAATTTTAGAACGGCATTAAATATTTTCAATTATGTTGCACATTTGCTTTTATATTGCATTCAATACGATAATCACTTCTTTTTTTGTAATAAATGGCTACGTAATTGTCAGTCAGTATAAAGCTAACTGATTGCGAAATAGTTTAAAATAAATTTCTATAATTACAGTCAGTATAGGTCTGTAATTAAATTAGCATACACTTTTAATAAAATTTGTTATTTAATTCCATTATTCCATTAATCAACTATCTTTGAGCTCCAGTGACTCAGTAGCTTCACGTCGCTTCTCGTAAGCTCAGCAAAGTGAAGCATCATTTGCCGCGGGCAGTAGTTGGGAGGGTGACCACAGTGTCCTCTCCTTCACTGGGTTGCTGGAGCTCCGTGGGTTGGGGACGTGTCCACGTTAATCTGTGACGTCCAAAGTCCTTCCGCTGGTGTGCCGTGGATGTGGAGAGGAGGGTGCCAGATCCGGTGTGTCCTCGTTACCTGACCGTGGTTCAAAATTACGAGACACCTTAAAAAGAGCAAAGTCGTACTTTCACCTTCGTGGTGCTCTGATCCAAACGAAAGACGCTCCCAATTGACTTAATTCACACTGCCAAAGGCATAGCGAGCTTGGGTTGTCCAAGTGTCATAAACAACAACAACAGCATCAACTATCTTTAAAATTATCTGTGCATTTATTTCAAGTTAACTTTTAAATAATTCAGTTTATCAAAATTTACGAAAGTATTTCTCTTGAATATAATAGTGTTATATTATGTGAAAGAGTTCAACGAGAAGAGTTTAACTCTTTGTATATATATATATATATATATATATATATATATATATATATATATATATATATATATATATATATATATATATATATATATATATATATATATATATAAATACACATATATGTGTGTGTGTGTAAGCCATTATAATAAAAAAATTTCTTAAATCTAATAATAATTATTTGTAATCTAATTAACCACAATACTAAAAACTTAATTTGCTAAAAACTGTAATGAAATATACAAATTTATAAGCAAATTATTAAATCTACTTTGTCTTGTTTAAAATTTTTTTTTAATGTTTTCCCTAAAAATAAAAATAAGCAACAAAAGTGAATATTTAATTTTACATTCACATTGAAAAATGATAATTAACAATATTCTGTTATAAACTGATATGTGTAAAACTTATGAATCAAGCACCATTGCTGATCGTTTTTGGAACTATCTTGAAATTTAATGGAGCGAGAAATTAAGCAACCGACGGAAGTAAGGCAATAGTATGGAACTGGTAACGTGCATCTTCTAGATTGGTGATCTTTGCGACTCTTTTTTTTTCCGTCAAGTAATTCAAGCGCTGTTGCCACTTAAAAAAATTCCTATAGATTACACAAAAATTATGTGAAACACCACGAAGAGACCAAACCTGGCAACAAGAACTCAAATTAGTAACACCAAGGGGTAAGCCGTCAGCACTTTAATCAAAACAAAGGACGACAGATTTGGCAAGAAAACTCTTGGAGAGATATACCACACTTGTACCATGTGTATAAAAAAATTATTTTGACCCTACTGCCCTCCTCATTAAAATCTTTTAAGTAAAAGTACTTTTTTTTTTACTTTATTCTTGTTATCAAACCTTATATAACCAAAAACATATATCTAACATTGTTTCGAAGCCTGTTCTTTAATATTCAAAGATTTATTTCAAATATCTTGGAAAATGAAAACAAAGCCAATTTTATTTCTCATGTTGGTGACATAGTAGACAGATATATTTTCGCAAATAATAATATGCTGTACTTGTTTGGAATTTTCCTTTCAATTTCGAGGCATAGGCGAGAAGCTGAATTGTTAGAAGGTCAACAAATTATTTCCGTATTGTGCGACTCGATCCACCCTTTTCAGAAATTGACTTAAAAACCTAGTCAAAATGCAGGCTGAACCAGAAATTTCAATGCCATATAGCTGGTGATATATTTGTTTTTGTGTCAAAATGTGCTGGACCAATTTTAAACCAGTTTAACTTATTGATCGATTTGTCTAATTTATTCATTTTACTATAGAAACAAATTTTGTTCTAGAAATTTGTATTTATTTCAATACTTGACTTCATTAATTTAAAGATATCTCTTTATTTGTATCCAAAAGCGAATAATAAATAATTTTAGAGTGTAAACATATATTGTAAGATATTTTTCCTTAAATAAAAATGCAAGAAAATTGCTTTTAGAGTTTTATGCTATAGATCCATTAAATTCGTTACTTGAAGGAAAAAAATTATTTCGGTTTTTTTAGAAAATAGAGGTGACAATTTAAGTAAAATATTAAGCACCCAAAATATGTATTGTAGGAAAATTATTAAATTTTTATAAAAGCACAAGTTAAAAAAATTTTTTTCGTGATGAATTTTTGCTATTAAAATAGTATTTGCAGAATTTTGAAAACGATGAAATTTTTTTTACGATGAGATTCTAAAACTACTTCCTAGAGAATTTTACATTTTCTTAAGTCATAGTTTTTTTATTGTTTTGCGTATGAATGAGAATGTAAAATATAAATTTAAGATACTAAAAAATATGCCAAGTAAATAGTGATAATTGAAATAAATGAAAATTGTAATGAGGAATCGAAAATTTATAAAATTAATTTTAAAAAGAGTAAAAAAATTCAAAATGATTTAATTAAGTTCATTTGTTTATTGAATAGATTTTACTTTTAATAAAATTGTTGCTAAAAATATTTTGCATAATTTACTAATTATTTCCAAAAAATTTCTTCTGTTATATAGAAAAATTGAAAGCTCTGCAGGTTAATTATTTTCAAATATTTCGAAAAACAGTCTCACTATCCAAAATTTATAAAATTAATTTTAAAAAGAGTAAAACAAATTCAAAATGAGTAAATTAAGTTCATTTGCTTATTGAATAGATTTTACTTTTAATAAAAGTGTTGCCAAAACTATTATACATAGTTTACTAATTATTCTTTTTTTCAGTTATATAAAAAAATTGAAAGTTCTGAAGGTTAATTTTTTTTCGAATATTTCGAAAAACAGCTTCATTTTTATAGAATATACTTCGCTTATTATTTCTATATTATAAAATGGCAATCGTAGTACAACGAATTTTTATTTATAACCTGCATAAAACCTAATAGTATGACTTTAAGAAAGCGAGAATTTTGTGATCTTTCATGTTAATATTAAGTTAATGAACTTAATTACGATAACAAACTTAATAAATTTTGCATTAAATTTCTGCAAATAAAACAAAACTGTGATTATATATATTTTTATTTACCCAAATAGATTTTAAATTTTATTTTATATTTATGAACAATATACATTAAATTTATATTTAATTTATTTATTTATAAATATAAATAAATTAAATTCATATTTATAAATAATATATTTATGAATATAAAAAAATTTTAATATTTAAATTTCAAGGTTATTGAATGGATATCATTTTTTAGACCAACAAGAGTCAGTAATCTGATATTTTTAAAATCAAACTTGAAATATTCCATGTATTTAATTTCACTTCATAAAATGAAAAAATTTTATTAAAAAATTTGGTATAAATGAAATAAATAATTTTTCCTTCATTGAAATTCTGGGGAGCTTATTCATGTGTTTGTGGTTTTAATTATGATATTTCCTAATAAAGTTATTTGAAATCAAAATTTATTTTAAATGAATTTCAATTCAAATAATTTTCATTTTCTTAATAGATTTATTTTATTATTATTTATCTTCATTATTACTAAATTATTTTTAATGTATTTACTAATATATTGCTTCATGAATTGCTCAAATTTTACTTCACTTAAATTTCAATATTGCATTTTCTGGTAATAGTTTTCGTTTGAATAAGGGGAAAGTTTGATCATGTTTCCCAATATTTTTGATCCTTCTCCTTCCAAATCATATTACATAATTTTTTAAATATTTTTAAACTACAACAATTAGGCTTACCGCTATGGCTTAGTGATTGGACAGTGATCTTTTAAGCGATAGGTCCCAGTCATTGATATGAGGCATTGTTGAACAACAGGAAATGAATGTTATGTTTCTGCATTCTGCATGCACATCTGTCGGGGTTAGTGCTTGGGAGTTTTCCAAGTTTTCTCCCTTGTGATACGAGAGAAACTGCCAATTTTCAATGAGATATCCTCCTGGAAGGCAATTTATATAAAATTATAATAATTAATTTTAGCAAGTTATCTTGTATAATTCCTAATACATTTATTATTTATAAACTTCTATCTTAAAGAAATTTAAATTGCCAAAATATTATACTTTTCATATCTTATATAAAAGTATTTCATGTTATTTAAAATTGAAACAATTCCAGAATTTTATACTACTTATGACTCTCCACACTTAACATGGTACTCTATATCTGCTGAATTCAAAGATTTAAATATAATTCTACAAATTCTGTTAATAGAATTTTTAAAATCTTATTATTAAATCAATTTTTTTCTAATAATATATGTTCAGGCGAAAACGCAAGTTATTCTGTGAAATAAAGCTACGTGATTATTTGCGGCTAGGTACAACAAAATTATTTATGATTGTATTTATAACCCATAACAAGGACGTGGATGGAAAGGAAAACAAAGAAAAGACATCTATTTATTCAAGCGTGCATTTTGGATTTCTCGAATATTTTTGCTCTTTTCAAATGTCATCAAAAAATAAGAAGGCAAAGGCGCATCAAGTTGTTAATCACACATACACACAGCAATCGCCATTTTTGACCACATAAATTTTTTTTCATCTATGAATATTTTCTTATTTTCTTTAAATTATTTTTGATGATTTTTTAATAGTAAAATTGGAAATTATGTTTTGTACTTTTATCATAAGAATAATAATAAATGGATCAATTCAAATTTAATAACAGACAGCAAATTTAATAACAGGCAAACAACTGATAATATATATATATATATATATATATATATATATATATATATATATATATATATATATATATATATATATATATGAGAAAAAATGCATTTGTAGTATCAAAATAAAACTAGTATACAAAAATAAAATCAAGTATAGCAAATCAAGAAATAATACTAGACATAAATGTTAATAGACTGAAATATTCATAAGAAAATAAGAATTAGCAGTTACTTAGGCTTTATCTTGGAGGTACAGCTCATTTAATAGGATTTGTGATAAATTTCAAATCCATTCTGAAATATATGGAAAATCTCCTTAATCAATAATCAGTAAATAGGTTGGCAATTTTCACAACTCTTTCATTTTTACCATAAGTATAAAGTGATATTAGAACGCGATAAATTATTCTTTAAGTATTATCGACATAACATTTATAAATGGGTCAAAACATAGTCTATTACTTTTCCACAGAATACAAAAATGAATAATTTTTCTTACTAGAACCTAAAAAATATAAAAGTTGATTCAGATAAGAAAAAAAAATATCAGAAGAAAAAAGAGAAGTTTCTGATATGTAATTACGCAGCAATGAATTTATACAATTGAATATAGTAAATCATAAAATATTATTAAAATTATTTAATTTATTTAAACTATTGTGGTTAAATATGTCGGTATATGTCTTGAAAGTTGATAACTTGATAAAATGAATCCAAGTGATTGGAACGACCATCTCATATTTGTATCACCCAAATGCGTATAATCACTTTCACAATCCTCAATTGCTATTGTGTGAGAGTCGGTAGCCATAAAATGAACTTTGAAATGTCGCATTTTTGATGGAGGACTACTTTTTATTATAGAAAAATGAAAACCCAAAATATTAAGGCGGGTCATTAAGGGACCAAGTAGGGCGTTACGGTGCTCAACAACGAACAATGGAAATTTTGGAATTTTTTCCTCAAACAAGATTTCATTGTCCATGAGAAAAAATTTAAAGATTATTCCTTGTGTTCCACAGAAAAAAAATTATACGCAGAATTAAACATGGTGATATGTCATAGGTCTCCTCGTTGAATTGATTTGGTGAATAGAAATGAAACTTATCTGAAAAAATGTGGGACCACGAGCTATTGCTTAGTTCGAAGTAGAATTTATGTCGGCTTCATATTCGATTGGAAGTGTTTTGCATTCGAATTGTGTAACTTTAATTAAAATTTTATACCAGAAACTTGAAAAAACTATTTGTTTTTAAAAAGTATAAATTTCTTAAATTTTCTTAAAACTAAAGCCAATTCTAATATTAAAAAAGGCTCATATAAATTTCCTGAAAAATATATTAAAAATAAGTTGTTTTTAGTTTCTTGTTACTAAAGTACTTATGAAGGATTATTTTTAATTATTTATTATAAATTGAACTAGAGGGAAAAGGATTAAGAACATGGTGTAATGAATTATTATTCTTATTTTTGACTCCCTTTGAAGATGAAATGTTTAGTAATGAAGATTATCATTATATGAAATATCATATAATGATTATCTTCATTACCAAAGTTAAGAAAGAAAAATTATAATAAGGTTCGAAAGAATTTTTCAAAATTTCCAAATTTCGATCTGCCAAGACCTCAAATATAGTTCAAATATTCATAGTTTTTTTAAAAAAAGATATTCATTTTGTTAAAGAACAAATTTTACACGAAGTCTCTAAATTTAAAATTAGGCTGTGTTGTAAATAATTATCGATCACGGGTAACTTATTTTTTATAAATTGTTGGTACATTTAAAGCATTTAAGACATCGCTAAACTTTATTATTTTAAAATTATTTAAGAAATTGAAATTATTATTTTATTGTCAGATATAAAAAAACTTGCTTACATTACACGAAAAATCTGAATGAATGAATAAATGAAGTTAAATTACAGCATCTGAAATTTTTGAATGAAAACAAACTTCCATCATTAAAAAAATGAGAAAAATAACATTTAATATTTTTAAAATAATTGAAAAAACTGTAAATGTCTAAAATTAAATTTAAAGTATTAAAACATATCTAAAATAATTTTGATTAATTTCCAAAAATAATAATATAGATTTAGTCTACATAATGAATTATTTAATAGCTAAGTTTAATTTTGATATTTTAAGTTTTCAATAAATGTGTTATAACACATAATTCAATTTCCACAAAAGAAAAAAAAATCTTTGACACTTTTGATTTATATATTCTAGTTTCACAATAATTTTTTTCTTTTATGTTTTAGTAAAAAAATATTTCATTAGGTCTGTATCAAACGATAACTTTTTCAGTGACTTTTTTTATTAATCAAGATTTGAGATGGACTAAATACGAAATATTCTGTTAGGAAAGGCTGAGCGTTATTCTAATATTTGATTGTGAATTGTCGGAAGAGAAAATCAGAAGAGGAATTTTAGGAAGATATCATATCTATAGTGATAATTATAATAAATATTAATTTGTTATTATTACTGTAGTTTCGGTGTCTGAAGAATACTGTAACACAATAAAAATAAGAATAATGGCAGTAAGTAAGATAAATAGAAAATAGTGCTATTCATACAGTATGAGGTTTGTTTTTCTTATTCTTGCTTGATAAAACTTATTTTATAGAAAAATATAGATAAGGCATATTCATGCATTTCCACTAATTATCTTGAAAACTATGAATGTACATTTGAAAACTATGCAAACGCGAAATTGTGAATGTTTTCATACGTTTCCCCCTTTTCCCAAATAAATGTCAATTGCTCATAGTACTTCGTTTGATGTTTGCTCTATTAACACTTTTTGCATACGAAAGCTAATTTCTCCAAAATCTAAAGCTTAAAGTGTATTCCGAAAGAATGCAAACATCCATATCAAGGTGGGAATTGAATTCACGAATTGTTGAATTGTAGGCCAAAGCAAGAATTCTTCAATTGACACAACTCGGCAACTGAAGTTTGTAATATACCTAGAGGTATATAATAAATAGACTATGGAATAAATTGTGCATTAACAATAGGTATGAATTATTCCATATTTATTTTGAATTATCCCAATTAAAAACCAGTGAAAAATGTAATTAAAATGGAACGAAAGCTCCTAGTTGATAATATTTGAAAAATTTTTAGAGGCTCTATAAATATGGCGAGAATCTGGCTGA
Organism: Latrodectus hesperus; assembly: GCA_037975125.1. Classification (NCBI taxonomy): domain Eukaryota; kingdom Metazoa; phylum Arthropoda; class Arachnida; order Araneae; family Theridiidae; genus Latrodectus; species Latrodectus hesperus. The sequence continues at coordinate 27,574,689 of CM075856.1, read as the reverse complement.
CTTGAAGATCAAAATGACTGTCTATATCTCATCCATCATCCCTCCAGTCACCCCTCCTAAAGCAGAAATCAAATATGGCGTGACCTACATATTAGAACTCCGAAATTTATTCGCAATTTGACGATTTGTCCACGAGCATGCTCACTCAAGTTAATAGTGTCATTAGAATTTTCGCCATAGGAAAGAAAGGAGAGGAAACTATCTAGTCTGTAATTAGGGGCCCGTCGTTGGCCCCTAAGTAGAGATTGCAGGATCCAAAAAGGTGAAATTCAGTGACAGAACGCATGTCTGTCTGAGAAAAAAAAGTGAGTTTTTAATGATTCTCTCAGGAGACATTTTGATTATGCGAGTCAGGTAGCTGGAGATAGAGGACCAGCAAGGGAAGTGTGGATCTGTTTAATAATCAGATTACTTAGGGTACTTCAGCTATATTGCAGAAATGATTTCTCCTTAATTTTAGTTTTATAAAAATATGTTTGATGACACAAATGCAAAATTGATAGTATGAGAATTGTTGAAAATATTTAAATTTCTTTAGTATTCGGAATTAATTTTCTTACTATATTTTATTACCTTTAATAAATGTTGTCAGCTAACATAAAAAATGTTAAGTATTATAAAAATGTTAATTAAATACAAATACACTTTGTATTATACTGGTGAATATAGAAATACTTTCGGTGCCTATTCTTCGATAACATGTTCCTTCTCTGGTAGTTAAATTAAAAAAGGTAAAAATAAAATTTATGAAAGGCTCAAAATTATATTTATGAAGCAATGATTTTTGATTGCTAGATTAAGGACATTTTGTCTGTATATCAAGCTGGTATTTTGTTGCAAAATTATTGTAACAGTGAGTGACCTTTGGCAATAGTAGAAATAAGATAGGAAAATTTGACATATACGAAATAATTGATAAAAAAATGTATATTAAAACAAAATCCGTACATGGGTAATTGAGCGGAATAATCTTAAGTGCTCTTCATGATTAAAAAGATGAACATTCATGCTGAATCCATAGTTTCGGTTTGTATGATTAATGTGTGGAAATCTTAATAACATTTGGGCCCCAGTTAAGTTTTGGTAATTTTGTAAGAATATTTTTTTATCCTACGCCCGTCCTCGGTATTTCTGCCATTAATCGACGAGCAGCCCAATAAAAAGATGAACAAGTATAAAAACAAGAATAAAGTCCTTTAGTAGCCTCAAAAGAGTTGTCTGGTATAAACTTCAAAACTTCAGGGCAGTTTTTGAGGTGAGCAGCATCCATATCATCATGATTGCAGAATGGACAACGAGCAGAGTCCATTACATCTATTCGATGCAGATGCCTTTGTAGACAGTCATGTCCAGTTGTCACTCGGAAACAAGCGACACCAACAGCTCGTGGTAAGGAGCCAGGGATTCTATATTTTTTGTAAGAATATAAAATGATCTTAAAAATATTTTGGTAATGTACCTTAAGGAAAACTATATTTGCAAGAACTGGTAAATATGAGGTATGTTTTAGTCAACACATATCGCTCATTTCATCGGATGCTCGTTCTAACTTCTAGAGATTGTGATTTCCATTGAAATTTACACTCTATATCACAATCAAGAAGCTGAAAGCAGTCATAAGTTCTAAGTGGAGTCGTAATCATCATGGATCTATCATTTTAAATCATTGCTGTACAGCAGTTCACTAGAATATTTTAATAATTCTGTTTTTCTTGAGATGAAACTAAAATGCTCTACATAATCAAATTTCATATATATCCAGTTAATTTTAAACTAGAATTTAATTCATGGTTTATATGTAATAGCTTTTGATAAGAACAAGTAAATTAAATGTTTTGCACATTACTCAAGGTATCTCCTACTACCAAATGGGACCTTTAATCGTTTCGACATGACATTGATTCCATAATTCTTCATGGACACGTCCGTCATACATCCCACGTTGGTCGTTGGTGTTATTTAATATTATGTTGCTCGCTCATAATTTGATACAATGTTATTCTGGGCAGATGTCGCTCATCTTGGTGATTAAGTAGATACAGTCGCCCACACTGCGTTGATTATAGTGGGAGGTAATTAGAAACTATTTATTCTAACCATGTTCTTAGCAGTGTTTATTAAAAAATGTTGAAATCTTTTAGAATATTTTTTAAAAGGAATGTGAATACTTCTATTTTTATCTAGAATAAAAAGTTCAAAGTTTATTAATTCAAGTCATGTGGCCGTAATCAAACCCGAATTCTTTTAACTTGAATACAATACTGGCTTTGGTAACACATTGGAATTTATATTTTTATTCAATTCGATTATTATTTGTATACTCTAATATCGTTATTCTTAACTTTTAAGTGCAAGTAGATTTGCATATTTTCACTTATTAATAAACAGAATGATTGGCAAACTAAGCGAGTACGAATGCTAGACCAAAAAATATATAAGTTATTAAAAACAAAAAATCCATATATAAAATACAAGGGAAAGCAAATTTAAATAATATAATAAAAACAGAATAATTACGGTTAATAACTATTACGAGAATATCTATTTAAGCGTTTTTTCCTTCAACGGTGGGCACTTGGGTGATGAACCCTATGCCACAACAAGGCCAGAAACTGCTACTCATTAGTCATTACCCAGCGGGCACATGTGAACCAAGCCAAGGAGGTGAGTAGAGTTGACCGCGTCATACCACCACAAATCCGTTTACAGGGTTGGCCACATTTATGTATCATCACAGAAGAAAGAAAACAGAGAATGAAAGCAACATCCATGCCCGAACTGGGATTCGAGCCCGGGACCCGTAGCTCAGGAGTCAGGAGCGCTAACCACTCAGCTATCGGTCTGCTTATCTATTAAAAGTAGAATACAGAATTTTCTCTCTATTACTATTTAAATCTTTTAAACAATTGTTCAACAGAAATTTATAAATTTAATTAAAATGATGAATATTATAATTATGAATTTTACAAATATTAATAATTATGAATATGCAAATTTCAAAATTTATTTTTTTACTTAAAAAAGATAATAACCATTAAGAAAATGTGACATATTTAAATTAAAGTATTTCAATTTTTTAAAAAAAATTTCATTTTTCTAAGAAAAATTAAATTGGAGCAAAGAAATCGTAAAGAGAAATGAGCATCTGTATCAGAAAATGAGGATGCTTTCACCTAGAATTAAAGCACCAAAAAATGTGATAACACCGTGAGGAGACATATTTTCCTGTCAGGTGAAAAGTAAGTTTCCCACGCTACTCAACTCATCTCCATGTAACAAGATTCCAGTCTAAACTCAGGATGCTCTTTACAAATTATTTCAGTCTTCTTTTTTTATTTGTTTTTTTTATTTTTTTATTTTCCGTTTCGGCGAGTATTTTATACTTTCTTGATTTCTTATTTTGCTGCAAGTGCAGAGAGTTTTGTTTTTCTTTTCCTGCTCTCTTCAAATACCGTATAATCTCGTTTATAATAGTCTATTAAAAGTTTTTTTTATGTTCAATATTTTTATCAAATAAAACAGAAATTTTGCACAGAAATATATATAATATTTGAAATATTATTATACATATTTCTGTGCAAAAGTATATTATGTAAGCTCTATTTTTTTCTTTACAAATTAGCAGTTTTAGTTTCAATTTCTATATATATATATATACATACATATATATATATATATATATATATATATATATATATATATATATATATATATATATATATATATATATATATATATATATATATATATATATATATATATATATATATATATATATATATATATATATATATATATATATATATATATATATAAATCATGACCTTATATAATATTTTTATTAATTATCCTATTTTTCAAATTTTAAATTTTGTAGCAGGTTATAACAATTTCCATTTACCAATTTTTTAAATAAAATATTTTAAATTAATTATTTTTATTTTTTGAATGAAAAATGTTAGACTTGAGACTTTTTTTTTCAAAATATCTGATATTGTAAAACTCTCAAAAATATATTGTGGTTGCACCAGCATGCTTCCCCCCTGTTTGCTCTGGGATAAATATTCCAATGGAAATGGCGGGAAAATCACTGCACCTTACCTTCCGTATCTTCGGACCAAGCACTGGGCCTGATGTTACGCACGGAGTAATTTAACTTCCGTTTCCGTCACCAACTGCATCTTCAAAGGATGCAAAAAACCGTTGAAATGACTAACGGTTCCAAATATATGGAAAACCTTTCAGCATGAAGACCATATAGTTCTATCTTCAAATTTCTGTATTTAAGATTACATAGTAATATTTTTTTTAAAATCTTATCTTTTACAATGTTGTTATATAGCTCCACTCTTCAAATTAGCATTGTATTAGACACAAATCGAAATATTTTTTTTAATTGTTAAGACAGTTAAAAACAGTTTTTTCAAGCTAAATTTTTCGGTAATATTTTTCAGTTAAAAATCTCTTAATACAAAATTTATAGTTTTAGGCTAAATTTTTCGGTAATATTTTTCAGTTAAAAATCTCTTAATACAAAATTTATAGTTTTAGCAAGAAAGTAAGATATTTGGAATCAATCGATAAAAATCAAAAATGTATATTAAATAAACTAAATAAAATAATTATTTCTATTGTAATGACTATATTAGTAATAATCGGTAACAATTTATTGTTTATGATACGATAATTCTAATATCGTTACTTAATTATCATAGAAAATCTCATAATTTTTATAATTTTAGTGTTTTTATTTTTTATTAAATATTATTAAGTTTACATATTTATTTTCTTTACATAAGAAAACAGTATAATCAAAAATGATCAAAAGGAATATATTTGAATGTAAATATAATAAATTTCAATAATTTTTATGTGACTATTATATATAAAGAATATATAAATTTATTGGACATCTATTATATTGTCGTATGTAAGTTATGTATATATACATATACATACAAATATATATATATATATATATATATATATATATATATATATATATATATATACCTATCGAGCTCCATATATCATAGTGGGCACTATATATATATAGTGATATCGATATATATGATATATATATATATCTATATATATATATATATATATATATATATATATATATATATATATATATATATATATATATATATATATATATATATATATATATATATATATATATATATATATATATATATATATATATATATATATATATATTTAAAGCAAATATTGACTCTGTAACTCTCAATATGGAGATTTATTGAGACAACTTTTATTAAGAGACTGTTTTTCCAAAGCAATTGAAATTTAAGTTTTTATTTTAATTTGTAAAAAATCTATATACAGTTTTCTCAGATTTTGTTACGATTAAATGCCTTAAGCGAAATGCAAGCTAATGCATGTTAACAGAATTGAATTCCGAAATGTAGTTCAAGGTGTTTGAACCAAGCTCTAGTTGATATTCCGATAAATAGATAGAGGCTAAGCTGGTACAAAGATAAAAAAAAAACTGGCGACATAACTTTTGCTAGGTAAAAAGAGAAACCACATTAATAACTAGTTTTGGGTAGATCTATCCGAGGTTAAACTAAAACGTAAAACACCGCAAGTATATACTTTTGTTCCTTTTTTTAATTGATCGCTCTTTTCCGCAAGTTCTACTATTTTACATATGCGTTATTCAAACTGCTTTTGAAAGAAGAATACAAAAAGGAAAGACCCGGCCCGTATCCCGCCCAACGTAGAACCAAGGCAAGATAATAATGCTCAGGGTGTCCGAAATCTGCCTAGTTACATGCACCCAAAAGAAAAAAACAAATAACACAGTGCCAACAAAAGGAATGGGTAATAGCGGAAATATCAAAGCAAAAGTCAGCGGCAATTAGTTCTGCTTCCCAAAGTCTTTCAAAAACTGAAAATTTGTTTGTCGCGGAACCGGAGGCGGAAATGTTGCGCCGTAGGGAAGAACTTCAGGACTAATTTTTTTTATAACCTCCCTATTTAAGCCAAATATATGAGTAAAATGGAAAGTCAAATAAATAGCAACTTCATAAAGGCTTTTTTTTTCATAGGGTAGAAAACAAAACAGATCCCTTCGATGTTTGTTGTTAAAAGGCAAAATCTGCGATGCTTCTCATTTGCATGTTTTCAAGGACGCGACGAAAGTATCGATATTTTGGCACTAAGCCAAAATACTAGTTTGTTTTTTCCCTCATCATGATTTACGGTGTGTGTGTTCTTAAGAAGCTTTTAAATAGTCATATAAAATTAGCATAAAGCAAAAAAAAAAACTGATCATCTCATTTTTTTTGTAAAGAAAACTATTTGTACGTAAACTTTTTCGTGTAATTTTCTACCACGATTAATTTTTAAATAACGTAATCCTTGCACAAATTAAATATTTTTCCTTTTTAATCAGCCTTTTTTATTATTAAATAAGTACCATTATCAATATACTTATATAGTTTATGTCCTAATACTAACAATAATGATGATAATAATAATAATAATAATAATATATATATTATGTTATATTATATATATATATATATATATATATATATATATATATATATATATATATATATATATATATATATATATATATATATATATATATATAGTGAGAATATTATGAGTGAGTGAAAATACATATTTATACATACATACAAATATACAATACATATACAAAACAAATATATTTAAAAAACCATAATATTACGAAATATTAAACATGAATCTAAATTTAATTTCACATGTTCTGATTAAACTTAGATTTGCATTGAAATAGTACGTATATTTTGAATTATATTTTCTTTTTTTGAAAATTTAAGGAATACACATCTGTTTTGTATTCATTAATTAAGAGTATCGTTTAAAATCATTGTAATAAATTCATAATCACAAATAAATACAAATTCTATGTTTGAAATGAAAATTAAAAAATTATGACGTAATTATAAATTAATATAAATACTGTGAAAAAAATAAAATGTGGATAATGAAATGTTACTATTTTTTTTATATAATCTTATCCATTAAAATTTCCCCACGCATATTTTTGTAAGCATAAACAGTCGAGTTAGACAGTTTGAAAGTCATAAAAATTAATTTAAAAATTGTTCTCATATTTGACTGTAGGCAATAGAAAACACTTCAGAGAAATGCATTTGAACTTCCAAATCCTCCGAACGGTAGCAGGCTGAAAGAGAAAATCGATATGTGTGGACAGAACATGTTTTAACTTTTTGACAAGGTAAAGTTAATCATAGAACCACCAACAAAAGTGTTTCTATTGTCCCCAAACAAAGATATATTGGTAGAAATATATTTCCTTTTTATCAAACTTTCCCTTACAAATCAACAAAACGCCCATCCTATTATGAGGTGAAAATTTTTCCTGGGCTATTTCCAAATACGGAGGCACTAGCATGTGTGATCTCGACAAGCCCCCGTCTTTTATTCCGGGGACATAACTCAATGTCTTTTTCCCAGAAAAGTTCGAAATGGACCTTTATTACCTGAGAACCACCATCATTAGCCAAGAGGGGTGGAACTTCTTGGTCTTTTATCACTTAGAAAATTTTCTTAGAAGGTCCTAGAAGATTATGGTCAGCTTTGGGGAGCTACCTTTGTATACTAATCTCTTTCCTTTTTCCCGTCGATTCGTCTTGCTTGTCGACCAGCGGATGGACATAAGCTGGAATGATAGCTAAATTTAATTTTTCGTATTAACAAAAGAAACTTGTTCGGAACGGTTAGTGAAGCTCGAATTTAAATATTTGAAGAATTCTTTAAGATTTTCAGTTATTATATATTCTTTTTTTAAACAAAAATTAATCCTTGGTGTGATTTTATAATTTTTTTTTCATATGAATTAAAATACAAATTTGAAATTATAAATCATGCATAATTTTGATATTTTATAGTAATATCATATTATGTCTGATTTATGGTTTGAAATTTTTCAATACTTTTTAAAAAATTTGAAGACGTTAATTTGGCTTGAATTGCAATAAAAAATATTCATAATTATATTAATATTTAAAAATATTAATATTATAAAAAGTATATGATATTAAAAAAATATTATTTCTTAAGTATAAATTGCTGTCAACCATTAAAAGGATTGAATAATAGAAAAACATATTTAATATTAAATACCTTAATAGCAATATTTTTCCCCCATATTTTTAAGAAATATTACTCAAAAGTTATTATTCAAATTCCGTTTGAAGCATTAAAGTTTGAAATTATGGAAATTATGCAATCATGGTATTATGTGCAAATAACACTCATAAATATCCTGACTAATATAACTTAAGATAAAATTTAATTGAAATTTTTCAAAAATAATAATGATTGCTTAAAAAGTATTAATATCTTTCTCTGGAACACACAACTACTCGCTTATTCTAAAAATGCCTATGTAAGTTGTTTTAAAATATTTTATAGTATTTTCTTTTTTTTTTAATTCTACATCCAAAACGAAATCATTAGTTAATATCTTTATTTGTATTTCTTGTTCACGAAGGCTAATTTGAAATGTGTAATATAAAGTAGTTTTCAAATCTTAAGAATATCTACTGGTATAGATTAGAAAACATGTATAGATTAGGAAATCAAGTTGATTAGCAGAAGGTTATAGTGTTATTACTCAGTTATCAGTCCTGTAATACATATTTTATCATTTTTATTTAGTAAAATCTTTTTATGTGAATTATTTCATTCTTATTTAAATAAATTATATGAAGATTGTTCACAACATTCTTAAGAAAACAGAGTATCTTTCAATACTTGATGATAGTATGATTTATATAGTTCTCCTTTTCAAACATGACCGTATATTATAAATACTTTTTGGTTATTTGTTGGGAACGAATGGTTATATTTAAATTCAGTTAAATTCTATTAAAACTTTTTAAGCGGGAATTTAAATTTTTTGAGATTGGTTTAATTTTAGGAAATAAAAGAGTAAAAGTGCAATTTTGAGTTTAATTCTTTGGTGATGCCTTTAAGATTGTATTAGAATACACAAATTATTTGACTGTTACAGCTTTACAAAAATCTAATTTAAAAATGCTTTAATATCTTTTTATCAAATATAAATAAAACAAATTAGAATCTTTTCATGTATATCTTTTCACAATAAGTTTAAATCATAATGTAATAATTTCTATTCTACATTTAATTTACATCATTCATATTATTAAATCTTCGATTTTATCGATGCGATAGTTTGACGCTAGCTAAAAAGCATTAAGTATTTTTTTATTATTTGAAATTACTCCCTATAATTCATTTTATTCAAATTAATTTTTTAAAAAAGCAAATATTTCTTTCAATGGATTTTACACAAAAGTGAATGTATTTTCAGCCATCAGCAACAATTTTTTAGTGGACCATTATTCCATTACTGAAGTTCTTTTAACTAAAGCTATCATTTATAAAAGTGTGTGTAATAAAGTTTTTTTTTAAATAAAATAAAATTAAATATAATTCATCCACTATCTTTCAACAAAGGGATTTTTTTTGTACATCATTACTTAACTATTTAACGAAGGAATTCAGTTAAAACCCTTAGAAAAATATAAAGATTTATTGGATGCCTCTGCGTAATGCTTTAAATACGATGCTTATAAATTTGTAAAAAATATCTCCTTACCAATAGCATTGAATGTATTTTTTTACTCACATACGAATACCATAATCTGCATTATTTTGATTTTTCAAATCCATTAATATCATATAGATGGTACTTTCTTTTTAATTGATATAACAAAACAAATATTAAATGAAGGAGCATAACAGAAATAAAAAAAATGTAGTAGAGCTGACAATTTAAAAAAAAAAGTATTAGTCATTTCATTGTTAATTCATTTCCACTATTAAATCATTATTTACTATTAATCATTGCATAACTATTAAATGATTTTAATAGTATACAATTTAGCTTTTAGTATCAACTTCTTTTCAATGCAATTCTTTTACGGTTTTTGGAATCAACTTCTCTTCAAAAGGATATGGAACAACACAAAAAGAGAACCAAAACACTCTCTTAAGAGGAAAAAAATCCTTTCGTGTTTGACTTCTTTTTTCTGATAGCTGGATGATCCTTTTTGATCTTTCCACAGGCATGTCCAGCACAAAGGTGGGCGCGTAAGATAAATGCGGGTCCCTCTCCTGATCCCTCTCTTTCTAAGCCGACAGTGGTGCCGAGCTAATTTCGGGAAAGGTAGGGTTGAGAGCCCCTGCAGGTTGGTTTTGTACGTTGTCCACTTCGACCGCCCACAGCGACAATAGGATTGGAGTGGTGTCGAAAAGCCCTCCTTTTATCTCAAGAATGTGGCTGCCAAGTGTCCTTGATGGGGTCATAAATCATTCCAAGTTTGAACTCCGGATAGAATCCAGGTAACGTAAGAAAATTCTGAAGGAATTTTTGCTAATGAATGCTAAACATTCAATCATGTTTGGCTTCAAAAGATTGAGCATCTGCTTGGAATACTGGTTTGAATGGAATTGACCAAACTCCTCTTCTTAAACGAAACTTATTCAAGAATCTTATAATCTGGTTACTGAAGTACTAATACTAGGTCAGATTTTTTTTTTAAATACAATTGAAATACATTGAAATGTAAGGATGGCCAGTTTTTAGGGAATCGGGAAAAAGAAACTTTTATAGTTTGATTCTAAATCTCAGTTCTTAAGAACAATGAAAACTTTTTCTACAGTACATATATATTTTAAGCAATATAAATATTTTTCATATTATTTATGCACTTTTTCCAAATATATAAATATTATATTACAATAATATATATTAAAAGTCAAACATTTTTTTTAAATACCTTATTATGGAAATGTAATATTTAATATAGTTGAACCTTTTAAAAATACATATATAGGATACAAAAATGCATATTATTTTATAGTTGATATTGAAATTAAAGTAAATAATATGTGTGTGAAGATCAATAATTTTTTTTTTTAAATTTGATACATGGTTCCGGTTGATTGCAAGGGCATCATTTCATGGACATGATAATGTGTAAAATTTAAAACACGGAGGAAGACAATGTTTGTAATTTAAAAAGATAATTGATAAAGATATATTCTAATGACTATGGTCTTATTGTTGATAATTCAATAAACATAAGAAATCAATGTAACTTAAATTTATTAACGCATCGTTGATATATTGGTATACGTATGATATAGCCCCCAAGAGATTTCTCGGCAAATTTGCCATCCTTTCTTTTCATTATAGTGTTTCTGGTTTTTGTTTTGGTATTGCTTATTTGAAATTTTGTTGCTTTTTTAGAATTTTTTCCTGGCACACCGTGCAGGGTGTCCGACATTCTAGACTGAAGCAGAGGCACAACCTGATAGCCAATAGGAATAGAACAGGGCCTCTTCTTCTCGTTGTCTGTCTGCCTGGTTTGGTTTTTTATCATGTGTTATGTCATATTTGTGATATAAATATGTTTTTTAAGTGGTTACAGCGTTAGAATTTCTTGGCGATGAAAAAAAGTCGAAAAGGTAGCCAATGAGGGATATATCCTACTAGTTCCGTACCATTTTGGTATTATGTTACCCCAGATTCATTTAACGTAAATAATCAAGTGAAATGACATGTGAAAAAGATCGAGCTTTATTTCAAATAACTAAGACTGGTTATTTGCGTTAGAAATTTATCGAAATAAGATATATATAATAACATAATGTATTGGGAATGTATTTTTACAAATAAAAATGTGCAATCTATTTACAACTGCGAAATTTTTACAAAAATTATTTATAAGTAAGTACTATGTAATTTGAGATTTGTATAAAAAAATCTATATTTCACTAAAACGTATTACTGATCTCAGTTCCTATATTGCATAAAGTATCTAGTCGGCAGCATAATGGCACAAAGTTGTTTTAAGGTCCCTCCAAACATGGAATATTGCCTTTCAAAATAATTCTTCCGAGAAATGTAGACCGTATTTATCAGTTCTATTGAAGGTAATTCGAAAAATTCCCAGGCAACGAGAAATGTAGACCGTATTCATCAGTTCTATAGAAGGTAATTCGAAAATTTCCCAGGCAACTTAAAGCAAAAAGATATAACCCATCTTCTGTTGTTCAACATTGACAAGATTGAATTTCACATCTTTCGTTCCACTAGGGTCGTGGTGAGGCTTCATTGTCATTTCCAGGTGTCAGCGTTTGTTTCGGCCGCTCATTGTCCTTAGGGAGATCTCGCTTGTTTGAGGGAAATAATTCATTCAAACTGCTGATTCAGAGCCATCTTACCATAGTAGGATGGTAGGGAAGAAATGAAAAACAGGTTATTCTTGGTGTTTGTAAATATTGTGATCTAGTTGCATTAAAGGCAACACATTTATCTTAAAAAACGAAATATATTTTAGCGGTCTGTTTAAAATGTCACTTTCAGGCCATTATAAAAGCATGTGTCCAACGTCCTATTACGATTATTGAAATAGTAAAGCTTCAACCTTGAAGACATGTTTGCTTTTTATTGTAACGTAATTTTATTTTAGATTCGTGTAAGATTTTAAAAATGATGTTGTAAAAAAAATTATTTAGTATGAAATTAGATATAGGTAAACACTGTTGAACTGAATTTATAGGTCATTATTAATATAACAGAGATCTACAGCAAAATATAGGGAAAAGTATCATATTTATATCCAGGAGATAATAAATTCTCTACCAAATCCAATTAAAACTGTTGCTTAGGGATCACCTGTGCATACTAAAAGTTACACAGGGACAATTGTAGCGTGACAAGGAGAGGAAGGTGTCAACTTAGATATCGACTTCATTACTTGTCCATGGTTTAAATTTACTAGGCAGTTGGTTATGCATAGCGAAAACAGATTGCTTGATAATATAAAATGCATACATGAGTTTTCAGTTATTTCTGTCATAATATAAATATTTAAAAAAAATAATAATAAGCAGTTTCATATTTTTGTAAGATATAATATAATTTTTAATTTATAAAAAAATATTTATATGCTTGTATATGAAAAGTGTGTAACGCCTTATTTCCTTTAATTAATACATTAAGTTATAATACATATGTAGGGGGAAATAGAACCACAGAGAAGAAATTTACTTGTATAATTAAATGAGTTTTGTAATTGCTTAATATTTCAGTAACCATGGCCAGTGAAAACAAGAATGAAAATTACGCAGAAATTATTAAAATAATCAAGACTTGAATTTAAGAGCAATTACACTTATTATTTTTCTTTCTGGGAATTTAAAGAAACATGAATTTAAAATTTTATCAATGGTCCTAAGAACAACCTGAAAAAAGAGACGCTTAATACGTTTTAGGAAGCTTGGTGGCTTAGTTGTAGAGTTTCACGCTGCCAAGACACAGATCCAAGGTTCGAATCCTCGGCCTGGGAAAGGTTGACTCAGCCTTTCATCTCTTCAGTGGGTCGCTAAACTAAATACCAAGCATGCTTGAAAACTAAACACTGAGGGCATTAGACTGAACACCTAGTCGGGATTTCGCACTCCAGAGCCTCTCGGTCAAGAAAACAGAGATGGGCAGTGTAGCCTTTGGCCCACATGGGTTGTCGTGCCACTGAATTGAGTTTAGTTTATGCGTCTCAGACAAATGCATTCTTCAGACTTATATATCAATCAGTATGTTAATCGAAGCAATATGATAGTTGCGCAGTTTCGACTATAGGGGATCAGAAAATTATCAGTCGTTGAAGAACATTTGTTCAGAATTTTCCCCAGGTACGCAAATGAAAAGATGATGGGTGTCAATCAGGTCAGTAGCCAATCTATATAGACTGTCTCACAGGGTGTTACTTTCTAGCTCGTGAGACGGGTAAAAAATATTAAACCATCATCCATAAGTGACTTAGCGATTCTTAGCTCATGTGTAGATATGCCTGTTAAAGCAATATCCACCAATCTTACATTGCGTGCACTATAAATTGGATTGATACAGAACTTGAGCAAACTGGATAATCTTTTAAAGGAGAAATATGATCTTCTACCATTGTTCTGTTTGTCTCTCATGCTAATGATTTCAGTATTTGCAAGTGGAGACGAAAGTCAGCAATTCAATTCCTCCTTTGTTGTTTTTGGGTATATTTCCGTATCATTAAATTGAATGGTTTATCATTTCTGATTGCACGCTAAAGTGATCTGGTGATTCAAAAATAAGTTAATGCCTTTTTGTAATTAGTAGTACATAATCTATAATGTAAATCTCACTTGCGATTTATCAGCAAGAAAATGCTTGGCTACATTAATGCAAGATTTTCGCTCATTTATTTATAATGAAATACTTTTTCATGGTTTGCCAAAATATCAGAATCAGCTTAAATAAAGTGTTCTGAGAATATATTGCATAAAAATCTTCAGATTCCTAGGAATACAACTAAAACATTTTTAGCCAAAAGCCACATTTATCTGGTATTTATTCCTAATGCACATTGGTAACATATTGAAACACTAACTAGTATAAATCTTTTAAGATACTAAGAGAAAGGATTTATTATCTATTGAAATTAGTAGTCCTTTATTGCAATAAGGTATTGATTTGTCTGTACTCTAAATTTTAATTAATAAATTAGCAATGTGAAATATAACACTACATATTACGAATCATCATATCATCGATTTCTTATTTTGAATTAATGAGTAAACTTCATTTCAAAACATGCATCGTATCATAAAATAATGTGTTAGTTATTGTGTGTGTGTATTGGACAAAATCTCTACTCCTTGTAGTATAAGTTGCATTGAATCGCGTTCTCTTGTGGATAGTAAGGAACATGTTTATTATCACTATAAGCAAATGAGAAATATGTAGAATCATTTAATCAGAAATCTAATTCATAAACATGTTAGAATAAAATATATGGAATCTTTTATGACTATTTATACAAATAAATGATTGAAAAACATGTTAAAAATTTGATGCTTTCTTTTGTAGAAAAAAAATTTAAATTTTTATGTATCAAAAAGAAAGTTACATGTATGTGTGAGTTTAGGAATACTTATTTTCACTAAAATGTGTTAATAATACAATGCATTGAAAGTTACTAAAATTAATTAACTTTTAATTTCTAAAATCACTGCTAGATATGTTCATTTATATTCATATATACATTTTTACATTAAACTAGAGTAATATAAATGACTATCAGTGAAACTTGTTTAAACTTTCAAACCATATACGTGGAAAAATAGGTCAGGTAATGCAAGCTAGAATATAATGACTCCATCGCAAGAGAATATTTAATTGGGCTTGGCTCGAATCTGTTATTTTACAGTGACAAGTGACTTTTATTCACGAATGATCTACAGCAATTTATGACTTTTAAAGAGCATGCACCAGCATGCTTCCTTGTACCCAGTCCTAAGTTGGGATCTACCAGATAGATAGAAGCAGCCAGGAGTCTTCATGATTTTGAAGCAGGTACCTAGCAGAAGAAACCCAATACTTGGCTTGCCATCTTCAGAAGTATCATTTCAATTGGAGGACATTGCGACCACAGCTTATTTAACATGCCCTAGCTGCTTTTAGTGAACATGACGGATCTTAATTTGGTATTCAAACTCATTACCTTCTGATAATGAGAAAGACGCCTTAACTAACCAAGAAACTACAGCCCTTGTTTAAAAAAGATAATTAAAAAAAAGGATAAAAATATAAAGACGAAACTAAATATCAAACCATATTTGAAGATGTTTACTGTGTAGGTGTACACATATACGCATGCAAGGTACTTTTCATGGAATATGTTTGCTGATATACAGTGTGATCTTTTTTAAAGTGTCAGTTTTGGAGCGCCCTGTAGCGCGATCTAATAGCCGAAATGGCACCGAACTTGGTATTTAGACTAATCAAAACACGAGAAAAAAATTCCGTAAAAAAATTAGTTTCAAAAATTGCAGCGAGGGCATTTTGTGGCGCTTTACAATGCATAAAATGTGAGAAAAGAAAAATACTAACACCTACAATCGTACAGTTAAATTATTAATGTTTATTTCCTCAACTTCCCCGGTGAGGAGTTAGACCACATTCAATGTAATTACCGTTCTCAGAAGTAATACCGTGCATTCTGTGCTCAACGTTCTCCACATCCGTGCGTAACATATCACGAGAAATATTCCGCACTGGCTTTGTTATGTTGTCCTTTAGAATAGACACATTTGATGCTCCACCAACATAAAAGGACGTATCGGTAACGTGAGAGGCATGGCCACTGGAGCTCATTTACTGCAGCTGAGATTATTGAGATTATTTGTCGGAGCTGTCTTCTACTCGCTTTTATAACCTCTATTATTGGCACTGTCATTGTGCAACATTTGCATTTTTCTTTGATACCCGCTAATTCTCGTTATTGTAAACTACAGTAGCGCCACAAAATACCGGAGTGACGACTTTTGGAATTAATTATTTTTTCACGCAAATATTTTTCCCGCGTTTTGATTAGTCTAAATTCCAAGTTTGGTGTCATTTCGGCTTTATTAGATCACGCTACAGGACGCTCCAAACACTATCACTTTAAAAAAAGATCACTATGTATATACCAAATAAATATTTCAAACTTCATGGATCTTATAACTCAGAATATTTTATAGTTACTAACTTTTTTTTTTCTAAAGATTTTGGAAGGAGATATGAAAAATTAAATTAAAAAGAAAGTTTTATAAATGGCGTAGTTCTTAAATCTAATAACGTTAAGAGCCATTTTTCGCTGTGACGTAAAGAGGAGAAATGGAACAACGTGTTTCAACACGATCGGATTCATTCATGATACTCTGGGAACGTCTCCGAAAGAGGATGCCGAAATTTTTTTTTATTTTTTCTTCAAGTCAATTTCTATCCAGTCGCTTCGAAAAGAAAAAGCATCAAAAAACCGCACTCAGTCGCGAGAATTTTCACTCGCTTTTATTTGTCTACATCTTGTTTATAGATTTCCTGATCTGAATAATCGTGAGAAGAACCTCGGAGTGACGCATTCTTACGCCGCTCCGCGATCCGCATCGCCAGCTCCTCCTGTCAGGGCGAAGGGTTTTTATATTTATTTTGTCCGATTTTCGGCCTGAAAATAGCAGGGAAAAGTAAAAACAAACCAAATCGAATCACTCATCCGAGATTCTTTTCTTTTGCTCTTTTCAGATTTTGTCGTTTCATGTAACGGTGAATTTTGTCACCGATGAGAAGTTTCCAGCTTTCTCTGCAGTGAAATCGTTTTAACTGTGACCGTCGCCGGAGCTTCACGGATGGTTCCGACTTTGAACTGAATTCCTCAAAATGGTTAAAGACGATGGAAGTTGACTGTTGGCTGACACCGAATGACATAAACTGAAATAATTTGAGAAATTTAAGAGATTTGATTTGTAAAATTTTTTCCTAATTTGTCATTGTCATGTGTGTGAAAAATAAGCGGCTGGAATTATTTTTTTTTAAATTCTTTTTATCTAAATAATAAAAAAGGAGATTTATAGTTTAATGAAATAAATAATTAAAAAAACTAAACATGAGATTAATAAGACAAATGTTAATGAATATCTTCTCCATCAGTGCGGAAGTATCAAGAAGCACTCCATTATGTGTTTCTGTTACATTGTACAAAAAGTAATTAAAATGCAATAAAATAAAATCTCTCAACAATTTTTGAAAATCATTTCATTTTTTAAATTTTTTAATAATCAAAATAAGGCAATTGTTATAACAAAACAGCAAATCTCTAAATATTCTGGATAATATCGATAGAAATTTACTTTGTTTCATTTAGCACTGCACATAAGTTGAACGTTATTTTATTAATAAATTGTTCGTAGAGACAAGAAAAGAATAGAGCCCTCTTTGGGAGATATTTAGATTTTCTCTTTTCGTTGAGTAAATAAAGAAAGTACAAAAATTATTTTTCAAACTGAGCAAATGGGTTACTTCTCAATTTTTTCTATCTATTTAATGATTTATGTTGCCAGTAAAGACATCAGTTTGTTTATGAATTCTAGGTACAATTTTAGAAAGCTATTTTATATTTTTCCATATTTAGCAAACAAGAATGTTTATTAGTAATATATATATATATATATATATATATATATATATATATATATATATATAATCCTTAAATAGTCTTGGTATTTCAAATTTTAGAGATATATAATATTTACAAATAAATTGCATAATTATATTGGGCATTGGGCAAAACAGTAAACAGTTAATTTTGATCCGAAGAATAAGTTCTCATCTTAAAGATCTTTCAATTTTTAGATTTCTTCATAAAATTTAGTTTTTTTGTGCGTGTGTGTATACATACATCATACATACATACATATATATATATATATATATATATATATATATATATATATATATATATATATATATATATATATATATATGCATATGTATGTGGATGTATAATATAGTTAGTAAAGATATATACAAGAAGTACTAAATGTATAGTATATTACACATAAGTATTTCTTTTAAGAAAACGTTTAATATTTTTTTAAATCTGGTTATTAGTAACCGTATTTTTCTACAAATATTTTTGATAAGTATGATCACAAGTGTGATCTGTATCCCTACATAATACACATTAAAAACATGTAAGAAATTATATAGTATACGTTATTATTCAAAAGTAATTTTTTAATCAATACTAACTACATTATCAATTAAGTAATTAAAGACATAGTAATTTTCTAATTTAAAATCTTACGTCTAATTTTTGTGTGTTTCAATGATAACTTAATTGTAATTTAGTAAATGAAGTAAAATTGTTATAGCGTTACTAGAAGAATTTATAGAAGTTACTAGAAGAATTTATAGCGTTGTTTAGAATTTAAGACGCATCGTAATTATTTTACATAAAATAATTTAGTATTAGGACAAGTCTATCTGAATAATACTCAGTATTAGATCATATGCAGTTAGAAGATATAAAATTTGTTGTATAATATGGTGCTAATGTTTGTGTGGATATTACTATAAATCATTAATTAAATTATAATTTTAAACTTAAGAATATCAACAGAGTTTTTTACGAAGATATTTATTACATTTATTAAGAAGACATAAAATAAATCGTGTTTTAACAGTAACAAAATGGTTTGATCGATTTCAATTTTCTCTTGGTATATTATTTATCTTGTTGTAAACTTGTTTATAATGATAAAATCCAATTTTAACTATTTTATTTAAATAATAATGATATTTTTTTATTCGAAGCACAATCAAAACCACTTTTACTGAATAACTACATTCTCAACGTCAAAGTGAGATTGAGAAACGCCTAATCTAGTTCTGGTAATTACCCTTGTTCCCGCTGGTACCATTACCACCACAGCTTAAGATAGTCGATTTTCTTATTACTTTTTCAGTTTTAAAGCAGCCATCATTCGGGGCCGAAGCAAAGTAAGAAGTCCAAAGATGTCTGAAGAGGTTTTGCTTTTAATTCAGTTTCCCATTCAAACGCCACGTGTGCCGGCGAACAATAAAAAATATTCCGCTGGAAAAAAGAAAAAAAAGAACTTTCTCTCGGAGTTTCGAACATTTCATCGCAATTATGATTCATTTCGCTGTCCCCCTCCCCCTCGTCCTACTCCAACACACACTTAAGACAATACCTTCATCTAAAACGACCTCCAAAGAGTTTGGTGGCAAGAAGAAATAATTGCGTTCCAGCGGTCAAAGAGGTTGCACATCGATTCTTGAATGTGAATCGATTAAAATACACAGCTCTGGCTTTTCGATTATTGGCTCCTCCGAACCTTAACTTCGTGCCTAGAATTGTCGATTAAAATCAAGTTTTTGTTTCAAGTTTCGTTTTTATTTTATCTCGGTTTGAACGGAGTACTTGTAATAAAAGGGGGGAATTTTGCTTTAGAGATGATGGCCATTTTTTTTTTACATGTTTTGTTGTGAGGATTATTAATAGTTTTGTGTTAAGATTGTTCACACAATTGCTGATGCTCTATTTGGTGAGAAAAGCCGGGTGGGAAAAATGAAATGTAACAATGGTTGGTTAAAGTACGTAGTTAATATTAATTGTGATATCTTTCCATTGATATAGAAGACTTCCCATAATATTACATGTTGGTTGCTCTTTTGTCATATTGTTTAAAATTATCTTAATTATTTTTTTAACTCATTGTGTTACTTGTTGTATAACAATATTCAGTAGCTATAAAACTCGTAAAAAGTGTAATTATAAATCGATTTTTTTAATAATTAAACATTTAAATGTAGACTTATAATTCAACGGTTCTTGCATTTGCAATCACATCAGGATAGTTAAACTTAAAAATGTTTTGATAAGTATATAAAACTAACCAAAATTATTCAAATGATTTAAATTTTTTGAAATAAAAGTACAAATTATATATATATATATATATATATATATATATATATATATATATATATATATATATATATATATATATATATATATATATATATATATATATATATATATATATATATATATATGTTTCTTAAATTAAATTAAACTGGATATATATTGAAGAAACACCTACAAATAAAAAAGTATATTGATCATTGGGGTATATTAATCATCGATATCTTATTTTCATATTTGTTAATAAGCATAATATTAATTAGTATTTTTATTTTGATAGGCTGCCATATATTGATGGGAAAAGGTGTCGTTTCTGGCAGATTGTAATTGCAATACCTGACACTGCTGAAGTGCATCATAGAGAATGAGTCAATGCAAACAATAAAAACTTCCCTTGCCACAACCTAATACAGATCAAATGTCAGTCTTGTCATTTTAGCATTTATTAAAATTATGATATTATTAAATTTATTCAGAAGATTCATTGCGCAAAAATAGGTGACAGTAAACAAATGCATATAATATATTTTATTTTATTTGATGATTAAACTAGAAATTGTTAAGTTGCATTTAAAAATAACATTTCTGCATGACTTTTCAATTCTTAGCTATTCTAATGGAATAAATATCGCAATTTATTTTTAATTTAACTCTTCGATACACCTTGAAATTTAAAATGTCTTTTGTGGATACAAAATATAATTCATGCTTAAAATTTTTTACTTTATGTAAAATAAATAATTATAATGTTTCTTAAATACCGTAAAAATAATCTGCATGAAAAAATAATAATTTCACCAAAAAAATTTATTCATTAATTTAGGTGTAAATTTTCGATATTGGTTTGATGAATTTTATAAGGTGCAATACATTCAAGGAATTATATCTATATTTATCTCTCTCTGTATATATCTATATATATATATATATATATATATATATATATATGTGTATATATATGTGTATATGTATATATATATATATATGTGTGTGTATGTATATATATATAATTCCCTAGACAATTTCAAATGGCCTATATTTTAGAGTGCTCTTTAGTTCCTCGCCAACTTGGCGCCACATTGTTAGTGATGTTGGTTTATTTCTGGCAATCTTATTATTTTTAACGCCCTCTTGTTTCTTCAAACATGCTTGGCGATAAAAAAAAAATCGCCAGTTTTTGCCAAAGGCACTCTAAAGTATATTTTTCCCAAGCAGTTCCACAAATGAAGAAACAATTCTCTTTCTAAATAAATATATTATATTTCATTGTAAACAATTATCCTGTATAGTTACATTCGAAAACAGGTTTTATTACTATTATGAAAATTAAAAATAAAAATAATTTTTATTAAAAAAAACTCATATGAGATCTACGATATATTTCAAAATATATCCAATTTAAAGCTATTAACAAATGAAATTTTGAAAGATAAAATACATATTTCTGAGATAAAGTACATGAGACGTTGAAATATAACAGTAAAAATAAGAAGGATATAAATAAATAAAAAAGAGAATAATTAACAGTGAAAAATATATTAAGTGTGTTCATGAACTTAAGATCCTATCATTATAAGTATACATATGTGTATATATATGTATTATAATATGTAGTATGTATATATATTAAAATATTTATTAATTTTATTTTTATACATATATATGTATATATAAAACCACCTCATAAATAAAACTTGTTCAAATTAATATTTTTGATTTATTAGAGCATTGTTAAATGCATAAATGTATATAAAAATATATTTTATTAATTTTAGGTGGTCCATAGAAAATAAAAATATTAAAAAAAAAAAACCGAGAAAAAATTTAAAAAGTATTAAGAGACGATGATATGTAAATTGTACGTTTGTTAAACATGTAATTCAAAATGATGATAAGTACAAGTTTGACCCACATATACACACAGGTTCTTACAGATATTTAATTCATCACGCTCGTTATTAATTTATAATATTTTGTTGTAGAGAAACAATCAATCAAGTTATAATCTCCTAAAATTAATTATTTTTTATTATAATAACAGTTAACATATTTCATCTTATTGATTTTTAAATTTTTTTTTCGTATTCATTTTTTAAAAATTTTAAAATGCTTCTATTTTTAATAAAGTATATAATTTAAGTTTGAAAACATTATCCCAAAAATAATTTTATTTTGATTTAAAAAATAAAAAAGTTTGTTTTAAAAAAGAGTTTTTATAAATCATCGTGCAATTTAATGAATGAAAAAGGAATCTTTCTTGGGCATGAATTTGAGAATTTAGCTACGGTATTTATATAATGTTTGATTATAATCTGGAAATCGATTACCTCATTTTATTAATCGCCTGTTTGTCTCGACAATAAAACAAAATTTCAAGTACGTTAACAAATTTTCAAAAATGTATATTAAATTAAAACTTTTGGTTTCATACAACCCTTTTAAAACAAAATTAGAATAACTCCTCCCATCCACTGAACAGCTGTTCACAACCCCTGCACAATGCCAGATTTGTGAGCAAAAGCGCGTCCAGAAGACGTGGACATAGCAACAACTGAGGGAGTGGCGACCTCCACTTGCAAGACATAAGGGGAAAGACCACCTGTCCCTCCTTGGAGTTCCTCCATCTTCGTCTTATGCCCCTTCTATCGATACATACACAAACCGAGGTTGCAATCGTTTCTCTTATTTTTTACCACGCACCTGTCCTGCTCGCCAAGATCAGCTGACTGATTGGCGCCAAGTGGCACCTGTTATGAATCCGAATTTTGATATTTTGATGAGTTTCAAGTTACCTACAGTTTTTAAAAGTAGAAACTAACAAAAGGATCTGTGAATAATGATAATGAAAATTTAAATGGTATTTACATATCGATATTGTTTAAGTAAAGTTCTATGGAATTATAATCAATAATTCAAATATTTTGAATTGTTTTAATAATTTAAATTAGTTCCAGATAAATATTAAAATAATCTTGAAGTTTAAAGAAAGTATTTTGATACTATTTTGCTCAGAAAGTTAATATAAGTTATTGAAAGCAAAGAAGCACACCATTTGGAAATCGAGAATTAACATAATAAAATTTTTTTTCATAAATAATGACCTTAAATTTGAAATTCTTTTTGGGATTCCTAAATTGTAGTTTCATATTGGTTATCTGATTATTAATATTATGGGCCTCGGTCAAGAAAACAGATACGGCACTGCAGGCCGTGACACTATATGGGCTGTCATTGAATTAAGCTAAACTGAGTTTAGTTTAGCTTTAATCTGACTGTTAATCAAAATAAATTTGTGAATTTATTTTGATTAACAGTCAGATTAAAGCTAAACTATCAGTAGTTCATATGAGGTAAACACACACATATACATGATAAATACAAAGAACATTGAAATTGGAAACAAATTGATCTAATTGCAAAAACATTGCAATTTTCCATAAAAAAATATGAAAAGTAACATTTAAATCATTCTTAAGAATGTGTTACATATAAGGAATGTAACACATTCTTAAGCCCTTTATCCAACATAATAATTGGTTTAAATGGTATATATCTATCATACATAATTTTGTCTATGAATGTTTTACGTAATTATTGCTCATTTTACTTAATGAATATAATATCTGGATAAGTTCAAGTTCTTATAAAATATCGGTTAAAATTTGTTTGATAAACAAAATACATAGGCTAAAAAAGTAGAAACTTAAAAAATAAGAAAAATACAAGGTAACAATGTAAATTCATACTGTATACAACATATACAGTATGAATTTAGTTAATTATGTATTATAGAACGGTCCTGTATATCTGTGTTCTGTAATACTTATTATGTATTATAAAGTGAAGTTAAATTTTTAAATAAGTGTTATGTGTGTTGGAAATGTTTTCCTAATCAGAGGTTATCCTAATCAGGTACTACACATTAAAAGGTCTTTCTTTAATGGCCCTAACATATAAACAGATAGTGTCATACATATTAAGACAAATTTGTATGGATGAGAAAATTAATTATTAACTCTACCCCAAAGACTTTCTCAAAGGTTAAATTAGTATTATTTTAAATAATACTAATTTAACATTAAACAGATTTTTATTATTATTTATTATATGTGAATTTTCGGTCACAGTACAATCTATGCATAGAATGAACTTTTTCACTGTCAAGAAAATGTGAGGACGTTAATAACACTAAAATATTCATTGGTAAATTTTTTTAATTATTTTTATATTTTTCATCCTAAATCTTTTACTTTTGGAATAATTGTTTGATTTATTGAAGTATAAAAGTATTTCTGTTCTTAAATGTTAAATATTTTAAGAAAAAGGACAAATACAAGAGAATATATATATATATATATATATATATATATATATATATATATATATATATATATATATATATATATATACATAAGTCTATCTGTAAAAGATAATCTCGTTCGAGATAAAAAATAGTTTTTAATTGAACAGTAATAAAATTAAATTGTTAAAAGTATTCACGCTGTATGAATTTTTCTGGATATATGTAAATCCAAAAAGATGCATTTTCTTATACTAGAATAAGTATACATTTAGTTAAATTTAAATTATATTAATTTTCCTATGTAAAGGTTTCAATAATTGTAAGAAATGAATCTAAAATTAAAAAAACAATTATTTGAAAAATTCGAAAAAAATGTATGTGAAAAATATTATTTCAATAGCTATTTGTGTTTTCTCTATAAATAGAAACAGAATCCTGCTGTCTGGATCAAGCCGCAGTGATGAGAAGAACTTTATAATGAGCAATATCGTGCCAAATTATGGCAACACTTGAATCACTCCAGTGACGTCACGATCTAAAACAGGTGAGTTTTTAAGAAGCAAAATGCTAAGCCCGTGGACCGTAGCCCGGATTCTGTGAGAAAGTTTGCTCTTACAGGGTGACCTTTGATCGGGCAGATGATGTCTTGCCCGCCCTACCCTTCCCCACCCTCCGCATCTCGGATTGTGGAAAGGGTCTACCGGAAATGTCATCATGTTCTCGGCTCATAACCCCTTCTATCATTAAGTCGGAGTAGTGAAATGTTGTCGGTGACGTCGCCTATGTGTCGTAGTGATGTCGCGGAAAAGACAGAGTTTCTTTCGCGATCTTCGTCTTCTTTTCTCAGCATCTTTTCATTCTGCAGCATTTTGTCTCAGGCTGTTGATGGGAAAATTGAAATAGGCAGATTTCCGTGTGCGATGCTGTTCTGGTCTGTTCAAACTTGCGTGTGCCAACACACTTGATTTAGAACAATACAGAATAGCCATGGGTTTTCACGAAAGATATTTTTTTTAATTTATAAGCTCAAGGATTTTCTCTGGAAAGGAGATATTTTTGAAGTATAATCCATAAAAATTCTTTACTTACACTTATTTGTGATTTTATTTACATAGAATTATTTTACGTGGACATAATAAATCGCGATTATCGTCACAACATTATCACCGCATACTCTATATTATCGTCATACTCTACATAATAGCTATATATTGTGCACAAATTTACAAAATATAAAAAATTTTCTCTTTTCAATTAGATGTTTTTGCCTTTTAAATAATGAAATTTCATAATTTTGATACTTGAAAATATTTTACATTGAAATTTGAGGAAAGAGAATAATAATAAGTGTTTATTTGATGTTAAAGAATATGATAATATCAAATAAAATAATATTGTTGAGTGCCAGAAATTTAATGAGTCAAATGAAATAGTCTTTCTAACACATTAAATAAATGAAAAAACAGCTTTATTCCTCTTATGCAAATCGATTTCGAAGTCATTATTAGCAATTGCTAGAAATGTTTATATTGTTCAATACAAAATTTACTAATCTGTGTAAAATCAGATATCTGAGCTCTTTCAGAAATCAATCAGAATCAGAAAGGCTAGTCAAATATATATATATATATATATATATATATATATATATATATATATATATATATATATATATATATATATATATATATATATATATATATATATATATATATATATATATATAAATAAGTCTATCTGTAAAAGATAACCTCGTTCGAGATAAAAAATAGTTTTTAATTGAACAGTAATAAAAATAATTTGTTAAATGTATTCACGCTGTATGAATTTTATAAATATTTCGGTTATAAATACTTGAAATATATAATTATCAATTTTCAGGAATGTTCTTATAATGGTGTTTACTTTCATAATCCCTTGATGAAAGAGTAAAGCTAAATATAGTTGATTAAATGACACTAAGTAGAGTCAGAAAAGGATTAAAAGTACCAATTTCAATCTTAATTGTTGTAGAATAAAAAAATATACATTATATCATTATCTTTACATTTTCCTTAGAATTTTTGAATATTGCTATCTTTCTGGGAAAAAAATCGTCTTAGAAATTAATAGATTGTGATTGTTTAAAAGGGCTTACAAAAGTCTTGAGTCAAAGGCGTAAACCAAAGATTTAGAAATTTCCAACGCTTCATTTTCTCCAACATTTCATTATATAATGATGGTGAGGAGAAAATTTTTATTTTATTTCAAAAATAATTCAACCTAATCATTGGATCATGATAATAACAAATAATCAATAATAAATATAAAAAAAATTTTTGATCTAGGTGTTTTTGTATTTGGCAATTTACTTTGACTTGTTTTCAAATTTTAAGATTCTTAAATGTCTCAAGACTGTTATTGAATTAGAGAGCTTTACGAACGATTTATCCTAAATATTAGATTATTAAATTTGGAAGATAAGCATCATGTGTCAAAAAGTATAAACTTGAATTTTAATAAATGCATCCAATAAACAAGGTAAAATAATGAAAAAAAAACATGATATTTCGGAATTTTTTTCAACAATTTACTGTCTACAATATAAGAGAAAGAATTGTAAATATTAAATCACATCCATCAATAATGCATGCCTTATTAGATGACTTATAATTTTTTCAATTTAGAACGTCAAACTTACTTGTTTGACCATAGAGATAAATTTTTTATTCAAATTTTAAAAGTAGTGTAAGTTTGTCACATCGTTATCATTGCTATGGTTAGTAGCTGAAGAAGCATGAGCATAAGAAGTCAATTAAAAAAGAAGCAATCTGAAGATGCAAAATAAAATTCTGACGGTACAAAAATTGGGCAATCACATGGAATGGAACTTACATGTGTGCTAGAAGGACAAAGTATAATGAGTGTTTTTCTTGATCCTAAACTATTATTTATGCAGCAACACTTATTTTTGAATATGTCATGCAGCATATAATTACTTCATTTTAGTCTTATAATCACATGAAAAACCCTCATATTGACAAACAAATGTTTGGCGAACATCTAGAAGGTGGTTAAAATTAACATATCAACAAAATTAACATAACTCTGGAAAATAGCAAGAAAAAAATACAAATCTTGTAAAATATTAGCATATGATTGAAATGACATGTCAATTAAAAAGAATATATAAGTGTGAATGTGAGAAGAATACTAGAATGTAGGTACATTGAACAAAGTTATAAAGGAAATGATGAAAACCATGGAAAATTTACAGGTAAGAAAGGATAATTATAGGATGAATGTATAGATAAATAAAGAATAGTTTGCAAGTGACGAAAATTGATGATAAAAAAAAATTTGGGTATCTTTATAATAAATCTATAAGACTCCTTTTAAAATAAGGTTTTTCATTCATAATAGTTTATATGCATATATACCTGTATAGAAAAAGCAGAAACTTGATAGAAGTGAATGCAAAAAGTAGAAACGTAACATTATTTGTTTAATAGATCGAACCCAAAACATTAAACTTCTGAAGAGGATTTAGGGTTATTTTGGTAGATAATAAAATTACTTACAAATAGCTTTATATGACGTTAGGTTGTTCGCTATGGGATATCAAAAACCTTGTAGAATATGATCCCATTTCGAAGCCATGATAACTACATTTTAATATTTTTCTAAATTTCCAAGTATACAAAAAAACCATAATAACAAAGTTTAAAATACAGCATACAGAAATGTGTGAAAACATTTTTATTTTTTATTGCACGGGAATTTCCCATCTTATTAATTTCCTCAAATAAATAGATTATGTAGACAACATAGGACAAAAATTATTATATATTCAGTTTTGTCTTCTGTTGAAACAGATAAATAAACGATGTAGTTTTACAAAATGCAATTTCATTGCTTAATTATTTTAATATCTTATACGATAAACACTTCTATTAAATAACAATTTAGATTTCAGAAATTATTACGAACATAAAAATGTGTCACTGACCTAAAATACTCGAGAATGCTTCGTTACAGTATTGAGAGAAATATTGACATAAAAACATTCAAGGAAACGGAAAATTTGTTAAAAACGTTCGTTCTATATTCAAAAACAAAAATTTTGAAAATTGTCTAAAAAATTTTTTTTCATTTGTATCATTGAACAATTTTACATATCTGAACTAGTTCACCAACAAACATTAAAAAAGAATATGCAAACAGACTGCTGATAAAATTCATCTAAAATAATAATACAGATTGAAAACAACACAACTTAAAATAAATAGGTTTTCTGATTAAAATAAACAGTAACCGAAACCACAGTTATATAAATATATAACACGCGCATAACTTTTATTTGAATTGCTATTTCCAAAGTAGGAGACATGGTATTTACACGACGAAAGATTTACTTTGAAAATAAGTTATTTACCAAAAAAAAAAAATGTTGTATACGGTACACTGTCTCCCACGATCAAGTTGGGCGTAGGTCTTTTCGCTTGCTTGAACTTCACTTAAATGGACTTTTATTACAACAAAATTTCTGTTATATATCTTAAGAAAAAAAACAGTGACAATGCTGTGTAGTGGGATATCAGTGAAAAAGTATTTACGCTGATGGTGGTTTAATGGCTGTAATTGCTGTCTTTGCCGTTGTTTGCAATTTTCTACTTGTGAAACTAAAGACCCGAGATTTGCCATGGAAAGTCTTTTATTCTTAACTTAGCTTTTATTATTTGGGGAAAAAATATTCAATAGAAATTTATTTTCTGGGTTAACAACGTTGATAAATATAAAATATTAGTAATTGATATGAGAGATGTTTAGTGTTTAAGACCTCTAAATTTTATTGAATCTTAAAAAATTTAATATTAATTCAAGAACAAAAAATGTTAATTGGTTACAAATATCTAGTTATCTGGTTCCTTTAAACCGGATTGACGAGGTAAGCAATTTTAGCGTCCATAACAATGAAAATCGACATCTATTCACAATTTAAATGCGAAAGATAATATAACTATTTATATTTGTTATGCACACTTTTGTTGCCTTGAGAACTACTCCTTTATTTATTTTTAAAATAAATTTATTTAGCTAGATCTTACGAAGTTCTTTGTTAGTTTATTGAGGCTAAATTTTACTGTAAGAAAAATTCTAATAAATGAACAGATTCCAATATTTTAGTTTTTTCAAATTGTAATTTTATTTGTGCGAGGCATGCAAAAATCGTGAATCTCGTACTTAGTGCATGATAGTACATAGTACATTTAAAACTTAATATAAGTATAAAAAGTATATAGTATAAAATTTTACTTAATGCATGATTGCAAATATAATGGAGGGAAAATTTCATTTCTGTACTTAGTGCATGATAGTATATAGTACATTTAAAACTTTTATATATTTAAAGCTTAATATAAGTATAAAAAGTATATAGTATAAAATTTTACTTAATGCATGATTGCAAATATATTGGAGCGAAAATTTCATTTCTGAATAATTTAACTTAAATAGGAAAAATTCATCATCTTAAAAGCTTCATGCTGGATGAAATAAAGTATGAAATTTCTCATTAATTAACACGAAACGTAATATGCAAATAAAATAATTAATTTTCTTAAACCTACAATTTTTGTGTTAGTAAGACATGAGCATTAGCAGTCCGTATGACTTCAGTTACATAACTGAAAGGAAACTACCACGTGATTGCTGATTTACACATAATTTATAGTCAAATTGTTTTTAAAAAACCATGTTTTGCGGCACAATAAACGTACTTAAATTTTCAATTGAAATCTAACATTAATAATAAATCCTAAAGAATTTTACATGATAATTTAACTATATGAAATTGAACAAATAAGATGAATTGAATTTTTAAATTTTTAACTATCGCTCACCAATATATATATATGCATAAAATTTCATATATTATTTTAATAAAAATTGATAAAAATTTTAATAGATTAATATTTTTGTAAATTAGTTGTATTTAGCACATTTTTTGAAATACACGGTAAAATGTATACCTTTTATATATGTCTACTACTCCCTAACTATGATTTTCATATATGCAAAAATATTAAAAATAAATGATCTATATATCATTTGAAAACATTTTATAAAGAATTTCGTAAGTATTATAAAATTCTTTATAAAATTTTTTATGCATTTTAAAGCTGTCATTAAAAATAATTTTATTAAAAATATAATTCCTTCAAAATTTTGGAATAAATTTTTTCATAATTTCATCCAAAGTGCATATTAAAGAATATTTTAATAAATTACTTTTATTAAAATATTCCTCAGATAAATTTATCTTGAATGAAAAATATAGACATTTAAATTATTTTTTACTTATGTAATAGAATACTTATTTCTGCAAAAAAGCTTAATTTCTTTTAAAACAAAACAGATTGACTTATGTTTAGTTGTGATCTGCTCTATTTTCAGAAGTTTAACCAATGTACTTTTATAAATTATTAACTGGAAATATTGAAAATTCAGTCTTGATGAATTTGCTTTCTTATAAGAAATATTTTGTATACATACTAAAAAAAATTTACAATCTAATTTCATCATTTTGGATTCTACTATGTGATAGCGTATAGACAAAAAATTTTAATATAGCCGGAAACAATTAAAAATTCAGATAAACTCCAGGTATGTTTAAATACGTGGAGTTTTATGTTGATTTTCTTTCATCACAAAATGTCTTATTGAAAGTAGAGTTCAAGACTTTGTTATGAAGTAAACAAATAGTCAAGGGCTACCCTAATGTAAAGGTAAAAATTTACAATCGGATACCCCTTGATTTCTTGGCGATTTTTTTGACATTAAGATATGCACTAAGATGTGACTATCAATATGGTCGTTACACAAAAGCTAAACTAAGAGCTAAGGTTAACAGGGTTACTAGAAATTAAACTTTATCGTAAATTTTTTCTTCAAACCAAGGGTTACCCGACTCTACACCGAACGTAAAATTTTAATATTGCTAGAAGTATATTTTTATTTCAAGAATGCAGTTTTCCTTGAAAGTCTATAAGCTATCTTATACCTCGCGTTATTTTGAAAGTAATTACGTTTTAAAAATTTTGGGAGAGTTCAAGTTGACCAATATGATTTTGAAAGCTTTTCCTGATATTTTGAGAATACAGTAATAATAAAGTATTATTTTCAAATTAAAATTCTTCCGAATCAATAAAGAAGATATTAACACCTATGTAGTCTTAGAATTCATTTAATATTCGAGGTGTTAAACTTAAAAATTATTATCTAAGAAGAATTCTCAAGTTGATTTATAGAAATGGAACATTAATCAAATATAAATTCATGTACATAAGGTTTTGAATTAGCTGAAGTAAAATTTTGAATTCATTAGAAAGTTTATTAATTTCTCTCTAATAATTCATTATAAAGTTTTATAATTTTTAATAATTCATAATAAAGCTTTATTATTACAGATAGCAGCAAAATAATACACTTTAGGAAAAATATTTGAAACGGAAAATTTAACTATTCGAATTATTTACTTTGTTTAAAAATAAAATAGCCTTCTTTATTTTCTTCATTCTTAAATGAAATAAATAAATGACATGAATTTGCTCTTTTTAAATAAATAGGCTATCTGTTTAATGTATATTTTAATATTTATACATACTTAAGTCCTTTAGAAAAATATTTTGATTCTTTGAAAAAAAGGAAAGTTTTAGTTCAAAGTAACACATTTTTTTTTTCATTTCTTTTATATAAGTTGATATTTTTTGCACCAATTGTTTAATTAAACCATATAGTTTCATCTACTCTTACATTTCTCTTAACCACTTAATTAGATTAAAGCTTAATCTATTATAACGACTTGCTCCCATTTCCTCTTGTTAAATGTCTTTCATAAAAAATTCTGCAGCATATTCTACTTTTATTGATATGAAGCTGAAAAGACGAGGAAAATTTCTCTTTTTGGCATTTTTAAAATTCAAATCAGAATTAGCAGTTTATAGTTGAAACTGATCAGTTTAATGCAATCGATACACAACTTTAAGTTTCAGAATTTCCTTTTAGCGTTAATAGTGCCACATTTACAATACTAAAAAATGTGTTTTTTTTTTCTTTAGATAAGTATTTAGTGGTAGAATTTTCTTATTAGAGGCCCTACTGCGATTTTATTTTCATTATTATGAGGTATTTTAATTTATTATTTATAACATTTCATTTCATAGTTACAGATATCATTTATACACAGAAATGCAGGCAAGCTCCAGAGTGTATCTTAAGGTTAACTGTGATTTAGAATACTCGCAAATCACCAAGAGCCTTATGATTTTGAGACACGGTCAGGTGACGTGGTCATACCTGAGTTGGCACCCCTATCCACATCCACACCAGCATAAGGACTTTGGACGTCACAGATTAACGTAGGTAGGTTTCCAACCCACAGAAGCTCAAGCAATTCTGGGAGGAAGGATGTGGTCATCCTCCCAATCACTGCCCGCGGCAAATGATACTTCACTTTGCTGATCTTAACGGGAAGTGACGTGAAGCTACTGAGCCACTGGAGCTCAGTTGTAGATATCGAAAAACTATGGCTATTTACAGAGTTTTGGATTTACTGAATAAGAAATATCTTCTCCAGAAAGAGAGTAATCCTATCCTTTTATCCATTGTTTTTTTAAAAGCACCATTTTGCATACAAATGAAAATACTAACTTTGAAAAATATAACTGCTGTGAAAATAAAATTTTACATGCAGACAATTTTTTCTTACGGAGAAATAAAAGTATCTAAAAATATACGAACAGCATCTGTAATCTTCATTGACTAATTAAAAAATATATATATCATAGTAGTAGGAGGTAGACAGCTTTCATGAATTCATATATATCTTGCAATTTCCCAAAAACCTTAAAATGTTCGATTTTCCAAGAATTCACGCCATAGAAGTAAATCAAAATAGTAGTCACAAGCCAAAGTTGAATTGTATTGAAGCTACCTGGTTGTGATATCTAAAAAGTGAACAATTGAAGTCGAAAATGACCGTAGAAGTCAATCAGATCTGGATATTTCACTGTCAATATTTAAAGTAAGGAAGTACTTTCATAAGCAAAATTTTTCAGGCTTAGCAGCACTCAAGTCAGGATTAGTAGCACTAAGTCACTTCATGTTAATAAGAAGCATTGCCTATAGTGATACTTAATTACAAAACATTGTCGATTGATAAGTGGCCTATGTTTTATGGTCAGATGGAATTCAGAATTTTTCCACAACAGTATGACTGCACCGGCGTCTGGAGGATATCTGCCCAATCAAGTGATTTTCACTGTCTTGCAACAATTTTTAGGCTTAGAGATGGTTTTACAACGGTTAAAATTGGGCCAATAGAGGTTTTGTCATGGTTTACTAGTCCTATCAAGAACTTGAAAAGAGGCACCAGAAGATAAAGACAAAGAATTTCTAGCTATCCAAGTATACCATATGATGCAAATTTTGTTTTATGCGGGAGATAAAGTTTTCCAGGAATAATATTTCTATTTATAGATCAGGATTCATCTTATTATGCTCTTATAAATGAGGAAATGGAGAAAGAAACTTCTATATGATTGCTATCTACCAATCTCAATTTGATAGAGCAAATATGAAAGACGCGTCTAGTCTGGTATCGATAGCTGTCTTCCATTAACATTTCTCTTGGGACTTTCCTTAATCTTTCTGAAGAATGGTACAATATTGTATATGTAACTCGACAAAATTTTATTAATATTAAATCAAAAATAAACAGATATAGTTATAAAACCATCGGAAAACTTTACTGGATATTTCATAAACGATAGAGTATAATCTATACATTTTATATACGATAAATTTGTATAAAATCTATTTTTCGAATACATTTTTGAAACTCATTAAAGAAAAATCCTCTCTTTAGATTGCACCTGCTTAAATAAAAAAGAATAAAAACTAGTATGGCCTTAAATTAATATTATAATATAAGCAGAATATGTTTTAAAATATTTTAAAAGCGTTTATGTCAATAATTATATTTGACATCAAATACGGGTAGCAGATAGATAGGAAAAGTAGAAATAACTAGTTTTTATTTTATGTTAATAATACAAATTCTGAAAATGTAGCAAGATAATTTCAATAATAAGAAATCTTTAAAATTCTACAAGTGTCTCACCATACAAATGCATCGCAAAATACAGCTTTCTTTTCTTTCAAATAACATGGATTTTTTTATTGCGTTTTCTTTATCCAATTAATCCATCGTCAGTCACTTACCTCAAGGGATATTAAATATTGTCATCAAAGTATAACATCTAATTAGCTTCTGCGAGTAATGTCACCTAAAATAACAGTTTTTCTGAAAGTATCACAATCATTACCAAACATTAGAATTCCTCTGCTACTGAGTAGAGAACTCATTAATTGAGTAACAGTCTGTAGGCGGAATACAAATTCTGGTATCAGATATTCTCACGCAAGGAGCCTTCGGTATGATGACCCGGATTCTCTAACTATATCTTTCAAAAACGAGCGACTATAGCACGATACATATTTTACATCGAAACTTAATTCGGTGTTTTTGTTACACGTCCAGTGTTACCGAAGAACGGTTATGATTGGTTTTACAAACGATGATGATCTCGAATATGATTTTGAATTCGAAATTTCGTTTCAAATATTTTGTTCGAATATTCAAAATCTCACTAAAATATATCAATTTGACAGAGGATTAATTAGGATTGAAAGCAAAAGCATATATTTAAAATTTTAGCTTTCAAGAATTAAATTTTTTCAAGATTCTAGTATTTAGAGATAACAAAATCAATGATTTTCGTTCGAAAAATATCTTTTTTTTAATTTTAGTTTTCATGGAATATAAATAAATTGTAATAAGCTTAAAAAACTTAGAAAATATTATCAAAATAACAACATTGTATTTTATGATATGATTTACACTATTTACAGTACACAATTTGATTTATTTTTTTCCACTATATAATCGCGTTATAAGTTATTCACGTAATTAAAGTAACAGATTATATAAACGTTTCTTGAAAGATGTATATTTAATTATACAAGTTCAGGGATATAACTAATATGTTTTTTAATACATTGCATCAGCCAGCTGATACAATATCTTTTTAATGTAAGACTTTGAATTGTCTTAATTCTGATTTGAATGAGAGTAAAATAGTTGCCCTTTGTTTCATAATTTATGTAAAGAAAAACTTAAGATATCATGAATAGTAAAAAGTGTTTAAGGTTACA
This sequence comes from Latrodectus hesperus, assembly GCA_037975125.1. Taxonomy (NCBI): domain Eukaryota; kingdom Metazoa; phylum Arthropoda; class Arachnida; order Araneae; family Theridiidae; genus Latrodectus; species Latrodectus hesperus. The sequence goes on along the minus strand of CM075856.1, from coordinate 27,538,749 downwards.
ACATGTATAAAAGAAACTGGTAGTATATTTATTAGAATAAAACTGCAATTTATAATCTGGATTACATCAACAATTTACAATTTAAATCGATTAAGTGGCTTTCGTAGTTATTTTAACGACAAAATTATAATTAATCATTGAATATAAAAATGAAAGACAAGTAAGCAAAAATTAATTTATCTTCTTAAAAATGCCTTGAAAATATTTTTAGATTTTATTTGAAACACTTTTACGTAGAGACAAGAGACATTTCCAATAGCATCTTGCAACACAGAAAGACATTAGTCACGAAATGTAATCACAGCAGTAGCATTAGATATCAGAATGTGTGTCTTCTCTAGCAGGTGTTTTAACTAAAAGAGAAAGATTCTAGCATATAGAGCTCATGACATCAAACGATCATCATTCGGAAAAAAAAGGGAAAAAATCATCTGCGGAGAAGCGACTTTTTCCAACGATTAAACTACTGCAATTGGTTCTTCTGTCCTTACTATTGCTCATTTTGCTCAGAAAATGTCTGTTTTATAAATTAGCAGGTGTTTTGCGAAGAGAAAATTATCAGGCTCTTTAATTAAATTATGTCGTTCTCACATACATTATTCATTACTTTGCACACTCAATAAATTCATATGTAATACACGGGTATATTTTTTAGCATATATTCTTCAAGGTTTTCTCCGAATTCTTTTGGCATTTATAAGTGGAACTGTTTAACAAGATAAAAAGATAAAAAAAACAGGGTTGCGTGTTTCCATTGTCCCTAATGAAACACAGTGTAGTTGGAAACTACACTGTGTTTCAGGAAAAAATCATTCAACTATCGTGAAATTGTAGCTTTTTTACCAGACAGTTTTATTGTTTTTCATAGATGAATAACCTAATTAATTTGCAAAAATATTCATATAAATACTGCTGTTTTATTTCTAAGCAACTGTACTTAAAACTATCACATTTTAATTAGATTTATAAATATTATTTGCATTCATTTGGGAAACGTTCAGATGCTAATATTACGAGAAGAAAATTGATAAATTCGTTTTTTTATTTCACTTATTTTTATATTTGATGAAATATTTAATGTAATTCATTATATTTTATGAATTTATTATAACTCCTATTTTCTTTTTCTGAAAATCTAAGCTTAATTTAATCACAAGACATCAATTTCAAGTCAAATATTTACATTGCAACAAAATTTATTAAAACTAATCTTATGAATACCGAATAAAATATATTAAAAATTTACTTCTCATAAAATTATCATCAGATTCGCTTTTTTAGTAGAAAATCATCTAACTAAGATTATTCATTTCAAAAGAGGAAAACATAATTCAGATATTTCGTGTTTAATTCCATTTACTTATGCTTTAATGAATAACATTTTTTATGGTTAATTTATTTAATATGAATTTTTAAAATAATCTTAGCATCATGCAAGAAAATTAATTATTTTTTGTACTATTTGGTTGTGCGTAAATGAATCTTAGGTTGGAAAAAAAGCTAGGTAATCTTTTCTTCTTTTAAACTATGTAAAAATTTATTAAAGAGAGGATTATTTCTATACCTCTTCAGAAGAGATCTTTCATTTATCTGGAGGCAGTTGCTTATTTTTCCTTACATTTTCCACAAAAATATCGCTTCTATATATCTTTATTATGAAAAACAAAATGAATTTAATTTTAACCTATTAATATTTTCTTTAATTTCATAATGTAAAAATGAATTCATAAATATTTCTAGTTAATCTCAGTATAAAAAAATGTATTGTTATATAATATTTTAAAATTCAAAATATGTTATGAAAATTTTTTTATTTGAATTTCAGTGGTTTATTACAGAAAATGATCTGCTAATAAAATTTATTCAACGGCAATTCTCTTATAAATTTAAATAGATCATTATAAATTTTCAATTGCTTCTAAAAATTTCAGTTTTAGATGCAAATTTTTATTCAAGATTACATATTATTCACGTATATATTCAGTAATCTTCATGATATGTAAATTAAAATTATATTATCAGTTGTGTGTGTAGTGTAATGTAGTGGGATGTATGTAAGTAGTAGTGTAGTGGAAATATTTATTCACATTTTAAATAAATAAAAATACAGTCTCTTAAAACTTTTCTTAAAATAAATATATTAATATATATTTTTTCTATGGATAATAAAGTTCTATAATATAGCTTTACAGTCTATATAAAGCGGCATTACATGATAAAATGAAAAATTTTATCAAATTTCAAAAACTCAGAAGCAATAATAAATTCACCTTGTAAATTTCTGTGATTTTAAAGCGAGTTAACGTGAATGCCATTAATATTCTGAAATATTCAGCATAACTCAAAATAATATAAATTGTAATGAATTCATAAATAATACACAATATAATTTGAAAACTTGTATTTCATAAAGGTCGTAAAGATAATAGCGATAATTTTCTCCCAACTGACAAACGTGATTTAAAATTACGAGTGTTAATTAATCGTCGATGTAGTCAATTAAATCGAACTGCAACATTAAAAAAAATAGATCGCTTATAATACATTTTTCTAAGGCTATATTATTTCTAAAGCTCTTGAATAATGAGAAAAAATGCTCAGTTGGATTAAACAGATAATATCCTATTATGAATTGATTTAATATCAGATTTTCAGTTAAAATATTAAATTCGGTTCTCAGATAAATTCTTGTTGTTGTTGTTGTCGAGTGCCAGCTAGGCTGGCATTATGGGGTGCGCTGCTCCACGTTTCTAACTGAACCATATTTAGGTGTGGAGTCCGACTTCCTCAGTGCACACATGCCATAGGTACCCGTTTATAGGGTTGGCAACCATTCACAACCCATTCATACAAGGAAAGGACAAAGACAGGATAGATAGAGAGGGGGAAAAAAAGCACATGCATGCCCGAACCAGGATTCGAACCCAGGATCTCCCTATCCGAAGTCAGGCACGCTGTATGGTAGTGAAGTATTTCAAAAGGAATTATGCTTCATTAATACCACGAATCATCATTGAGTACATTGAAGTACTCCTCTCATTTCAAAATGGCTGGTTAATTTCACAAAAAAATGAAAAATTAGAAGGAATCTTTTTTTTTTTCGATTTGTATTCATTGATGAAATAAACCTAATTATAAAACTAATATCTTAGCAATGGAATATATTAATTATTGGTCAATACTCATATTAAACACTAATAAAATGAAGAATATTTAAAATCTCTTTATAAAATCTTAACAGTAAAGTAGCACCATTACGTTCATGAATATAAATCAATTCTATCAATAAAAAAAAAATTTAAAAATGAAAATGGTTATGTGCTAAAAAAAAAGAATACCACATCTCTTTTGATTTTGTTTTATTAGACAATTCAATAATTTACTAGACAATTAAATATTCCTGACTAGTATATTTGAGAGGAGTTAGTTAATTTATTGTTATAAATAATAATTGAACTATTCACATAAATGTATAATAAAAATTTTCTGAATGCAATTATTTAATTTTCAAAGATACGAGACATTTAAATTTATAATTTTCATTTTCAGTATGTTTTCCTAAATTGTTTATTAAATTGAAAACAAATTTATGATCATATTTTGATTTAAGAAAAAATCCTATTTTCTTATAATTAAAATATTTCGTGTATAAGCTTTTACACATTATAATGTTCTTCCCTCAAAAATACTTGTACTCCAGATTATCCAGATTATCTCTTAGATACTCCAGATTATCTATTTTTTAACTACATTTCTCTCATTCATTGTATTTGAAAATAATATAGTTAAATAAAATTAATAAAAGCTGATAACTTTACAATAGAAGTATATATAACAAATAATATGTATTGATGAATTTAAAAAAATAATTTTTTAATAATTAATATAAATTCCAGTATATTTAAAAAATGAATACTGATTCATTATATATGCATAGCAATAAATTATATTGTAATATAGCTTATATTAAAAAAATTAACATAAATACTTCTTTAAGCTATAATCCATGAAATGTTAAGCATTTTATAACGCAAGCTCATTCTATGATAATTTAAACCATGTTTTTTTTAAACTTTCCAATAATTAGATTATGATAAGTGAAGGAAGAAAAATAAACAATATGGGTGAAAAATTATATTTTTAAGCTATGTTCACGGCACAATAGATTCATTATTCTAAAAAGTTTTGACTACATAAAAAAGCATTTTGTGGCCTTGAAGTTTGTTCAGTTTCCTTTCCATTAACTTTATCACATTTCCACAAATACAATTTGAAAAGAATTTTATAAGGCTGCTGCTAAGAAAAGTACTCTGACCCTAGATTTCAGTTTCACTATCTTTTTTTTTTTTCATTGGAGTTATGTCGACAAAAGAAAACTCCAGTAAATATCCTCATTATCATCATGTTTGACGAGCAAAATAGTAGGAAAAAAAATGTTTAAATTAAATCACTCGTTTGCGGATGAAATTGGTAAGCAACATTCGGAAAGAAGATAATGAGATAATGTCGCCGGATGGTAGACCGGCCGATCTTCACCTTTGGAAATGGAGGAGTTGGTCAGCGATGCGTAACCTAACTGGTGTTACGGGCATCTTACCAATGTTGAACCTACTACTTTTCCTCATCTATTTTACTTCTTCAAATTAAGCACAAAATCTCGCTGTAGACTGATTAAAAAAATTCCCATTTTTTCCCTACTACTTTTCAAAACGTAATTCATAAAATATTTAATTCTCATGCAGATTGGTAGGTACAGAATAATTTGTTATGAGATTTTGTTTTTTAATTGTATCTTCGAGAAAGAGGTGCATTTGTTGGATTTTATAAATATCACATCTGCTTATAAATGATTGTAAAATACAGAAAAATTTATGAATTTACGATGTTTGTGGAAAAATTCTTTAGCTATTGAGTTAAGACTTTTTTCTAAAATAACTATCTGAAATAACATCTGTAATAATACATTTATTTCTAGAAACTGAAAACTTAGAGCTTACAGATATAGTTCTTTTTTGTTGTTAAAATTCAAAAATACAACATTATATAATTCTACTGTTGTCTTACGCATAATAAATAATGTTTTAAAAAAGAAGTTTAATATTTGCAATACACTATTACACTATATGTGTACAATCAAAATATATACAGAAAAAAATTAACAGTCTAAATTTTTATTTTGACTTTTGTTAAGAAACATATTTTAACTTCATCAAATGAACTTAAATCTAAATATGAATTTAAGGATGTTTATTTTTAGTTATACATCAGATAGCTTTATTCATTAATGATGAACATTCGTGCAATTTTGGCTCTTTAGAAATGAAATTTTTGCAAATGATCTACAAATTTGATAGTTTTGCTAATTAACTAGTCAAACTGCTTATAAAAATAAGTTAAAATTTTATATCTTATTTTCAACTATAGATTTAAACAATTGAGGTATAACAAGTTATACACACACACACACACACATACATACATACATATATATATCATTACTTTAATGTTATTTCTTCAAGCATCCAAGAAATACTGTAAAAGAATAATTAAAAATCTGTTTTAAAAAAACTAGTTTAAAATCTGTGCTCCAGTCTCAAAAATGTTCATTTTTCTCTCACAAATATATTTTTATTACTACATTTATTTCTTAGGCATTTTTCTCCATTTGCGAATTTTATAATGGTACAAACTGATGCAACGAGAATTTTTTCAGAAAAAGTAAATACCTTTTTAAAAATAGTATTTCATGTATATAAAAATGTCATTTATGTGAAATTTTAGAGATATAAGGGAAATAGTTAACTTTTATATGAGTATTGAGTTGTTTAAATAAATTTAGAAACATTAGATAATTTTATATCATTAACAGTAAGAACTTTTCTTTGATGTTTGACATCAATTTAATAATGTTTATTAAAGTTCTATAAAATAATATACCGGAATAGAAAGTACCGGAAAAATTGCTTATCTTTCAACATAAAAAAGTATATTTTAATATAGGCTTAGTAAGTATTCTCGGTTTTTTTTCTTTCGAAATGTTGATTTTGTGTTTTTCAATAATTACATCATAATTTTGACATCTGTTTGAACATAGGCAGATGTGTTGTCACTGATACTTTTTGCAGATTCTTATGTTTTGTCTAAGCTGTTCTCAGTAATAAAATTATCCATACATATAAATTTAAAAAATAATCAGTACTCACATTTTTTTTTTAACTGAATCTGAAAATGAAAACAAAATAAAGTTGGTGAAAACAGCCTTAAAATAATAAGAAAATTAATTTTATTTCCCCAAAAAATTTATTACGACAGGAAGTTTTCATTAGATAATAAAAAATTTTAGACTTTGAATACTTTTAAATTTTGACTATTTTTAAAATTTAAAATTTGAGATTTTATGTATAAATTACAGCTTTCTAATTTTTAACCAATTCATCCCTCTTTCTTCTACAATATTAAAAACGCAAAAAATTTGATTAAAAAAATTTATTTGTGGTAGTAAAATACAATTTTAATAACATTCTCTTCACATATAATGTGAAAAATATTATTAAAATACAAATTAATCTAGTTTTTAATATTTGCTTTTCATTTACTTACTAAGGAATTTTTTTAGAACACACATATATTTATAATTATTTTTATTGTTGATTTTGACTAATTTAACTGTGTATAAGATATAGAGAAATGTTTTTTCAAACATATAAACAGTATAATCAAAATATGTATCTCAAAATAAACAATTTAAATTAAGTTGTTCCTAATATAGTTTCTTTAAAAATTTATATGGACAGATAAATTTCAACAAACTTAAAGCATATTAATAATGAATTCATTTAAACATGCGTCAGAATATGTCAAAAGTATTTCTGAAAAATGTTACCTTATTCTTAAAAATCCGATAATTACATTTATTATGCTTCCGTTGATTTTACATACAATGAATTGTAATTTTAAATATAAAAATCATTATATTAATTTCCTATCATTTCTTGAAAAATTTTTTACTTCGATTGGATAGATTTTTCACGCATTTTTGAGAAAAATTAGGATAATCAGGGACATTTTTATTATTTATTTAAAATGAATAGTCTCTCACGAGTGTAAATTTTTTATAGTTATTTAATTTTTGTAAATTATGTAAATAAATTATTGTTATTAATATTATTTCTCCACAAAAAAGTGAGAAATATTCTTTCCAATTCATAAAGCTACCAATTCTGATTCCCAAATTAAATCCTCAAATAAATATATGCTGAGATTTTTATTTCTTGAAAATTCCATGTCAAAGCTATAATATCGGTCTAAAAAAATAAGCACGCCTAGTAAAAAAAACAAATATATAAGTTCATAAATTGCATACTATGATGGTGGTTAAGCGAAAGAGTTGGGAAGAAGAGTTCGAAAGGCTCGACAAACGAAAAAATTAGACGGAAGATTTTTTTCTTTCTGTTTAAGGCTTTATGAGAAAACGGGAGGATATTGAAGAGAGAATACAGAACCTTCAATTCCTTCATTAATTCCGCTTGGCTGATTTCAGGAACACTTTTCTGCTTTTGAATTTTTATTTAGCTTCTGTTATTTCTATGATAGAAATTTTTTTGTTCGTCTTTGAAAGTCTATGATTGGGAATACTAGTCTCGTGTCTACAAAAGGAGAATTCTAACATTTGTTTTTTATTAGTAAATATTACATTAACAATTGTGAGCATATATATATATATATATATATATATATATATATATATATATATATATATATATATATATATATATATATATATATATGCGTAAAAGAAATAAACAAATGTTAACAAAAAAAATGATTATGTAAGCTTATTGACCAATTATCTTTCACCGAAGAAAATGATGGAATTTTTTTTTATATTGAATAATTTATACATTAATTATGATGTTCATGTAAGCAGATTTATTCATATAGGTGTTTTTTTTCTTTTTTTTGAATGGAGGTTTAGGATTAATTGTTAATCATTAGTGTAGGATCATAATGACTAAAAGGTAAAACCATTTACTTTAAAGTAGCGTTCCCACCTCAATTTTAACCTTTTTTCAATTACACGCGATGGTTGATGTTATTTTAACTACATGCATGTCAGTTTTGATTAATTTAAGAATTTTTTTGCTTATTCTGTGTGGTATGTGAACACAGCTCGTACTGAAAAGCCAAATGAATTGCTTACATTTTAAAATATTTCTCTCTCTCACATCTGTTAAAAGATTCACTTAGTTTCTCGAGACAATATACTGGTATTCAGAAACTTAATTATCTTTATTCTGATTTTCATTATAAGTCAAAATAAAATTTTATTATAATTCATGATGAATGATTTCATTATAATTCAAAATAAAATTCCTCATTAAAATATTATTGATGAAACATTTACCATATTGAAGTTTTATTCCAGTATATGTTCAAGTAAATTAATCATTTCTCATTGGATTAATTTACTTTTTCTTATTTATCATAAAATATTTACAGTTATTTAATAATGTAGTAAAAGAAAATGAGTTCTTTATTCACATTTTTATGTATGGTAATGCAGTAAAATGTAATTTATTAATTAGCTTGTTTATATTTCCTATTTTTTCCTAAACGTGTTTTACCCGAGAATTTTCCTGTTTATATTTCATATTTTTCCTAAAATACGTTTACAGTTTTAATTTTGTATTTTAGTTTGCGTGTTTTAATTCTTCATATATCAAACAGTTTTAGTTTTTTGTAGTGCCATGTGTAAATTGATAATTTGCTACACAAAATAATTGTATCCACTTCACGAAAAGTGGTAATTGTGTTCAATTAATAAAATGTATTCATAAAAATGTATTAAAATCTAACAATGTCCCTATGCATTTTGCTATCTAACTGTTATAAAGTATCATAAACTATAATAAAATTGAACGTTCATTGTACACACATTTTTCTGTTATAAAACACTTTGCTTTGAGTGATGTGGAACTTCATTGTGGTATGAAATTCTTTTAATTGATTAAGCAAGTTTAAAAATGATAAAAATTAATAAAAAGAATCAAACACTAAATAAGGAGATCAATTTATAAACGATATCGTGTTTATTTGACAATGAATAGCACTGGTAAACAAATGATAAAATTTACAAGGTGAATTCTTTAAAAAAATTCGGAACACTATAAAATATACACAAAATATTTACAATTTGAACAACAGGAAGATCAACTCCTTCAGTAATAATCACAAAGATAACCATTTTATAAAAAAAATCACAAAAACAGTTTCTGTGATTCATTTATGTCTTAAACTAATTAAAAAATTAAGTACAAAGACAATGATTAAGTCGCTCAGCAACTTAATTCTGCATTGTAATTGAAATTTCTGCAGATAATCTCTATCATACAAGTTACAGAACAAATTAAAAAAATTCATACAATCCTATACAAGGAAGGATATTTTCATCTAATAAGTAAGTGGCTTTTCGAAGCAAAATACTATGTTAATCAATAAGTACAAAATAGTTTCCTGTTGCTGAATTGAAGTATGATGCTATTACATAACTGATTTAGACACAAAAGCGTCTAAAAAGCTCTAAAGTTTTATTGGTAATTACGTCAGAAAGGAATAATGCAAGTATTTATACACTGTAATGTGCAGAAGACATAATACTGCTTAGAGAGATTTTCCAGATTTCAAAATATAAATAATTCACACACACATACAACTCAGTTAATCATACAGTCAATAACGTTTTCTTATATACATACATAATTAGTATAAAATATTCAATACGGACAAGGCACTATGCTTTATAGAAAGACTTTTCATATGTATGTATACACACATTTTTCACAGATATATTTTTATATTTCATAATTCGCTCTTTACGGATGTAATCAATGTGTAGTGTTCAAATGAAAACATAATCCTCTATTTTTTTATTTCCTTACATTTTCATTTCAAAAACATTTAGATTGGTGACTTAATACCCGTAAAAAAAATTTCTACTCATTATTCCGAGCATTTCACGAATTTTGAATAAAATATTAAGATATATTAATAGCACCATTCTCACATGTCACATTGACATAATTAATCCAGGCATGGTTATAAGAATATAATGTGTGTTAATTAATCAAACCGTAAAGAGCAATTATGCAATTGCGCCCCAAGTATAGAGCACAGTATCTTTTAGCACATAGTTTGAAGGAATTAATAATTCTCGAAATCAGAAATTCCTTCACTGTACAAAAACAAAATAAATAGGACTTAGTTCAAACAAAAAATATCTTTGGGATAAAATCTGCGAGGAAAGACATCGAAAGTAGTGACATGAAATTATTCTTTGAATTGAAAACTTTCTATTTTTATATAATAATTAAAAAAAAGTAGTTCTCTGAACTTATCAAAACTTTATATATACTGAATAATTTATTCTAAAAAATATTTAAAAAACTACTACAGGCACTACTTTCGGAAAAATTCAGATTAGTTTCTATTATTAAACCTGAATAAAGAAGATTTGAATCAATTTGAAGACAATTATTATTTAAGAAATACACAGGGCAGTACGTTATTATAAAGAGAGTTATTGTTTATAATACAAAAAAAGTAATTTGATCTATAATCTTGAATAATGTATCATTAATATCAAGCTCAGTTACTAATAAGAGTAGTTATGATAATTTAGACTAATAATTTATTCGACTTAATTATTAAGTATTTAACTGCTAATCTTTTTAAAAAATCCAAATTTTAGAATTCAAATTGCACAATTCGGTGCAAATGAAATAATAGTGATACTAATTAATATATTTTGTGCAGTAGTGTTCACTAGGTCCAAACCTATATAAAAAATTGCTCTAACTGAATTATCTATCAGAGCATATGCAGTTATTTTTATAAAACTAATTTAGAAGGAAATAAATTAACTTTCTGGTCATCAGATCAATCCTAAGATTTAATTTTTTTTAATTTCATAAATTTGAGATCTAAGTTGGATCTTGAAACAAATACAAGTCCATAACAAACACAAAAAAGACTACTTTGTGTTTCACAATAGCTATATACAATTTATAATAATATATTACAAATAAATACATCTTTAAGGAACTAGATCACAGGCTGTAGATTTCTCATAGTAATTACCTTTTGCTAGACGCTATATTTGCAAGAGAGTCTCTTTTGTCTAATGTCCTAGAAACACAATCATGTTCTAAGTCTGTGTCCAGTACTTTACTGGTTCTGCTACTACTACACGTACACTCAGTATTTAAGAGTTTTGTAGACTTAGTCCTCTGCAAAGGATCTTCCCCACTCTTCTGGAAGAAGGAAGAGTCTTGACCTTCATTGGTCATTTTTAGAGCTTTATGCCCTGATAAGCTTAGAGTGTTTATTATTTGGTTATCTAAGCATTTATTGTTCATGACACTATTTTGTTCATTTTGCCTGCACGCTTCTGCGTCCATTTCTCGCTGTTCACGTTTTTGTCGACTTCTGCGTCTGCATTGCCAAGCAAGTGGTAGTCCAATAAGTAGAACAACAACAGAAACTGTCACAATCACTATCATAGCAACATTGTCACTTTTTATGAAAATGTCTTTTGTGTTTGAAACACTCTCTTCATCAGAAACTTGATGAGCTATTTCCAATAAAGCAGTCGGGTTTATGAGCAAGTCATTATCATTCTTAGTGAATGTTTCATCGAGATGTAGCAAATCATCACGTTGATAATTCTTTTCCGGATTAGATCTACCCAGTTCAGGATTCTTCCTGCCACTAGGAGTAACACTGTTGCCTTTTGGCAAGGGAACGATTGTGTCGATGAGTCCTTCACGCGTTTGGCACTGCTTTCCTTTAAAGCCAGGAGCACATTGGCAAAGGAACTCATTAACAAGGTCTTCACACGTACCGCCGTTAAGACATGGTTCAGATCTACATTCGTCCACGTTGACAGAGCAATCTTTTCCTTCAAAACCTGGAGCACAATCACATCGATAGTCATTGATCAAATCAAAACACGACCCTCCATTTGAGCAAGGTTTCGTTAAGCAGTCGTCTACATTTGTCTGGCACAGAGAACCCATGAAGCCTGGAACACAGCCACAGCGAAAAGAGTTGATGTCATCAATGCAAGAGCCTCCATTTAAGCAAGGATTGATCAAGCAATCATCGATATCCGTCTCGCAGTTGTCTCCAGTGAATCCAATCGGACATAAGCAACTATAAGTATCATGTTTGTGCACACAACTGCCTCCTAAAAAAATATGAAAAAACATTATTAAAATCAACCAGATTTTAGAAAAAAAAAATGAGCTAAAAATACTCTTTTACAATTGACACGAGAATAAATATTCAAAAGAAATTACCATTTTTGCATGGTGTTGGTACACAAAGATCCTTTTGTTTATTACACTGCAATCCTTCAAAAGCAGGTGGGCACACACACAGGTAACCACTAGGTCCATCAACACATGTTCCACCATTCATGCACGGATTTTCTGTGCAAGTACTAGCCGCTGTTTCACAGTGTTGTCCAAAAAATCCAAGAGAACACTCACATGTGTAATTTTTACCCGAGCTCTGTTAAAAGAAAAAATAAAAAATAAGTATCATCGAATTCATTTTCATAAATCTTTTAAGTTAGTAACTAAAAATCAAATCGCTAAGACGAATTAAACTCAATTGTAAATAAAGTAAAATGCTAACTTTAAAGTTCAATACTGTATAGAAGAAAATTTCTTCAAGAATTTATGTGTATTTCCTAAGTAATAATAGTTAAAACATGTGGTTTTTCTTTTTGTAGAAGTTATTTAATCAACACTAAGAAATAAATATTTTTTTTATCTTAATAAAATCAAATAAGATAAAATTTTGTATACATAATTTATTCAATTTCTTTAGCATAACACAATAAGTGTTAAAGAAACATAGTAAATATAAGACTCTATAGCATTTTCTTTTTCATTTAAGATTTTTGCAGTTTACCGAAGGATAGAGCGCTTTGATAAAATTCTTAAGTGCAGGTGTTCGTATCACGAGAAAACGTGTATCTTTTAGAATGCTTGAATTTTATTCTTTTGCTTTAAAACGCGAAGACTACGGGTTAACTACCTGTTTCAGTAGAAGTTATGTTAAATTAGTACAATGATTTAAAAAAATGCGTGTTAGAAATGGAAAAAAATGATAAACTTATTTATGTTATAACATTTTACAAATGTCATAATAGCATAAGTTTATCAAATATTAATTACATAAAATTGTGATTCTTACCTTACACGTTCCCCCATTTAAACAAGGTTGGTTTACACAATCATCGGTACGTTCTTCACAATTAGTACCACTGTAACCTTCGGCACATGTGCAAGTATAGGATCCTTGACCGGTATTGGTACAAGTGCCCCCATGTTTACACGGTTTGTGGTTTGTACAATAATTAAGATCTGCAAAAAAAGAAGAAGGGAATTAAATTGTGCTCAGTAATTAAAAACGAAGACTGTATCGAAAATTATTCATTTAAACATTTAAAATATAAACTAATCATTCATAAATTTAATAATCCTTGAAATTTGAATTGATTTAAAACCCAATAATTTTGTTAATATCTGGTTTCAAGGATCGAATCTCATCTAATATACAGAGAAAAAGCAAATTATATGTTCTTTAATGATTTCACTGTTGATATTAGTAAATCAATTTATGTGTAAATTTTTAAGCACAATGTTTCTTATTATTTTCATTTATATAAAAATATTAACTCATTCATTTCAGAACCAATATAAAATCAACATTGAATTACCTTGATTGCAGAAGAGTCCACCCCAACCTTCATCACAGTTGCATTGCCACGGCTGGTTGCATGTTCCATGCAGACAACCAGGATATCTAATGCACTGATTGCAATGCGAGCCTTGCCACCCTAAGCGACACCTGTAAAAAAAGACACGAGAAACATTAGTCAACTATTTAGAAACATACAAAAAATGTTAGTTATTTAACGAACATGCTTGAATTTCATCATAAAGTAACATAACAGTGAGTAACTTCTGGCTTCCAGGGGAGTAAATAATAATAATAAACAACGCAAAGTGTTAAGTCAAAACAAGACAAAATAAACGATAATACTCGGTATTGGCTCCAGTTTTACGAAGTCTATTTTTCATTACGTCCTGCGAATTGATGGCATGGGGGGAAAATCAGGGGGAAACGCAAAATAACCTCTACCTTTTTAAACCGCTTTTAGTTTCTTCTGGCTTCTGTGCATTCTGCGATAAGATAAAAACCTCTGGAAATGTTCAGGAATTCCGAAAAGGCAAGCGAGATAATAGCTTTAAGACCCCCTAAGAGGTCTAGGGAAGATAGCGTAATAGAGCCTTTCACATTTTGTCTAAGGGTGTGGTGTCAAAAAACGCTCCCCTCTTCGACTTTTTAAACACTTGAAAGAAAACCTTCCGTTAAAAAAAAATCCCTTAAAAGAACTAACTATAAAGGTGTCTGATTTTGCTGTGATTTTTATCTCCTCATTCTTGGAGTTAAGTTATGGTGCTTAAGATGATGGTAACAAAAATGTAACACATTTTTTTTGTCTTAGCAGAGTAATTTGAGTTTAAAAAAAAAGAGTACTTACTTGCATTCATTTGGAAGATCACAGTATCCATGTTCTTCATGACAGCCAGGTAAACACATTGCTATAAAAGAAAACATTAAATAAGTAACTGACTCAACCGAACAAAACAATTTGAAGTCTAAGACAAAGGCATTAAAAATAATTTTCATTTAATATGCAAAGTATATATATATTATGTAAGTAATTGAAATTTTATAAATTTTTTCCAATTGCCCATTGTAGCAATTATACACACTAACGTCTGATTCATATAAAAAAAATGACCAGTTACCTTAAAAAAAGAAAACTTTCTGTCTTTAATGTAATAGTTTCAAATAAATTAATAAAATTCTTTTAATATAAATTATTTTTTTTTATTTCTAGTTACATTACTTATATTTTTTTAGTTATTATTCAGGTAAAACTAAGACCCCAAAATAAAAAAGGGGATGTATAAAAAAATATTTCAGCCAGTGCATGTAGATTGGTGGATACGTAACTTCCCTTCCTCAGATTAAGAAAGTCGAGCATCTTCAAGCGGTTCTTTCCCATAAGGCGCTGATAAGGAGGGAAAAAGCAGTGTCTCACGAGAATGCACCACTTCCTGAGGAGTTTGTTTCCCATCATAGGCATAAGCAATTTAGATCCTTTCCCGGCGTGTACAAGATGCTGCTGCCTTTACTTCCTCTTGGGGTCTTGTTAGGGGATGGGGGGGGGACTTCTTAAAGGAGGTGGCTGAGTTTTGCATCCACTTCCTTTTCATATTTTTTCTCCTCCGATTATTTTTTATTTGGTGTTCCTTCCGATCTCTCTTCCTCGGATAAGGGTCCGACTCGAGAAAATTCACTGCTCAAGTCCGACCATTGTCTGAGGAAGAGAGAACCGTCAAGCCAGATGGAGGGCCAAGACTCTAGCTGCATGTGCTCTCGCTTCAACACCCTCCTATAGTTCGACCGCCTCTGCGATTTTTTCTTTCTTTCTTTTTTCTTTCGGAGACTTTTTTATTTCCCCTGCACTGGCGCAAAGAAGCCAGCTGGTTGGTATTGTCAATGGCCGTAGCCAGCTGCTACGCTTACAAGCAAGGAGCTTGGAAGGATTGGTAACTGGATGCAAAATCAATCAAATATTATTTTCTATAGTTCTAGCATGGTCACTTTTAACAAGTACATACTAAAGATTGGTCAATTCATCAAATACGCATGTAAATTAAAAATATGATATTTAATATTTAGAATAAGCATATGAATTAATACTGATTATAACATTTTAGCACAAGTTGGATTTTTATCAAAATTTATATTTTGCTATTGATTGTTAATTAATTTTACTGAAAATACTAATCGCACTTAGCATGAAGTAATATGAAGTTGCTGAATGAAAAAAGTCCTGAATTGATTGAAAGGGCAATCTCAGTTTTTATACAACAAGGATATTAATACATTTTACATATTTTACAGTAAGAATTTAATGTTCATTTATTAAAATGAAGTATGTTTCAAACAATTTTATAAATGAAACTTTTAAATATTGTTAGTAAACAATAATTAAATTTACAATTTTGCACAGATAAAAGTATTTACCTATTGTGCAATATTCTCCTGTCCAACCTCGATGACACACTTTATCACCAGTTGGGCTGCAAGTGTAGTGGCCAAATTTGTCATTTCTTGGCCTGCACAATTTTTCACAATTGTCACCATAGTAGTTGTCAAGACACCGCACACGGATAGCGTAAGAAAATGCAGTGTGATTTGTCTTATGAATGTCTTCAGTCCAGAAATCACTGACATCTAGCCAACGCTGAGTAGCCAACCTAGTTATAAGTTTTCGGCTGGGACCTAAAAAAGGAATAGAATTATTAGCGATTTAAACCTAATCTTAGAGAAACGAATATATATATATCTGAATCTTAGTAAGTATTCAGAATGCACATTTGCATCGAACTTTAATTTTTTAAAAACATAAACTAAATTTAAGGCAATGCACTCTTGTAAATCACGGGGAAGGTATGAAGATTATCATTTGGATGATACTAACCTCTCTGGCACCCCACTGTTGCTGACCCCCAAGCTATAAAAACACCGAATCACGTAGATTTAATAATATGAGCTCGCGTGAGCTTTCGTTACGCTTCACGAAGAAGGGGCACCAGGGTCATAAAGTAGCAAGCGGCTATCCCCTTCTCTAATAGCTGTCTCTCCACTCCTCAAAATGCAGTAAGCACACTTTCCAAGTTCTTTAATTGTTAGTTTGGAATGAAGAAAGGAACTACGCACCTGAGCGCACGCAATTCTTTATTTTATGAATAAGATTGTCAAAACTTTTACTTTAGCAAATTTAACTCTTATATCATATTGTATTATTTAACTAAAATTTTACATTAATGTATGTGTGGTATATATTTATTAGCAGCAGTATTTAAAACTTTACCACGGGTATATATATATATATATATATATATATATATATATATATATATATATATATATATATATATATATATATATATATATATAGCAAATGCAGCAAATCATTAAAGAGGAATATTTAAAGCAGTTTACAGGTAAAGATGAGAAAAAAAAAGAAAATTTGTAAGTCTTCCGTATCGAAAATTAGATACGTAATTGCTTAACCTTATTTACTAGTAAGGGGGAATGAATGGAATTTGATATTCAGTTTTATGACCAGTTATATTATTTTGTTTAGAAATAAATTAAAAATAAAAAAGTAAGTCTTTTATAGGAATACTCATTCAACTCTTCCGCGATGTTGACCTTAACCTTGCACACCTGCGAAGCTTTCTGAACTATGACCCTGCAAACTCATCGTCAGGTTAGTTCTTAAACCTCAGAATAACGGGTTTAGAGGAATTGGTCAACCTAGTTGAGAAAATGTGTCAGAAGTTTCTTCAAGTACACTATTCCAGAGATAGTTTTATGGGTTTTAGAAATCAGCTTCTAGTTTTTGTTTCGCATTAATGACTCGATACATAAGATAATTGATGATATTCAATCATCAGCCATCTATAACTTAACAAGAGATTAAACGTAATTACAAAAGATATTATTTCAGAGCTATAGAATGATGCCAACGATCGGACCCAAAACCTCAAAAGGCACAGTTACAGCAACACTTTTAAAGTATAAATATTCCTTCTCCATCTTGCAGGGGTGTTTCTCTGGTTCCACCAGAGAAGATGCGACTACTTGCGTCACACCATTGCTCAGTCACAATTAGTTAAAGCTGGACGCGAAGCGTACAGTGACGTAACGACGCGACAGATGTATACCAAAAGTAGGTCTAGAGGATGTCGACCCCCCTACCTATCTTAATTCCCGACCCCATGGGAAAGTTTTCTCTGTTTCTCAGGCAATTTCTTTCTTTTTTTTTCTTTACACGCAGTTTCGATGCTTTTTATTAAGTTTCTTTACTTTTTATTCCTTTTTTTTATATTCTGTCAGACTATTAATATTTATTGGTAAAGATTTAATAAATAGCAAATGTTTTGTTAGGATTGGAAATAAAAGCTTTTCATTTTTTAAAACAATAAAAATATAAAAATAATAACGAGAAATAAAAAAAGGGAAGAAAGGAAAAAAAAAAAACTCTTATTGACCGTGAAAAAATATTTGTAAAAATTTCCTTTCTATGATTTTGAAAGAATGAATTCAAGACTAATGAAGGTACATTTATATTTGTCATGTCCCGCCTCTAAACAGAATGAAGTTTAAACATTCGAAAACATCGTTTTCTTTTCAACAATGACTGTCTT
The DNA here is from genome assembly GCA_037975125.1 of Latrodectus hesperus. Taxonomy (NCBI): domain Eukaryota; kingdom Metazoa; phylum Arthropoda; class Arachnida; order Araneae; family Theridiidae; genus Latrodectus; species Latrodectus hesperus. Next base: position 27,520,384 of record CM075856.1, on the reverse strand, counting down.
CAACCCCAAAACGGTCTCTTTCAATATAAACACCCGGTGATATCGGGTGTCTTCTTTGGACTTTTACTGGCCACAAAGATGAATGTTTCGGATGAAGGTCAAAGGGCCGGGGTCCTTACAACGTTCTTTACTTGACCCTGACAGATGGTCCATTTTAAAATCTGCACTACTTTCCCATGAGATCAGGCCTTAACTTAAATAACAGAAAGAAAAAAAAATTCAGAAAATTAGGAAAGAATATATTTTGTTTTTGGCGGGTGAATTAAGCGCCTTTTTTGATTATTTTTTACAGAATAACTAACATACAAATCTATGAATTCGTTTTTTATTACGTTTACAGGAAGTTTCTCTTCAACTGACTTTTCTTTTTCGTTGATATAAATTATGTTTTTAATATTTTTTTTATGTTTTTAAATATAAAGATTTTTTTTCAGTTTTATGCCGAAAATTGCTTCTTTCAAATTGTCTCCTACTGAGGAGTGAAATAAAACACATCACGAGGACGACGACTTAATTAGGTAGTTAAAGCACCGGGTTTATTATACATTCCCCCTCGTAAACTACCCAATAAATAACTCGAGAAAACACCACCCAGGGGCAAGAAAGAGGGAATGGCACAATTAACGGAGACGCTCTAGTATCGTTTTCGGCGTTTCTAGGAAATGCCAATGAGCAGCATGGTGAAGAAATTGTGTGTACGGGGGGTTCTCGCATGGGGGGGGGATTCTCAATTTTCTGCTGTTGAGCATTTGATGAATGAGTAACCTTTCGGTAGCACCGCTATTTCTCATTAGAAGATGCTATTTTCAAGGCTGTGCACTACATACTGTGGTATAGCGATAGGGGGAAAAATCGTTTTTACCGGTACACATTTCAACTTATCCTTAAGGTAATGGACACCTGTTGAGAAAATGTGCTACTGTTGATCTGAACAGCGAAAGGGGGAGAGAGATTTCTTTTTTTTCTCTATAATAGATTATTATACTTCGAAATAATTTCTCAGAATTAAAGAAATGCGTATCTTTAAATATTCTTTTAAATTCAAGATCGATTCTTTATACAAATTAACTTATTGGCGGTGAATAATATATTTCAAAAATTCGGTACTAAAACAAATGATGAATACATAATCTCTAGATTAATAATAATTTTTCTAATCCCCGTAATGATTTATATTGTTTTACAGCAAAATGGCTTTCATAGTAGTTATACGAAATATTGATTTCAAAATTTTTCTACAAAAAAATCAACGAAAGAACCGGGTATGAAAAATATACTTATGTTTCCTATTTCTATACAAAATTAAATAATTAATAAATGCAACATGGGAGACAACGCACGCATTTTTAATCATAATTTATAAAACAATTACCAGTAAAATCTGTAAGGAATCCAGCAGTACAATACGTAGTGACAGCAATTCCAGTCTACCTATACCCACCTTTGTTTTATTTTTTCTCCTATTTATCCAACGAAGAGAGATTTAAGAATGGAGAGTAGGGGAGGGGAGATGGGGCGGGGGGCTGATATCAGGCCAAGCAAAGCCACTACCAGTACTTATCATAAGGATGGATCAGAAACTGGCTTTTAGCCTCGGGCTCCTTTCCCACACTAGCCTTCCATCGCCTGCCTCACGTCTGAGCGAAGCACCTCTTGTACAAGCAGCTTGCCTACTTCGCAAGGCAGCTACCGTCTGCCGGCCTCATCTTGGAAGAATGACTGCGGGGACCGTTCACAAATTGTAGCAAGGATATAAACTCGTTTTCAATGCAAAACAATTTTTTTATCATTTTATGAATAAAGGAGTATAACCGTTTCAACATTATTTTCCAGCGAAAATAAACAGTAACTCATAAAATTAAAAGAATAACTGACACAATTAATTTCTGTAGCTTCTAAAATGTTTTATGTTTTATTTCACATTGTTGATAGATAAGATTTGTATTTTGATGGTTTGGTTGTCTACTATACGTTGTAATTTTGCAAAGAATGCTACATCAAGCAGGACTTTTAATTTAAAGTGTACATCGAGCCACAACAAAAATCGATGCTTGAGTTCGGAATCGAACCCACGAACTTTTAAGCAAAAATCCACAGCACTAACCACTTAATATCTACAAGAAATATCAATATTGTTGTGATAAATTTTCGACAATTACCTAAATGTTATACAATTTTAGATAAATGTGAAAAAGACATACTTGAGCTTCACTGTAAATTGATTTCCAGAGACATGCTGATGATTAAAAAAAAATTTTTTTTTTACAATAAGATGAAAAATAGCGTTTTAAATTTAATGTGATTCTTAATATCTTTTTAATTTATACTATTTTAAATCATTTTCTTCTCGCAACCTCACATTTAGTTGCAGAATCTGTCTCAATTTGTTTGCCGCCCCTCAATGAAAAAGGTAGGCAGTGGGGAAGAAAGAGAGGGGGACCCGTGGCGCTTTTCACGGACCACAAAACACGATTTCGGCCCTGAGTAGACGCTGCCCACCCTCCCTGTCGTTCCCACGCCGTAAGCTTCAGCCTCCTCCCTCCCCACCATGTTGTTTTCTCTCCTTCTTTCTCTTCTTTTTTTCTTTCTTCTATTAGGGTAGGAGCAGCAGCACCTGTGCGCATGCGTAGCCGCAAGTTTACTTCTTTAACTTAAACAAAATATAGTAGCGCAATAAACTTATAATGGGTACTTATAATATAAATGAAAATTATTAACATTGGCCACTCAATACCAATAAAAATTTTGTTTTTGGTCTATATTTTGAATAATAACGTTCAGTAACTTAATTATAAATAAATCATAATTAAAATTAGTGATTGAAATTGTGTATATTTACCTGGCGTTGTGCTGGGTTCACTTTCGTGCCAAGCCTCCACGATAAGGGAAAAAGTTCCCTAGAAAAAAAATAGCCAACTTTGTAATGTAGCTCTGTTAATAGTTCAAAATTAAAATTTTTCATAATTATTTTTACATTATAATTAACATTAGCTTTAAATTAATGTTTCGTCTTCCTAAATATATAAACATAACCAAAATTACCACTAACTGTAATTCATAAAGAAACAAAAACTATTTAAAACTCATTTCTTTAATTAAAAAAAATTGGTAGTCTCCCAAACAATTTCAGAGCACATGTAAGTACATTAAGAATCACATTTAATAGAGAGACTGATTAGTACTGACTTCAAAAATCACTTTCACGAGTAACAATGAAAACTACATGAATACTCACCACCCAAGAGAAATCGAAAGCAAACACTATGGGGTTTGTAAATCCAGTAGCAGCATCGTTGACTGGTTCCAGGGTGACAGAATTGTTGCCTAGTATGGGGGTGAGGACTTCTCCATATGTGCAAGGAGGATTGGGATCAATTGTCGTCTGATAATGTTTCAAACACACTCTGAAGCGGGTCCTGCACGTGCCAGAGCACATACCGGACGGCGATTTGACACCACGACAGCATGTTCCGTCAGCGTCTCTACCAAACTCATTGACAAAATTATCCAGTCGAAGTTCGAACATCCCAGAACAACTCACCTGTCAAACAAAATAAATGTTTTCCTTTATACACAATCATCATTTAAACATATCTTTAATATATATATTTGAAATAGCCAAACATGGTCATTGTTTAACTTAAAATTAAGAAAATTATGGACACAATGTATTTTGATAGGTTCCAAATAATTATGAAACAAATAATATTCTGTAATTTGAGAAGATAAAAATAGTAACTTTTGGTAGAGAAGTAAACTGTTATGAAAGATGAAAGAAATCGCGATATTTTCAATAGATGAGAAACTTTAAATAACAATGTAAATTTTTTGAGATATAAATATTAAGCAAAGCATTTAAAAATAATGAATCGAGTATTAATCCCATTTTAGTAATAAAATGTATGCAACTTATAGAATTATTTGCATATAATAATATTCATAGTATGTGAAATAAGAATTTGAAGCATTCATAGATTTTTGATTGAAATTGTTTCTATTGTATTTTTTTCTCAGATAAAGGAATGCTAATAGACAGCAGTTGAAATTGACAAATAAATAAAGCTTGTAAAAAATGTATTTTACATTTCATATTACAGATATTTGGGATTAACTGAATGTCATATTAGTAATTTTATAAAAGGAATTATTAGCTACATAAATTTATCATAGGAATAGTATTTTATAAATCCAACGCGTTTACATAAATATTTCCAAATCTTCAACAAGATCATTTTGTACCTTTTTCTTCATTTAACTAAAAATAACGCACATTTCCAAGAACTAAACATACAGATGTTAAGAATAAGGGAATACTATTAGTAATTTTTATTTTCAATAGAAAAAGGGGAACGGTTTTATGACATTTAAATGTTTATATAAAACTGTCAGATCGAGAAAATTTTCCTTATGAGAGATTTCTAACTACAAAAGAATAGAATTTTCATACTTAATAATTATTATTATATATAGACACAGTTTATTATATATTCTAACTTACTTATAATTAGAATATAATACAAAATAGATTCATTTAAATTAATTTTTCTAATTTAACAAGAAAAAAACATGTGAAATTTCATATAACTACGTGCAAATTCCAATACTTTCACCGAAAGATTTTACTGAAAATTCTCAAAAACATAAAGCAAGAAACAAACATAAAGCAAGGAAGTATACACCGCTTCAACGAAACACAATAGCTTTACTCAATATCAAACGTGTACTTCGCTCTGTAATAAGTCTGTAATCTATCCATAAAAAGAGAAATGAAGTTTTTGACTACAATGACAGATGTTATTTCAAATTGTTTCTGACCTCGGAAGAAAACAATTTCGTGTCAGTGTTTTAGTGTCAGATCAGATTATTAGCAAACTTACAGGAATGTGTTAAAAAAGAGCAGCATTTACTCTGCTTTAAATAGTTGCTAAAATTTTAGAAACAGTTATGTTAAGTTTGAAGAATTTTCCACATAATTTCAACATTTCACAGTAAAACATTATAAGTTTCCTTCACTGAAAATTCATCAAACGGATAAACTTTATCGGACCAAATGAAAATGCTCGATTTTTACATTCGCACTAAAGTCAACACTGGGAAACTTATATACTTTTGAAAATTGAATGGAAGGCGTATTTAATAAACAATGAATAAAAATTAAGTAATTTTAAAATATAAATTTGATTTTCATAAAGATAATTATTTATTAACAATAAATTCAGAATAAATTGTAAGATGAACTGTTAATTGAAATCGACTTTCCCTTGAAAACCATGGATTCAAATTTTAATCGTGTAACTAAATATTTAATTCCTCAAGAAATAGGGAATTCGCAAAAATTATCTTTGTTTTTCTGACAGTCTGTGCTTAGCTAGACCGTATGGATTGATAAGACCGGATAAAAATCTATTGTCTGCTCTGTCATTGAAAGAATGCAATAACATTGAATAATGCATAAGGCATTTTATAAATTACATTTAGACATGTTACCTCTAAATTCAATAAAAGTTTTAGATATAAATCTAAGCAGATTATACGCTTAAATGAAAGGATGTTTCTTTTTTACAAAATGAAATGCATATTGAAAATGCAATATACAGTATCAAAGATAAAAGTCATATTTTGTTAAAATGTATTGAATTTTAAAAATAATATACTTAGAATTTAAATATTTTATGTCAATTCAGTTTGTTAAAATAACAAAATCAAATAAATATTGTTTGCGAGTTTTATATAATTATATAATGACGTTTGAAGAAGAATCAGATTCAGCAATACCTCCACATATAATTGCTATAATTTATTTAGTCGAATAATGCAATTCATGCTAAGCAAAAACATTGTTATAGTTTTACATAATAATACAAATTATACAGTTAATTTATTTTTGAAAAATAAAAAATGTTTCTAATGTTTGAGTTAGGAGTATCATTTTCGTAATTCATTGCTCCTCCACTAGATGGCGCGGAATGTCAATTAAACGCTTATATGAAACAAAATTCAGTGGGCATCTAAACATATATTTTATAAAAAATTAAGAATTAAATGAAAATTGCTGAAATTAAAATTTTATGGAGCAAATATCTTAGAGTTTTATAACTATTTATATTAAAGAGGAAATATAATTTATCTAGGCAAGATTTCATTTAAAAGATGTATTAAAAATTACTTCTGAAATCGAGCCAACATTAAAGAAGTTCCAAGAGCTAATATTCATTACGATAAGACTTTAACACGAATACGTAAAAATAAAATTAAAATAATGCGGTTTTGGAATTTTCTCACGACCCTCCCATATTTGACCCTGAGTGACAAGACCTGAGATAACTCACCAAACCTGAGCCTTGAACTAGTTGTAGGCGAAATGTTCCTTTAATTCACATTGCCATTCCGTTTCAAGCAATATAATTCAGATCATAACTTCAGAGATTAAGGTTTTTAGTAATTATTTAAAACATTTAATTTGTAAAATTTAGCATTCATTATCAGTAAATTTTTGTTTACACACCACATTATTAATAATAATCTCTTTTGGAAGATACAATCCTCAAAAGATTCACATAATTTTAGAACGTAATATTTGTTTTATGGAATCTTTTAGCTATGAAAAATATCGTCTGTTTCTACGAAATGATATTTTGCAGATTCATACGACTAAATTATATTTAATATTGAGAAATTTTTTTTTATCATACTGAAATTTTAATAAAACTTATAAAAAACAGTGATTTTTTTTACACGCAAACAAAAATTTATTATAAAATCTTATCATTGTGTTTCCGATACACAACTTAATCGTTATCTAATATGCTTTTTATTTATTCATTCGAATAAATTTTTTTTCTTATCATAGTGGGAAACACATCACATTTTCATCATCGCTGAAAATTTTGCAGTAAATTATGAGAGATTTGATAGAAATATATCAAATAGTTCAATAAATAAATATATAGCGGTAACTCTAACATTATACAATGTAATTTGGAATATAACAATTTCATGCTACGTTGATACTACTGAATAATATTTAAAAACTATTTTCTTGAAAAAAAAAATGTTCATAGTAAAAACACATTTCATTTGTCGGGATTGAATATAACCGGCACTTGTTTATTCTGATTAAGTTGAACTATTTTTTTTTTAAATTTCTTAATATAAATAGAATCTTTCCAACAGAAAATCTACTACTTCTCAAAATAATTAATTTCCAAAATATTTATATATTTTTGAATTTTTAGCACTTTCTCGTTCAGGATTATATTTAAAAAATTATATTCTCACCAAATAGATTCAGCATTTAATTTTTTTTCCAAAAAAGTTTTATGTAAATAACAAACTATATGTATTACATTACTAAATGTCAAATTCGAATTTCGTGCCGCTATCGAATGTATATTTTTAAAAAAAAATAATTAAAATTTGCGTTACTTACTTCAACGCTCCACTGTGCGATTATCACCACACTTATTAAAAAGTACCACCGCATGATGGCTGATGATAATATGATCGCTGTATATAAATCCAAAGAGTTTACAGCGATCACAAGAACAATAGAATAAAATCCACGTTAGTCAATTTGCATCACAAACAGGAACAAAAATGTAATCACAAAGACACAAATTTCATGAAGCAGTTATAACGTTTAACATCCAAAAAAAAGTGAAAAAATCCGCAGTTACAATTTATGAAGAGACTGCACTGTCAAACACTGTATTTCCCCATAAGAGAGAATTAAGAGGCCGATCCGCAAACACAAAACCACGGGTACACGGGACCGAGAATTTCAGTTTGACTAGTATCCAATGCCAGCGTGCTACTTCGTCCACGAACAGACGACATCTGAATTTCGTACAGCGCTCGAGGACATAAGACTAGTAGAAAACATAATGCGAGAAGCGCGCGCCACGCGATTGGCTAAAAGAAACGGGGTACCTCATTGGCTCAGGAAGCTTCCATCTTCTTCGCGTTCACTTCCGTTCACAACACCGATAACACATAATGGTTTTTTATTTCGCTCCCCCGGTTCCCCCATTGAGTTATATAGTTTGGATGGCGGGGGGATAAAAAAGCGCTGGTCTGTTCGTGTGCTAAAGATTTTTCCGGAGGTTCCACGGATTTTTCCATTCTTGGGAACGATTACGATTAAAATTTTTTTCCTATATTTATTTTTATTCCCCGTGTATCCGAAATCCCCTGTTTTCGATTCTGTAAGGGATGAGAAGGTAAGTAGAAATAAGGGGAAGGGGGGTATATCTTAAGAAAATACTCGACGGAAATCCTGTAGGAAAGGTTAGAGCCCTAGGATGAAAAGTCTCGAGAAGAAAAATCGACCGGGATGCCGTGGAAAGATTTAGTTTTGGTAAAGTAGGTTTTGCTTAAAAAATGAATAGGATACATTTTTTTTTCCAAAATTTTACCGGGAAAATACAAAAAAATAAACAATTTAAAGATTCTATACCTGTCTGTATAAACAAAGAAGTGTTTTATAACATTGAACCATTAATGTTCTTAATTATTTTGTAGAGTATTCCAAAATGTTTTAAGACCACTCCACACAGTAATACAAATAAAATTATTCACTTTTTTACTTACATTTATGACAAGTGTTTTCAAATTTTAGTATGAGAGAATTCCTATTAATTTTCATGCATAAAACAGAATGGTCTTCATTACTCTTCATATTTTCTCTGAATTAACACCATTTTTAATTTATGACTATATATATATAATTATAAAAAATAATTTAATTTAGTTATAGAAGTAAATATTTTAAGTTACAAAGTTAAATGAAAAATTTTTAATGAATGCGTGCAATTTTCCTTCAATAAGTAATAATTTATGAACAAAGAAAACATTAATAATCAGGTGAAATCTAGTTTCTTAAAAAAATTAACAATCAATAAAAAATTGAAAAACTTTGAATTTTAATATTTTAATTATTTATATACAATGAGTATCATTTCATGACAAGTATGCTTAAAGCGGACTATCGGCTACCACCAGGGGGCAGCATCACCAAGCGTTACACCTGCGCGTGGTTGCTCTGAGTTAGACTAAGCGTACAACGATCGTAAAAAGCGGAATTATGAATGAAAACCGGCGCCATTCTTTTAGGAACTTGAAATCCTCCTTAAAATTTAATAATTAAAATTATATAGGAATGATGAAGCAGTGTAAATTTAATTCTTATTCATTTGTCTCGATTCATAGTAATACAAATTCAAATATATAAGTATTAGTTCTCATAGAATGAGTGTATCTTTAAATCAAATTTTGGGTTTTCAGTTACATTTGATTTTAATTCATTAGAATTTTTTAAATTTTCGTGTAATATCTGGTGTTTATGGGTATGTGAATCGTATTATGTAAACTTACAATTAGAATTATATGTTAATAACTGCGTTTATCTAAAAACATTATTTTTCCCTATAATAATAATAATAATAAGTGGAAAACAAAAAAATATCATAATACTATTTATATCCAGGATAACAAAATTTAATAATTTTATAACATAAAAACATTTATAAATACATAAAAATGTTTTAAGTAATCGGAATTTCAGTACAATGGAGTGAATTAAAAAGCTTGAACACGCACTACCCATATATTATATTAGTATTATTATTTTTTTATATATTATTATGAATGAAAAACTATAATTTTATAACATAGGCAATTTCGTAAAAAGAACTCATTTTATATAAAGATAGCGTTACAAAATTTTTACATTAATTTAATATTATGTTGAAATTTACATTAAAGATAAGTGTGTTTGTTCTGCTAAAGATGAATATATATTATTGAAACACAAGGTATGCTTTTACGTTTCAAAAATGTCTTAAATTTCTAAAAATATATAAAAATTTAAATAATCGATTAAATTATAATTTTAGATAATCAAATAGGCATAATGCTTACATTATTTGCCATTAAACCTTTTATTTCAGTCACATTTATAATTATTAAATTGGCTATTCAGTATCAAAAAAATATTTAAATTTGAAATTTTTTAAATAATCTAAATAGCTGTCATGTATACACATTTCTTAAAATAATATAATTTTGACAGACAACTTATTTTTTTCAATAAAACTGTCAAATTTTAGCTATTCAAAATTGTAGAAAGTGAAGAAAAAAAATACTGAAACTTCATTATAGATAAGGCTACTGATATGTTTTATTGTAAGAGAAAGTAAGTAATATTGTAATTTTAAGAAATATATACATACAAAATAATGAATTTCAACACAATGGAATATGATGGCAATCTGAATCTTAAAAATTGTCATATGTGTTTTTCCAGTTTGTTTTCCAGAAAAAGATTTTTTGTTCCTAATTTTTTTTATATTGTTAGACTAACAGTGCCTTGAGAATATTAAATGTTTTTTTTTTAATATTAAGTAAAGCTTGAAAAGGAGAATAATTTTTATTGAGTAAATAAGGATGGTACTAATTAAAATTCGCTGAATGATTTTGATGTTCTTTAGAAATATTGAATATTATAAAGAGATTATTAGTTTAGTTTACACCAGCAGAACTCCCTGTACCTAATCCTAAAAGGATTCTACCAGTTTTGGTGGAGATACTGCCGGAAAGAAAAGAGAAGATTCCACCGCAGCGTAGCTGCTTCTGCTTGAGGTCACATGCTACAGGAAGGTGTAGACAATACAGTTTGTGAGATGCTAATTACATTGCAGTATTAACTTCAGTGCAGTTGAAAATTGAAACAATTGTTTAAACACTTTAAAAATAGAAATCTTGGATAAAAATAAATAAGTAATTGTTAAAAGAGAAAGGAATGTTCCTATTAATAATTTGCTTGGATAATTGAATAGAAGCACAGTCCATAGTTCTATGTGTGGGAAAAACCCAAACCACTGTTAGGATAAGTGATTGGGGAATTGATACTCACTTAAAAATCGGTGCACAGTCACTGATCACAGGTCACAAATCGTTAAGTGGTATAGCATAGGAAGAGTTAAAGTTCATCTTCACTAGTGGGTTGCATCACTCCATCGGATGCCTCCTCCCCCTCATCTTTATTATCCTCAGGGATTATTAAGTTCCTATTTTCTAATAAGAAGTTCATTAGGGCTATAACTTTAACTTTGGCATGACGATCATTTATTAAATTCCTGTACCACTGGGTTACCAAATGTTCACTTGGAATCCTGAAATGCCAGGTGCTCGTCAAGGGGCAACTGGTGGCGTAGTGAAAGGGATTTCCAACATCCCCGCAGGCACAGTGGTCGTTCTGTTTGGCGCCGAATCTATAGAGGTAACTTGGGAAGGGCCCATGTCCAGATGCAAAGAGTGTAATTTGTCTGGGCCAGCATTTCTTGGTCACCCCGATCTTTGGAATGATGTTATGTACTAGACGTCCAGTTGTGGCGTTGTCCCAGTACGATTGCCATTCCTGCCTGGCCTGATCTTTAATTAATTTTTGGAAGTGGGATCTGGGAAGAGGTAGTATTGTTGTCTCTCCTTGAGTCCTTGCCTCTTTTGCCAATCTGTCTGCATGTTCATTGCCTTCAAGCCCAACATGGGCTTTAATCCATTTCAACCTGATGTTTTGGCTTGCATTTAGTTGGTCTTGTATCTCTCTAGCGATTGGGCTGGTGGTTTTGGGATTAGAAAGTGCCATCAAGCTAGATTGGCTGTCTGACCAGATAAGACAATGCTGTTCTTGTTGTTCGGCCCACTTAACTGCTTGCTGTATTGCATACAGCTCTGCCTGAAAAACTGTGCAGTTCATATCGAGTTTAAATTTGCCGATAGTCTCGATGTTATTATTGTTCGTTGCAAAGAGATTATGAGTTCTTATTATACTAAGTTACAGAGATAATTTAGGTTAGGTTAATAATGTAATAAGGTTATGTTATAGGTTATTTTAAGTTGTGTGTGTATATATGTGGCTTTTTTTCGCCAATCAATAGCTTCGTAATTTCAAATCATGATCAAGTGACAAATCAACACCCAAGCTGCCACTTTTTTCCCCATACAATAGCATAGAAATGTGGGAAATATTGAAACCTACAGAGTTCTTAAGTTGAACAGGCCTTCTCAGCACGATAGTCTTCAGTTGGGTAGGAAATGGAACCCACTACCTCCTGACCACAAGAACGATCATTTTTTTACCAGGCTGTTTTGCATCAAGTCATTTAGATTGTGCAATTCCGGTTAAAATTCTAAAATAATTTAAATATGAGGGCAAAACTAGAATTCAAAGCCTTTATTTTCAACTTTCTTAGAACTCATTAAATGTTTCTTCATATAAAATCAATATAATCAGTGAAACTATTTCATAGAATATTTTTCCTGTATTTTATAAGTTTGTTTGATGACCAAATTACCAAAAAAAGTATCACTTCAAAGTTTACATGACATCATTACTGAGTAACAATATTGCCAGTATGTGATTTTATTTTATTTAAGAAAGATGGATACATTTAATAATGGAAATCTTACCACAATAAAATCATGTATTCCTCTAAAAATAGATGAAGTCAAAATTATTGATATCGATTAATCGATTTGGTTGATTCAATAATCAACTATTTGTGGAATAATTCTGACTTCCTCTATTTTAGAGGAATGCATGATTTTATTGTGGTAAGATTTCGAATATTAAATGTATTCGGGGAAACAATAGGGATTCCTATTGTTCATCAAAAGTTGAGTTAGAAAGTGGGTCCTTTCGCTCTGAAGAACGCTATTCTAACACGTGATTGTTTTCACGTTACACACATGACTATTTAGAACATTGAATAGAAAATAATCGTTTGATTTTTTTATTCATCGACAGAATATAGAGGCTTTTTACTAACCGTTAAAATCATTCATAGATCGGATACAAAAACTATTTGAAAAATGCAAAGAATATTGACTGTTACAAAAATGTAATCGATAATTCAAAGCAAAGAATATCATCAAAATTTTTATCACTATAGATTAGTCACTATCCATAGTGATAAAAATTTTGTCATTTTTATCACTATGCCAGGGAGAAAGATACAAACTTGAGATAAAACCGCGGTGGCCTGGTTGATTAGGAGGTCGTTTTCATTATCAGAAGGTAATGAGTTCGAATCCGGGCTTAACTGAAGATCCGTCGTGTTCGCTAATGGAAGCTGGGGAATGTTAAAATTGGTGGTGGTCGCAATGTCTTCCAAGTGAAATGATACCTCTGGGGGTGGCAGGCCAAGTATTCGGGGTCTTCTGCTTGGTCCCTGCTACAAAATCCCGAAGACTCCACCTGGCTGCTTCTATCTGGTAGAGCCCAATTCAGGGCTACGTACAGGGAAGCATTCTGGTGCAACAACAAATTTGAGATGTTAATAAATAATTGTTAATACAATTATAGCTAGTTTAGGTATTATTAAATTTTTCAAGTATTTGGTTCTGAAATAAAAAGTTTTGTTTTACAAAATACAGATGAAAAATTTAGTAAAATATACAAATTAATGAAACATAAAGAATAAAAATAAAATTATGTATTTAATTTCAGAATTCCAAGAAAAATAACTTTAAATGTAAACATAGTTTATGGAACACCAAACCGCTTATATATCCCACAAATTTTTCCATTAACTAATATATTATTAATATAAAAGTTAGTACGCGTAAGCTTTTTCTTTAACGTAATTTGTACTGAAAAATGTATACAGTATCCGGTAAGTATGTGCATTTAATAGTACATTAAACCGGATCTCCATATAATCTAACCGAGATCAGCATCCGGGATAGGAAAAATCGGTATTCAAATTAATTCGGGTCAGGTACCATCCCAAAGAATAGGACAGGATACGTCGCATATAATGCATTTCTTAAGAAGAAAGATGCTTCATTTCCTTTTCTGGAAGTACACAAATTAAAGTTCTGATTGTGCAATAAAAGGGGGGGGGACACACACATTTTTTTAAATATTATGTTGTACGTTGCATGAGATATTTTGGAAATTCTTATTGCATTTCAAATTGTATTTCAGATTTGGTAAAAAATTGAGTAATAAATGAAACGAAAGATTTATACTTCTTTTTTAATTTTTATCTTAATATTTTTTAAAAATTTATCATTTGATATAGACAAATTTATAATTTTATCTGTGTTCATCACTTTCAAATATTACATCGTTGAAAAATTTTACATTCATTAGATTTCTTTTTCATAATTTGAATAGTTAATTTCGTTTTCTTAATTTAATTTAAAAATAATGCTTTTTCAAATTAAATAAAATCATGATATTCCAATAAAGAAATCACTGACACTCATAATTGAGATCAATACGTTATATACATACATACATACATACATATATATATATATATATATATATATATATATATATGTATATCTGTGTGTGTGTGTGTGTGTGTGTGTGTGTAGATAGATAGATGAAATATTTCTATGCATTTTCCATTTATTAAGAAAATACTTCGATATTTCCTATATCAATATAATTCATATAATTCTATCGATAATATAAATTACAGTATAAAATTAATAGGGTATTTCACTCTTAAAATACCCAGCAAGAAACAGGATGACAGACATCGCTCCACAACGATTTCATTGAAAGAATATCGGAAACTTCGATTTAGTTTGTTCTATCTTGGCAAGCTTAGAAAATTTTTATCGCCAGGACGTCCTCTTCCACTAAGCATTTTTGTATTAAAAATTGTCACAAGTCCTATTTAATCTCCCTCTTTCTCCTCTTTTAATAAATAAAGAGTCACTGTATCCAGAAAAAAAGATAGGAACACTTTTCAAGTCAAGTTGGAATCGGACAGACGGGAAGTTTGAAGGGAAGCAATAAAATAGCCCTCCCTTCCTAAGGATAGGGGGAAGAAAGTCGGGGTTTCGAAGGATGTCAAGAGATACAGCAGATGTCTCAGTACCTGATTTCCTCTCTCTGTCACGTTCTCCAAGAGATACACAGATGGTTCGACGGACATGCACTGCAGTGAAGTCTTGCAGGGCGCTGGTAAGGTGGAAGAGTATTAAGATGAGCGTAAAGTGTGCTTTCCGGCCTATTCAGGGTTGCTCTCACTTCTTCGGCTCCGAAGAATGAGCCCTTGTCCCAGACCACGTTTCGATGCTAAAAGAAAAGTGGTTCATAGTACTAAAACAGTATAAAAATATATGCAGCAAATTTATTTGATAGTTAAATTTAATCTTAAATTAAAAATTAAGTAAAATTAGTTTTAATTATTTTTTAAATTAATAAAATACTTGTCATATGAAACAGCGAGAATAAAATAAAAAAGTAATAAAATTAAATTTAATATGCACAACCGAAATTAAATTATATTTAATTAAAACGCCAAATTAACGATGTTTTTCTTATTTAAATTTATAAAAATGCTTTTTATTTAATCTCTATTATATTCAAAAATATTTTGCTTGGCAATGATATATAGCAATTAAACTTAGATACTGAATATTTAAGGAGGGATGGGTAAATTAATTATTTTGAGAGAATCTACGAAAAAATTAAATGTTTTAACCATGTTTTTTTTATTTTTTACCTCATAAAGTTGATATAAGGAAATAAGGAGATGTACTTAAAATCAGTTATTACATAAAAAGAGGTTCTTTGTCTCATTTAAATTAGATATTTAATGTATATAATTACATAAATTTTAAAATTTTTCCTTATATTTACCTTTGAAATATTATTCATATTTTTGGTAAAACAGCAGCATTTCATTTTTACGAATCTAATGCTTTTTAAGGGTTTATATTTTGAAACATTTTATCAACTTTGCTATTTTAATACTGATGTAGACAATGAAATAAATATTTCTTCATTTATATGATTTAGCTAAATAATTATAGTTAAAAACGAAATTATTATTTTTATTTCATGTAAATAGATAAGTAGAAGAATAGCCATATTTTTCAATATTTTGTTGCAAAATAAAAAATGAATAATAGACAAATCCATTTACAAATTTATTAAAATCATTTCAAGGTATAGAATTTTTAAAAATCAAAAAAATTTCGAAAAGCAGAAGAAATTTTAAAGAATTTAATTTTTCTGAAAAGAATTTTAAAATTACTTTTTACATGAAACAAATGTTTGTGGATATTAGAAACTAATATTTTTATATTATTAATTCAACTATAATAATAAAATAAGTTTGAAAAGTGACATATACTTTTTGCTATATCAGAAATCCTAAACTACTGATAAATTTTAAGTGAGATTTTATAAGAAAATCTTTCATTATAGACGAGAAATCGAGGTCTTCTATCCAAATTTCATAAATTTAATTTATCAAGTGATTCTAAGCGTCCTTTAAGTGATATTTTAACTTCATATTAATCAATGGTATGGTGTAAACTTAATTAATTTTTAAACTTTAAGCCAAGGGGCCATATTTGTCTATTACCTCCCCCTTCCTTTGCCATAAAAAGTACTGCCCAAACTTCCTCCCCTACGTCCCCTTGAATCTCCTCTTCCCCTAGAGTCCACACCTCTTCCTCATGCCATCTTCCATCTTTTGTACTTGCACTGTACTACAGTACAGCCAGCAAAAGAAAGGCCACGCGCCACTTGTCTCCTGCCTCCCGATTGGTCGAAATGTCTCCTTCAGAAAAATGATTTTTTTCCCTTTTTTTCTTTTCCTTCCTTATTCTTCTCTCCTTTATCTTTGGTCTTTGTTGCTCGCAAAGTCCTCAGCACGTATCCGATTTTTATATTATTTCTCGATGCGAGAGCAGATGTTAAGTCGCTTCTAACCTGCACGCGCCAGATGTTGCGAGTCGCGTGGCAACACCATGGTGGTAGTGCGCCGCGTGGCCCGTCCATTTGCATTCCATTTGGCACGGTGTCGGATTTTCGACTTTGCACTCTGCATACACACATACCAGCCGGCATCTCAAAATACCGACACACACCTTGCCGAGATGCATCCTTGAATAAATAAATCTGAGCAATCAAGCTCTCGCTCATTTGAGCCCATCGGCACACGGAAACCTAATTAAGTATGCAACAATACTTATCACAGCTGGATGCGATTTTTTTCTCCTCAAATTTAATGATTTACGGATTTGTATAGTAATAAACATACTTATTAGATCTTTGCTTACAAATTAAAAATTTGACAATGGAAAATAAACTCAGAGAATTTTATTATTTTAATATAACTATTGAATACACTACCTTTAAAAATTTATTTTATAAATTTAAATAAGAGTAATATTATTATGATGATTTTAAAACATTGACTATTATTAAGAAAATATAGCTAAAATTTTCATGAAAATTTTTAAGGGTTAATATATACAAAAAAAATATATGATTTCGAATTCTTTTGTGTATCTTTATGAACCTTACATTTCTTTTGAAAAGTTTATTATTCATATTTTATTTTCTTAAATTATTTAATTCATACTTTGATCATTTATTCATTTTTTGGATGAGTAAATATTCCCTTAATTAGTAAAACTCAAATATTAAATTTCCACACATTAACTATTTTCTGTTGCTTCACCATTCGTCTTAACATTTTTCCTAGATTACAGCTTAAATAATCAATATATAATTATTGAGTCCCTATAATATTAAATAAGAATAGAAATTTAATAGAAATAATCAAGATAAGAGAATAATAAATAATAAAATTATACAAGGGAATAATAAAATAGAAATAATCAATAAGAATTTTGATTCATCGATCTTTTGCTAAAATTATATAATAAGAAATAATTAGGTTAACTAATAAGAAATATTTGTAATTAAGCTCTTTTAGATAATATATAAGCAACTTTCACAATATGTATATATATATATATATATATATATATATATATATATATATATATATATATATATATAGAGAGAGAGAGAGAGAGAGAGAGATTAAATTCAATCCATTTTGAGAAAATTAAATAATTAGTAAAAATTTTTAATTTAACTTAAAAATATTCATTTTTAAAATTATTTTCATATTTAAAAATCTTTCCATAGCAAAACATATTTTCAAGTTGGTGATACTTTATTTAAATATTCAGTGTGCATATTTCTTAATATATATGTATACATATATATATATATATATATATATATATATATATATATATATATATATATATATATATATATATATATATATATATATATATATATATATATATATATATATATATATATATATATATATATATATATATATATATATATTTAAAAAATAATCACAAAAGTTTCATTATTATTCCATGCATATTAATATAAAAATTATTTTTTGCTATTTTTAAAAACATGGCAATATATTTTCTGCTACGTGAAGGTAGATTAGAAAAAAGAACAGCTTGCACTTTGGAATTACGATCGACAGGTTTTCCATACGACGCAGATGTTCTGCGATTGCCATCAGCGTTTCTTCTTTCAGTTCTCGAAACGCAGATGAGTGTGAAAATGGAATTGTAAAGAATAAAAGGAAAACATTAGCTGAAAAATTTATATGACTTTAAAATGATTTAAAGAACATTGTACAGTTTTGTTTTTACAATTTATTTATTAGAAGAACAACTTTTTTTATGCGAAATTCAACGTTAATATACAATGTAATCGTTAAAAATAAGAAAATTACAAAATATCTTTGATGCATAGCTTATATGAATATAAAGCTCAGTAGAGTTAAACGAATTTTGAATGAAAAGTAGAATATCTCTGCAAATTAAACAGGATAAAAATAGAGACTGAAGTTGATAAGAAGTGCTGGTTACATTTCAATGAATAGGAAATTTGCAGAATATCTTATGTTGTATTCATTTTCAATTTAAATATCTTGCATTTTTAACTACATTTGTAAAAGATATATAAATGTAAAGTTTGTCATTATTGCTCTCTTATGATGATAATTTTTTTAATGAAAACCGCTTTCTACATCTAATGTATGTCCAATATCATATTCATAACCATTGATGAAATTTAAATAATATTTTTTTTATTTTTTACAAAATATTTACATATTTTTATTACAATTAACTTTTTATTATTAATACAATATTTACATTAATATGAGATAATAATATAAATTAATAATTTACATTAATATGTAAATTTACGATAATAATTTATATTAATATGACATATAATAAAATTAAGAATTTTATTATATATTTTTTTGCATCAGGTAATTTTTCTGATAATAGATAATCATTGATATATTATAAATAATCATGGATAATAAATCATTGATAAACGATCATTGATTACCAATAAAAAATAATCATTGATACAATTTATTTTTCAATATTATTTCTCTGATGTTTCCATTAAATTGTATCGATCTTCAATTGCAAGAAACTTCTCTGACAACAAACCATTTAAACGTTACTTCAGTCCATAATTTGCAATCATAAGCTAAATGGGTGAATAGATTTTATTTTTATAAGAAATCACAAATTTCAAAGTAGTAAAGTAATTCTTATTCTTATTTTTTTCTATGGAGTTAAGTAGGAAAAACAATAGGTCATCTATTCTCATTGAAAATTCAAGGACATACAGCTGTATATTTCTGTAACCAGTCAATATAATAAATATAACTTTAAAAGTTGCAATTAAAATTTTATAAAAATTAATTGTGTGAATCATTTGTTTGAAGTCTAAATATGGATGATTTACCTTTGATTATTCAGAAAAGTAGGAAGTAGTGGTTGGAGAAAGTTTGATATCTTTCAAACTGAAACCAAGATTATTTTTCTCTACTTAATGGATTCTCATTAGATATTACAACCACGGCTGAGTGGCGGGTGGTGTTTAAGACAGAGGGACGGACAGGGGTTAGGGTCAGGGCGTAAAAGGGGCAGGTGACGTAGAACTTCTGCAACTTCCTGCGATCTGCCGCTTTTAAAGAATACCTTGAGGGCATTTAAGCAGTTAGAATGTTTATGAATGTACGTCTGTCATCCTGTTGTTTTAGACTTAAGTGGAGAAAAAGACACGCGCCGCTCGTGTGCCGCACCTGGTGTGCGGATGGACACGGCGCGTGCCATCTGAACCGATGCCCAGGTTAACATCTTCTTCTTCCGCCCTCAAGGAGTCAGTAAATCTGAGTATGAATATATAAGCAGTTTATGTTAAATATTGAGTAATTGGTCAATTTAAATTGCAAGGAAGTTAACATTAGTAAATCTAAATAAACGTTCATATCGAAAAGTCCATATGACATAACACTATTGATAGCTTATTGACAGTCCATTGACAGCTTGTTGATAATATATTTGACTTATTATTTTTTGTTTATTTATTGTTATTTAATTTTTTTGCTTATTGTTTTTTTATTTTATTTAAATTTAATTTATTATTATTATTTTTTTATTATTTTATTTATTATATAAATTAATTAAAATTTAAAATATTATTGTTAAAACTTAGTTGAAATTATAATCATTTCAATTGTATTCATATCATGGTATGATTGTGATTGAGTTGAGAATGATTCCAAATTATTAACAATGAATGTCGAGTTTTCGATTTGTAGAATTCTGAAAATTCAAAATTTTTGTTCGATGTTTTTAAGTAAATTTGTATGAAATTTGTATGCAAAAAAATGTTGGTACACTTAAGAAGTTTATACATATTAATGAAATGGTCTATATTGAGTTTTTTATCTAATGTTTGTGAAAAAAAATTATTTTTGGAATATTTTTTGAGTAATAATTCAATAAGCGGCATTTATATTTTTGAGCTTACTAATGTAATAAAAAAGGGCAAATGTAAAATTGCCGAGAATATCATAAAAGTTTATATATCATAAAATATAGTAAATTTCTTACTCTAAGATATTAATTGGGATTTTAAGGAATAAGAAATGTAATGAAGTTATAAGATTTCTCAAAGAAATCTTTATCTATAAAAGGATTGAAAACACAGGTCAGCAATTAAATGCAGTAAAGTGTAAAAAACTCTTTTTGCTATCTAGTTTTTCAGTTTATTTCCTACTAAAACACAAAAATACACAATAATTTAACAGTGTACGTATTTTTAAGAATATTTTATCATAAAAAGAAAACTTTCTTTCATGAATCATATTTTGAATAATAGTGTAGGAAAAGGAATTTTTACGATATCAGCGTTTACAATATAACCAATATACTATGAGTAAAAAAATTTCTTAAATTCCTACTTATCGTTGAATTACTAAATAATAGGGATTAGAATGCCTTATCTGATAACAATAAATAATCGGAAATGAGTCTTGATTGGAGGAAAAGGGTCATGTGGTACTGAACAATAGCCTAAGGTATGAAAGAGATAACCACCCTCACAGCAAATATCTACCTGGATACGATTATATCGTACTGTGATGAATCATTCTAACTTAAATGCTTAAAATGCCACATTTTATTTTCACTGCTTTGACTGAGAAAATAAATTCTAAATTATAAAAATACATGTGCTGAATAATTTCTTTCTTACAAATTCCAAAAAATCATTAATGCTTTTGAGATTATGCAAATATTTTAAAAAAGTTAAAGAAAATAGTCATCTTAGTTCTAAACATGATTTTAAAGAGCTTAGAAAATTAGATAACCATGATTTTAAAGAGCTAAGAAAATTAAAATTATGAAAAATATATTAAATGAAATATAAGATTGTAATAAGAAATCACAAAAAATACAGAAATTTATAAGACTACTTTTAAAAAACAAATTCTATACATTTGAGGTTAAAATTATCTTAAATTACATTAAATAAGCTAAATCAACTATAATCTTTTTATTTTATTATGCAATTATTGAAATAAAAAATTAGCAAATGTAAACGTTGCATATTTTAAAATATGTTTAACGTAATTAATAAATTATAAGCAGATTTTAAAAGCAGTTGATTTAACAAAGGAAAGAAATCCATTTAAAAAGTGATTAAGGTAAAGTTTTAACATAAGTAGCTTTGACAGAATTTGATTTAAATTTTGTGTTAAATATTACTAAAAATGTAAATTCTTCTGTTCACTAAAACTGTTTACCAAAAACAAAATTGTCTATTCACTTTTCATTTTCAACATGTTTTACTTTCTAGAACGCTTGAATTTATAATAATTTTCAACATTACTCATTTGCAAACAAAGCGTCAATCCCCAAATTTCAAGATTTTTCAATCTGATTGGAAGCTCAATAATTCAATTTAAAAATAAATAAAATCACTAGATTAACAATTTTCAAAATTTAAGATTTCTTATTAATTGTTGTGTTCTACCATTGGTAACTGATGGAACATTTCTTTTTTCCCAAAACAATATTTAATGCATAATCGGCGTATATATAAGTCTGTCCAGCTTCGATTGATTTTGTGATACTTTAATAAAACAATTGTTATAAAAATAATCATTATAGTTTTGACTTTCTTCTATGTTAGGTCTGAATTAAATTATTAAAGTAAAAGTGATTTCATGTAACTAGGATTAATTTGAATAAATTGAATCAATATTTTCTAATTTCCATCTTTGATTAAAAAGAAATCTTTTTAGTTAAGTAAAAATAGAAATTAAGGTGAATCGATGCAACATGAGGTAATTCTTTATCATATCGTTTCTTTTCGTAAACTGAAAGCATTTTGTAAAATATTAATATATTAATATGCAGAATGAGCTATTATATAATTTCAACATTTTTCTGAGTAAACTTTTCTCGAGCTTTCAGTATTATAAATGCAAATCATAATCTCAAATTGCATTGTGCTTGCAATAATTTTCAATATTATTACCATTAATATTTATTAAACCATTTATTTCAAATATTAATTTATATTTTGTATTTATTTTTGGATTTCAATTTTGGATCTATTTGCAGTTTCGATATTAATGAAGAAAGTACTCTTATCAAAATAAGTCTCACGTAAAGGAACAATTTTTAACAAAGTATTCCAATTTACAAAACATTTTTGAACTAGAAATATTATAATAAAATGTTCTAGTTTCCCTTTAAAAAATTCTAACGATTCAAATCTAATATAAAAAATAAATAAGTAAAAAAATGGGTAGTAAATATTGTGGTGGTTATAAGCACATTTATTAAATTTTCCAGTGTCTATAAATTCGCTTATTGCAGTATTAGGCGGAAATAAATATACTGTTTAAATTGTTTGTTCATATGATTGTTGCCACTTAAAGAAAGATTGGGGACATAAACTGCATATCTATTACAATAAAGGGCCTTTATTCAAATGAGTATTGGAGCTATTTACAACCAAAAAGAAACAAGCTGATTTATAATTATGGCTTTCTCTATATTAGTTTAAGTACACGAAAACAATTCATAAAGATGCTACAAACCTAATATTATAAGTAGTGTTTCATATAAAAATTATTAAGTAAATTGACAGAATGAGAAAGTTTCATTAGGAAATTGTATATAATTCAATTATATATAATCTATTATATTATTGATAAAATCTTTTGCCAACGTTTGAAAATGAAAAATATTATATTTCTATTGAAACAAAGTAAAAAATTAAAGATTTGAATTTTATATATTAAAATAAAATAGAAAATTCAAATCTTTGATTTTTATTTGATTGTGTGGATTCATTCAAATAAAAAAATTGAGTACTAGGATTCTCCTTTCAGCTGTAAAAGTTTCACATGTATATTTATATAAAATTTCTTCTTTTTTAAAACATTTTTTACACCATAATACTCAATTTGGGAGCGGAAATTGATGAATTAAATTGTAATATAAAGAAAATGGAAGAATTGGATTCACATTCAGTTGCCTTCAAATACTATTCCAAGAAAGTAAAAAGTAAACTTTCAAAGCGTAAACGTTGATCACAAATACTGAGAAAATTCCCACAGAGAGTTTTTTTCACTGCCGAACAACTAAGCTATATTTCATCCATTTCATTCCTGTTTTCACACCCTTTTTTATGTAATCTACAAAAGTATAGACCCACAAAAACTTCATGAAAATAATTTTATTTTTTACACGTGATCAAGATTCAGTAAAGTACGCATTTGTTAAAGAAGAGGATGTTGATGGCTTTACAAAAAACATATAAGGCTAAATGATCTACGTGTCTTACTTTAAAAAACGAAAGAGAATGTAGTCCTGTGTTTTTTACCTCCAGTAAATAATAGTAATTTTTTTCTTCTTCATCTTTTTTTAAGAAATAGTAGTTTTATTTTAAACATGTTATATATATATATATATATATATATATATATATATATATATATATATATATATATATATATATGTATATTTAAATACATTTCTTCAGATAATTTTGCAATATGAATAAACGCTTTCTAAGGAAATAGAAAATGTATGATGCCTGTAGGAAAATGCTGTTCACTTTTACACATTGCGTACGCCTATCGTCTCCATATTCCTCACGAAATTTTAAAGTTACTTTGAGTTTAGTTGTGGTTTTTTTTTTACTAACAGTGGCTAACTGGATTTGGACCTGCAATTTAAAGTGAATCCAAATTACTATGAGTATTCATATCCGAGGTGAGAACCGAATCTACGATCTACAGAATTGAAGGCTAGAGCTACCTACACTAATTATACGGCTGGCAGCAGGGTAATTCTCTTAAGGAAAACACACAGGACTTTTTATGATAAATATTTAATAATAAAACATTGTAAACTTTAGAATCTAATGTTATAATTGAATGCAAGCTGAAAATAATATTTTTTAATATACCCACATTTAGTTATGGCGAGTTATATTAAAAATTCAATAACATAAAATCCTATTAAAAGCATACATACAGTCATATTAATAGTTGTTCGTGTACATTACATATATTGTGCTATTTCTTATAATAATTATAACATACTGAGATATCAGATTGGTTATTAAATATTGCGTAGCTCATATTAAACAATGTTTTTCCTTTATAACATATCATTTTATGAGTCGTTATTCTATTTATTTAAAAATTTAATTAAAGAGATTTTTTCAGTCGAAAGATTAAATTTTCCCCACTTAAATTGTATTTGGAAAATGTGAATGTGATATAGAATGAGATAAAAAAATTTGATAATAACAAAATATTTAAATGAGCTAAATTGATGTATAATAATGCATTTAAATCTGTTTCATTGTAAGCAATACTTACAAATATTTTGACTATCCCTGACAAAAAACACATTGCTTAAAAAGAAAGACAAACATTTAAAATTTGCTAATTCACATGGGAAATAATTTATTGTATTTTGATGATATTTTTCAATAATTTGTATGTTATTTTTCTCTTTTTATTATTTTAAACTTTGTTTTACGTGTTCGAAACGAGATAAATTTACAATAAGTTTTATAATTTTACAGTATAAAATAATTATTTTATGGTTTGGAAAGTGCAATAAAGAGAGCAATGTTATGATCAAATATTTGTTGAATAAAATGCTCATGCTCAATAATAACAAGCGAAAGTCAACAGAAGAAAGAAACAATACGAAGTTTACATGAAATTTTTAGAAATAAAAAAAATTATTGTATATACAAATAAAATTTGCTTCGATATTTTTCAATTAATTCTTAATACTTATCATATCTTAGAGTTTTATAGTATTACTTATCAAGTTTAACTTAATCTAGTTTATCTTCATCCAGTTTAATCTAGCTCAATTTAACCTAGTTTAAATTTTGTTTTTTTCAGACTTATCTATGAAATTAAACATATTTCTTATTATTTTAGTCTGCTGAAGAAGTCAGACCACTTATTTATTTCTATTGTTCCATTCTAATCTACCTTATTTTTCGAAGGGAGCAGACAGCAGCTGATGTCTTACACGTGCTAAGGTGTGTTCTTCCTGAGTAAGAAGACCAGATGCTGCTCGTGCCCACATAAAATTTCCTCCCTTAGACCACGATGCTCTTTCAGGATTTTCTTCAAGGTGGAAGCCCCCTCTTAAAAGATCCCCTACCCCAGGGAGAGAAACCTAGAGGAAGCGGAGGAAAGAAAAAAATCATTTTCAGATATTTATATGGTTCGTTCTCTATGTGTCATTGGCTATATAACACGATTAGGGACCCAGACAAAGTCCTCCAACAATGGATTGATGGAAGAAGGGGGTTTCCAGTTTTTAATAGGTGTGTCCAGGACATAGGATAAGGGGTGTTTCAGACGACAATTTGTTAGTGATATAAAAGTTAGAATGAAAAATAAAAGGGCGGGTCACAGGGATGGTAAATTGCGGTTGACGAAAGCTAAATGTGTGCTGAAGTGAAGCAAAGTTTGAGAGCTGTTTGTCAGCTACAGAACTTGACGTTTGGTTTCGGATTTTCGATCCAAATGGATCTCAACTAATAACTTCTACTTCTATTTAGGATTATTTAAATCAGTTTATGCGTATTTGCTCGTTGAATCTCAATCATCACAATGAAGAATTAGTCTTGTCTTTTGAGAAGAACTCATATTTAATGAACCATTACATTGATATGTGATAGAAATTTTTCTCAGTTTAAATAAACTATTAAAAGATTTGGCTTTTCTTGTAAAATAGAAAGGTAAAGTCATATGCACGTCATAAATTTTATCATTTATAGTTCTTTTTTTCAATAAAGAAGTCTAAATATTGAAAGTCACCACATCCATACAAACATAAAATGATAGAGCATTATTTTATTTTTTAAATAAATATTAACATTCATATAAAATTTAAATACAGAAGACCAATCACTGATAAACTGTCTCTTATACATACAAGTGAAGCATATTATACATACATATTATGCATATATATATATATATATATATATATTTATATATATATATATATATATATATATATATATATATATATATATATATATATATATATATATATATATATATATATATATATATATACATATATATATATTTATACGTATATATATATATACATATATATATATATATATATATATATATATATATATATATATATATATATATATATATATATATATATATATATATATATATATATATATATATATATATATATATATATATATATATATATATATATATATATATATATATATATATATATATATATATATATATATATATATATATATATATATATATATATATATATATATATATGATTCTCTCAAGTATTTTTTATTGTTAATTTGATTAACGTGAGAAAATTTGAATTAAAAATAGTTTTTTTAGAGAATAAAACAATCTTAGTTTTAATCAGACAAAACTGATGATATTACTATATATATATATATATATATATATATATATATATATATATATATATATATATATATATATATATATATATATATATATGCATATATAGTAATATCATCAGTTTTGTCTAACAATTTTAACACAATTTGTCTGATTAAAACTAAGACTATTTTTATCCTATAAAAAACTATTTTTAATTCACATTTTCTCAGATTAATCAAATTAACAATAAAAAATACTTTTTAATCATAGCGGTTCTTATACAAAAATAAAATATTTATTCCATATAATTTACTTATAAAGAGAATCCTAACATTCACATGTATCTTATTGAAAGTGGAAAAATAATTAATTCCTTTGAATAATACCATTTTTTTCTTAATAGCATTACATTCAATAACACTCTTTAAATACTTATCAAGTATTGAAAACGAAGAAACAATTACTAATTTTATGAGTAACAAGTTCTTGCTCTTTTTTTTAAATTAATAATCCTCACTATGAGAAATTCTTAAGATTTTAAATAGGTGCTTAAAGATGCATTAACTTTGAAGATAAAAATATTTTTTTAATCAACAAGCATTGAATCGCTTGTAAATATACAATCCAAATAAGCTGATTCCCACTATGCATAAGTATATGAAACAATTTTCAAGGCTGGAGACAAATTTTTCAAAGAAGAACACCATCCTTCCTTGCACTAACCGCAAAAGACCTCCATCACTTATTGACAATTTTCATTCTCTTTTTCATGCTTTCAAGAAAAATATGGGTGTGAAATTTACACTCAAATTAAGACTAAATAAAACTATTCATCTTGTACTTGGGAAAAAGTCTGAGACTGAAAACACAGGGTAGAAAAAAAGGTGTGAATTACTACAGCTAAATCTATACTGTTTACTATTGAAATTACTCATCAAATAAAGAAAAGTGAAAAGAAAAAGCGATACCTAGCATTAAGCAACCATTGAGTTTAGAAGATTACTTGATGATGCCATCACAAGGGAAGTATTTTCGATGAAAACTTTTTTAAGATTTAGTTCGCACGTGTGTTTCGGGTCATTACTCCACTGAAGCATCTTTGCACACTCCATTCATTCCTGCACATTGCAGTTCTCAGACACTGAAGCAGAACTGCAAATAGTGCTGGTGGTATGTGCTTAAGGAACATTTTTAGTTTGTAAGCGAAGAGGTACTTAAGCAATGCATGTGATGCACTAAGTTAAGTTAGATGGCTTTTCGAACTAAATATTGATATTTTAGTTAGTGAATGCATTTCTCATAATAATAGCTTTTTGGATGAAAATTTCTTTATATTTAAACATAAAAGACTTTAAGAACATTTCTCTAATTAAAAAAATAAACAGAAATACAAAAATTGTTGAATGACGTAACATTTCTAAATATGTGAAACAATCATGCTTTTTATTAGTGTTCGTTTAATACAATATAATATATACCCAAAACCAATTATAACTATAATAATTTATATAACTCAGGTTTATTAAGCTGAAATCCCAGAATTTAATTGTAGATTAAGAAAAACATAAATTTCAATGAATTTAGTTTATTTGAATATTTATTCGGTAATTAATTTAAACCTGTTTTGCATATCGAAGTATTGAAATTAAAAACATAGTGACTCCCATATTTCTATATAGAAAAACTATAAAAGCTTCATAAAAATAAAACTGTTGAAGTTAAATACTAATTTTCTGATTTAAAAAGATCTTATTTAATATTTATATGTGTGAACTGTATTTTTTAAAGCTTTTTTAAACATTATCCAAAGAAAAAATAATTTAGAAGAGTG
Organism: Latrodectus hesperus; assembly: GCA_037975125.1. Classification (NCBI taxonomy): domain Eukaryota; kingdom Metazoa; phylum Arthropoda; class Arachnida; order Araneae; family Theridiidae; genus Latrodectus; species Latrodectus hesperus. The sequence continues at coordinate 27,491,416 of CM075856.1, read as the reverse complement.
ATTTTAAATCATACTTTGAACAAAGTGTTAGCTATGTTATATTTAAATATTTTACATAATATTTTATGAAATATGTTAATTAAGCTTATATTTTAGGAAATATTAGTTTAACTCAACAGTTCATATTGATATCATTTGGTAAATTTAAATTCATGTTAGGAATTTTAATTTTTAAACAAAATGTATTCCAATAAAGTAAAAATATAACAGGAAAAATCTTTTAAGTATTCTATGCACTTTATTTTTATCCATAAGTTGTTTCTTTGTTTAATTTTATTCATCAAGAACACTGTTTCTCTAAAAAAAAAAGTGACACCAATCTCTAGGGAATGGAAATCAATTTTCAAGTTCACATTACAGAAGTTACTAGGCACATGATTTAAATGCAGCTGTCAAAAACCTCGTGGGAAAAAGAATTGATTTTTTTTTCTTAACATTCCTTTAAAATTACAGTATCAGGGATCTGTTACTTTTCCCACAGTACACCTGGATCTTCAAATTTTTTTTTTGGGGGGGGGACAAAAAATACTTGGATTATCAATTCAAATGTAAAAAAAAATCTGATTTTAAATAAATTTCTAACTTAATTTCAAAACAATCCCTGCTTTATCTATCAATATTCATTTAATTGTTTGAAATTTAAATAACAATTAAACAGTTTATCCTATAAAAGTTTCGTAATTGATTTAGGTTGAAAAATTTTATTTACAGTTCGATAGGATTTTTGTATTGCGCATCATGCTTTTCTAGAGTGATTAACCTGATTCTATCTACAGTTTCAATTTATTACTGGGGTAAGAATTGCTTAAAATTATTTTATAAGAACGAAATCCTATTAAATTGGTTTCTAATTTCTACTTTTAAAATGCACATTTTCATTCTTTTCAACAATTCAAAATAATTTTCTCAAAATTTTCATATTTGAAAATGTTTTAGAAATGTATGTTCAGTTTATTGTTGTTTAGTATTTTTTCTCAAATTGTTTTATTTATAGAGTTAAGATACAAAAATAAATTGGTGTATAATACTTATAAACATGAAAATTTATGGAAACTAAATAATTATTTCGAATTGTTTGAAAATGGAAAGACATTGCAAATGTGGTATCAGTTAAGTAAGTTAAATTAATTTCAATAAAATTTATTTTATTGTAATAAACGTACGAGGGTTACTCTGAAATTTTTGTGACACGCGCTGACGAGAATTTACGAAATAAAAATAACGGTTTAATTTTAAAGTACAAAGTATTTTAACACAGAAGACGATTTTTTACTGACTTACTTCAACTTATTTAGCGTGTAATAAATTTTAAACAGAAGAGAAAATGGAGTTGACGCGAGAATATATTTCGCGCTATGATTTTCTACGATTTCAAAGCAGGATTAAATCAAGAAGAATGCGTTCAACGGTTACAATTAGCATTTGGTGATGAATCTTCAGCTCGTGCTACTGTATTCAGATGATTTAGAGAATTTAGAAGAAGTCGCAATTTTCTTTAGGATGAAGAACACACAGGAAGGCCGCCATCGGCAGTAATCCCGGAAAATGTGTCTGCCATACGAAAAATGTTAATGGATGATAATCGCTGTACCTATCAAATGATGCAAAAGGAAATTAACATTGGATCCGCAGCCATACACAAAATCATTCATGAAGAATTACATATGAAAAAAGTAGTTTGCCGTTGGGTTCCCCATAATCTAACTGAACATCAAAAAGAGGAGCGTGTCAGAATCAGTAAAGAAACTCTTAATATGCTGAATGATGGTGGTCACCGCATCATTTCTAAATTTGTAACAGGTGATGAAACATACATACCGTTTTCTGACGTTCCAACACGTCAAGAAATCAAAATATGGGTCTTTGAAGATGATCCCACGCCGACAATGGTGAAAAAACAACGCGCACTGAAAAAAGTGATGTATGCCGTTTTCTTCAGAAGTACGGGATTGGTCAAAGCCATCAAGTTGGAAGGACAGAAGACAGTAACAGCAAACTGGTATACCACTAAATGTCTTCCAGAAATTCTACAAGAACTGAATGTTAGGGGACTAATGCTTCACCATGACAATGCATCTTCACATACATCCGGATTAACAGTTGAGTTTCTTAAACAAAAACAAATTAAAGTGATCGAACATCCGCCGTATTCACCTGATCTAGCTATGTGCGACTTTTAGTTATTCTTTAATCTAAAAAAGAACTTACGTGGACGTCGTTTTCATTCAGAAGAAGAGATTGATGTGGCTATAAAGTATATCTTTGAAAACCTAGTTGTATCTCAAAAATTTCAGAGTGACCCTCGTATTAGCTTTATGCAAATAATCAGTAAAACTAAAAAAAAAGAATTATAATAATTTTTGCAGAAATTTTTTGTCCTGCAGCAAAAACATTAAAAGAATTTACCCCACAAAAAGCTTCTCATAAAATGTTACGTTTATTATCAATTTTACTGATAAAATGAAAACCTATGAAGTTTAATCCAATTTAAATAACTGAACATTAAATTGAAAGAAAGTAAAAATATTTTAAAGAATACCTTAAAATACTAAGAACTTCTGCAAAGGTTAGCAGAATTTTAAAATTTCAATTCTATGAAAGGTACCATCTGTAAATAAAGAAACGAATATTTCTTGTTCCATTGTT